>WBNM01015242.1:0-10395 GCA_013399055.1 Ramphastos sulfuratus | reverse complement strand
GCCAGCACAAGGGCTGATGGGTGGAAGTTCCATGGAAACATAAGGAAGAATTTTTTTCCCTGTGAGAGTGACAGAGCCCTGGAACAGGCTGTCCGGGGGGATTGTGGAGTCTCCCTCCCTGAAAATATTCAAAATCCACCTGGATGCATTCCTGTGATCTGGTATAGGTGATCCTGCTGTGGCAGGGGGATTGCACTGGATGAGCTTTCAAGGTTCCTTCCAGCCTCTAACATTCTGTGATTCTGTGACTTCAATAAAACCAAAATCAGCTGCAAGAGATTCTTTAGCTGGTTCCAGGCCCACCAAGAAGTCTTCAGGTGATTTAAAATACTCTTTGTGATATATCAAGTAAATGTCTGTGCTTTCAATTGTGTCTTTAATTCATCTGGCCTAAGTAAGATCCTCTCCAAATTCTTTCTAAACAGACATATTAACAGAATCACAGAACCTTAGAGGTTGGAAAGGACCTCCAGAGATCACTGAGTCCAACCTCCCTGCCAAGGCAGGATAACATTGAATTGCTCACTCTATTCTTCTTAGAGTCTGTCAAAGAAATAAATACCCTCATCCTTTATCATTGAGACTTCTAGGAGTTGTGGACTCTGAACTGATTCTCCAGTGCCTCCACTTTATGACATCATTCTCCACTAGTTTATTGGATACACCTTTTATATTGAATTTAATTTGATTTTTCCTTTTAGGTTAGGACAGGTATAGATTTTTCTACCATCTGTTCCATAGATGAGGTCTCAAATGATCAAAAGTTAGGGAAAATATCGAATCTCTGAAACTCTTTATTTATTTAGGAGGTGCAAGGTATTTAATCTTTCTTGCTATGTTGCAAAGGAGCCAAATCAATCATAGGACTGAACTTCTGTGACTATGAGTAATATATATATATATATAAATAAAGTATTTGCTGTCCCTTATTATCTTTAGATGGTAACTTTTGCTAATGTCTTGATTTCTTGGGCAGCTTTCACTCTGAGGAGCCTTACTTCCAAAGCTGAAAACACATAGAACCATAGAATTGTCAGGGCTGGAAGGGACCTCAAGGATCATCTAGTTCCAACCACCCTGCCTAACACTAGATTAGGTTGCTCAGAGCCACATCCAGCCTGGCCTTAAAAAGCTTCCAGAGATGAGGCTTCTACCACCTGCCTGGGCAACGTGTTCCAGTGTCTCATCCCCCTCACGATGAAGAACTTCTTCCTAACATCCAATCTGAATCTCCCCACTTCTAGTTTTGCTCCATTCCTGCTAATCCTAGCACTACCTTACACCCTAAAAAGTCCCTCCCCAGCTTTCTTGTAGCCCTCTTCAGATACTGGAAGACCACAATAAGATCTCCTTGGAACCTTCTCCTTTCCAGACAATGCTGCACTGTACTCCAACTGGTCAGAGCCTAGACTGCATTGCTGCTTGAGATTATTCCATACCAGGTGCAGAGCTTCACATTTATCTCAGTAAAAACCTTGATGGGCTTTCAACATGTCAATGTTTCCGTGTGGTGGCTTTTTCTTCTGCCATTCTACCTCATTTCCCAGTCTTGCATCATCTGCAAGCTCAGCACAGATGCATTTGAGCCTTTCATCCAGATCGCATATAAAAATATTCAGTAGTATCAAATCCAGTGTCAAGCCCTGATGACCTCCGTACATGGCCAGTTGCAAATCTGACTTTAAGCCATTAGGCATCAACAACTTTGAGCTCAGCAGGTCTAACCAGTCCTCCATGCAACTTCTGACCGTTATCAGTCCATATCTTACCAGGCTGTCAACAAGGATGTTGTGGGAGACCATAGAATCATAGAAACATAGAATCATAGAATGGTAAGGTTGGAAGGGACCTCAAGGATCATCTAGTTCCAACCCCCTGCCATAGGTAGGGACACCTCCCACTAGTACAGGTTACTCAAGGCCTTGTCTAACCTGGCCTTGAACACCTCCAGGGAGGGAGCAGCCACAACCTCCCTGGGCAACCTGTGCCAGTGTCTCACCACCCTCACTGTAAAGAACTTCCTCCTAATATCCAGTTTCAATTTCCCCTCTTCCAGTTCAAACCCATTGCCCCTTGTCCTGTCATTGCAAGACCTTGTCAATAGTCCCTCCCCAGCCTTCCTGTAGGCCCTCTTCAGATACTGGAAGGCTACTCTAAGATCTCCTTGAAACCTTCTCTTCTCCAGGCTGCAGAGCTCCAAGTCTCTCAACCTGTCCTGATTATCTCCGTGGCCTCCTCTGGACTGGCTCCAACAGTTCCATGTCCTTCCTGTGCTGGGGGCTCCAGAACTGCACACAGGACTGCAGCTGGGGTCTGAGGAGAGCAGAGCAAAGGGGCAGAATGCCCTCCCTTGCCCTGCTGGCCATACTGCTCTTGCTGCAGCCCAGCACACAGTTGCTGTCTGGGCTGCATGTGCACACTGCAGGCTCATCTTGAGCTTTTCATCACCCCAGACCCTCAGGTCCGTTTCCTCTTGCTAAAGGTGAGGTAGATGTCCAAAATCCCACTATCCTTCACTGACCAAGTTGTTTCATAATAGAAGAGAACGGGGCCCAGTTTACTTTTGTGACTTTCACATGTAAGCGTCTGAAACTAAGAAAAATAAACCAACTCTTAGCAGTATAAAAATGACTGCATCCTCGCTGGAGAAAATAACCACAACTTTCAAATCAAAGCAACAGCTTTCCATGAATATTTTCCTGAAAGACATAATGTCCTTAACACTTTCAGATGAACTGAAGACTTACAGAACACCAAGTTACAAAAAAAAACCAGACAACAAACCTTGAAGAGACTATAAATACTTTAGCATAACCTAAGTTGCCATAGATGTGCAGTAATGAAACCTCAGTCATTAAAACGTGTTCTGAACAGTGCCTGGCAGGTCCCTGGAGGATGCTAACCACGCAGGGTGAGGCAGAACTGTCAGAGTCATAAAAATATCTTCATTCTGCAGCTCAATGTGTGAAAGAAGAACACTGTGGGATGAAGCAAACATCCCACTAATGTGCTAAGATTTCCTCTAACCCTGATTTTTGACTACGGGTCAGGGGCTTCTGCTTCAGAGTTTTGTTTAAGCTATTTGAAAACCTTTCACAAAGAGTAAGTGGAGAAAAAGTAAGAATTAAGCTTCCTCCTTCCCAGTCTATCTGCCAGAATTGCTTGAGGAGGGTGGAGCTGTGACTGCTTTGTAAAAATAAGCCTAGTGGAAGGGACTCTGGCACCTGATATTTCAGTGATCCTTGTGCAGTTTTCAGAACATTACCAAATGTGCTGGTTTGAGAATATTTTAATGAGAAAAAATAGATTATAGGCTGTGAAAAGGAAGCAATGGTGATGTCTACTTCACTCATAGGTTTGCTGAGATGTGTAAAAGTAAGGACACTAACATAGATAAGAGACTTTCTGTAGGTGTCTGCGGCGTCTCTGTTTCCTCCCAGGGCTTCTGCCGTTCTGCTTGGATCTGTGTAACCCAACTAATCATTCTGATCCTTCCAGCTCACCTTGCATGTAAGGCAGACTCTGGGATAAGGTAGAGGGGTGGAAAGAGGGTGGAAGGGTGGTTGGGAGCCCCTCCTGAGCACTCTGATTTCTGGGACAGGGATTGTGTTTCTGTACTACCTTTAAGTTGTATATAGCTGTAAATATTTGTAATATCTTGTAAATATCTGCTTGTATATTGTGCTAAGCTGTAAATAGAGCTTCAGTCCTTAACTTTCAGCTGGCTGAGTCTAGTCTGGGTGATTTCATATGAGGAGGGGTGTATGTGTGTGTGTGGGTAACTCCCAAACCATCAGACCAACTACTTTCTTCAACTACAAGAAGGATCTGAGCGAGCTCTGGTTTGCTTGAAAATATTTCTTATGTAACTCGTAAGATGAAATGTGACTTAGAGATTGGTGCTGGTCTCCTCTCACGGGTAAATAGTGATGGAACAAGAGGGAATGGCCTCAAGCTGCACCAGGGTAGGTTTAGACTGGACATAAGGAAATATTTTTTTCCCAGCAAGAGTGGTCAAGCACTGGAATGCACTGGGCAGGGAGGTGGTGGAGTCACCAACTCTGGGTCTGTTTAGAAGTCATTTGGATGTGGTGCTTGGGGATATGGTTTAGGGGTGAACTTTGTACAGCTTTGTAGAATTTTGTAGAAGTTTGTACTGGTTGCACTTGGCGATCCTGAGGGTCTTTTCCAATCTGAAGGTTTCTGTGATTCTCTGATTTTTACAAGCCACTGCTTATGCCTATGCAAAAATCAAGCTCAAAGTGTCCATGTTAAACATGAAATGCTTTTCCATAATGTATTGTGTCCCTTCCACATTTCACTGCATGCTTTCAGTCATGGAAACACAGAGACAAATGAGTGATTTTTCAAAGTTATTCATGTATTTCTTACCCCAGATCATTCACTGAGTGGAAGAATGAACCATTTATCTGTTTTATCACTTCTGCTGAAATTGATAAGGCAAACAAACAACAACAAAAAAATCCACGCTGAATACAGAATCATAGAATGGTCTGGGCTGGAAGGGACCTCAAAAGGTTATCTAGCCCAACCCCCTCTGCAGTCAGCAGGGGCATCCTCAATTCTGTTTGCCCAGAGCCCTCTCAAGCCTCACCTTGAATATCTCCAGGGATGGAACCCCAAACACTATCCTGGACAACCTGTTCCAGTGTTCCACCAACCTCATAGTAAAGAACTTGTTGCTAACATCCAATCTAAACCTGCTCTGCTCTAGTTTGAAGCCACTGTCCCTCATCCTACCATTATAGGCCTTTGCTAACAGTATCTCTCCATCCTTTTTGTAGGCCCTCTTCAGGTACTGGAAGGCTGCTTTTAGGTCTCCCCAGTACTTTAAAAGATGGAGAATCATGCAGTCACTTATCTTTTTTTGTCCAACACCAGGCAAAGAGTGCAATAAATGCAAATAGAAAAAAAAATATCTCCAGGCTATCAAATATTAAACTAAGTTTTTACAACTCAGAGGTAATTATTTTTTCCTCTCTAGGTCAGTCTGGCGTTCAGATTTTGTTCAGCTGATTATAGAACTGTGATTTTAATCTGGGTACTGCTCATTCATCTTAACTATTTCTATATCCAATCTAAATATGAAGTGGTATAATGTGAAACTGGGCAGGTGCCTTTTTATTGTGGCATTTTAAAGTCCTCCCACCACCCCCCTCTTTTCTGAAGGTGTTTTAAAGAAGACCTGCCAGAGCAGCAGCTGTAGATTCTAGAGCAGTCTCTGTGGATTCTTTCCACTCTGGGCCACCTGACACGTTTCACATTTCATACATCCTATGAAGAATGACATTCATATGAATGATAACTTTACCCTTTGACAGTCTAATCCTTCCAAATACACTCGAGATTTCTCACACCTCAGCAATCCCTCAAGGAACAAAGTGAAAAAATGATGCTGCTCGAGCACGAATGCAAAGTGACAAATATAGCCATCATTTGTCAGAGCAAACTACATCACAATAAGAGATTTCTCAAGAAGCTGTTGTGCCACATTATTATCCTCATAGGCTTAACATTCTCTAGAAACTTCAGGTTTCATTCCTGGATGGAATGAACCCTATCATCATAATCTGCACTGATAATAAAACCTTAAGATTTCATTCCTGAATGGAATGAACCCTATCATCATAATCTGCACTGCTAATAAAAGCTTAAGATTTCATTCCTGGATGGAATGAACCCTATCATCATAATCTGCACTGCTAATAAAAGCTTAAGATTTCATTCCTGGATGGAATGAACCCTATCATCATAATCTGCACTGCCACCAGAATCATTGGCAGAACACATTATTTGTTTTATAGAGTCACGGAATGGTTTGGGTTGGGAGAGACTTCCAAAGGTCATCCAGTCCAACCCCCCTGCAGTCAACAGGGACATCCTCCATTAGATCAGCTTGTCCAGAGCCTTGTTGAGCCTGACCTTGAATATCTCCTGGGCAATCTGTTCCAGTGTTCCACTACCTTCATGGTAAAGAACTTGTTCCTAACATCCAATCTAAATCTCCTCATTTCTAATTTCGAACCATTGCCCTTTGCCCTATCACTGCAGGCCTTTGTAAACAGTTCCTCTGCATTCTTCTTGTAGCCCCCTTCAGGCACTGGCAGGCTGCTATTAGGTCTCCCTGGAGTCTTCTCTTCTCCAGGCTGAACACCTCCAGCTCCCTTAGCCTGTCCTGGAGAGGTGCTTCAGCCTCATGATCATTTTTGTGGCCTCTTCTGGACCTGCTCCATCAGGTCCATGTCCTTCCTGTATTGAGGGCTCCAGAGCTGGGTGCAGTACTTCAGGTGAGGTTTTACCAGAGCAGAATAAATTGGCAGAATCATCTTTACTACTTTATTTATACTACTAAGAAAAATTTCTCTCTGTGAAGACCTCATTGCCAAAGAAGCCTGTAACTCATATAATCATAGAATCATAGAATGGTAAGTTTGGAAGGAGACCTCAAGGATCATCCAGTTCCAACCCCCTGCCATAGGCAGGGACACCTCCCACTAGCACAGGTTACTCAAGGCCTCGTCCAACCTGGCCTTGAACACCTCCAGGGAGGGAGCAGCCACAACCTCCCTGGGCAACCTGTTCCAGTGCCGCACCACCCTCACTATAAAGAACTTCCTCCTAACATCCAGTCTAAATCTCCCCTTTGCCAGGTTAAACTCATTGCCCCTTGTCCTGTCATCTCTGCTTGCCTTACAAAACTCAGTTTATTCCCCTATAGAGCCAAGATATGCCTTCCTGGAACAGTGACTTACTGTGAAATAATTTGGGCTAAATACCTTCACAGGACATGGAAGCTTTGTCTGTGCTACTTAACTCTGGCAAAGGAAGCTTCTAAATATTTATCAAGCATTTGCTCTATTTGCTCTGATAAAAAATGATCTTAAGGACTGAGCTACTCACCTAATGTGGAGGTGGAAAAAAAAAAAGAAGTAAAAATATCTCAGAGAGTTATTAAGCAAAGCATTTAAGAGCTAAGTTTATATGACACTAAAAGAAGTAGCAGTAACATAACACATAATAATTACAACAGGTTACCAGCTTCTTTGCATTTATTCCTTGCACAAGGCATTAGTGATTAGATAATTGCATATCTCACAGGCAGCTGTTAAATGTTTTAACTCAACAGGATTGATGCTGTATTTTTAACCCAAAGGACATGCTAAAAAGGATGTGCTAAACCACTTGGCTTTATAAAAGTGTGAAACTTCTGAGGTTGCTTAACCTCAAATTCTATAAAGCCAACATTAAATGTCTGACATGAAGAAGAGAAAAACGTTTGTTAACTTTTTTTTTTTTAAATGCTCCCATTTAACAAAGAGCATGAATAAAAGATTATTATAAAATAAATATGAGTAGTTGCTACTCCCTGGCTGGCTCTTACATAGTTAGTAGGTTACTACAAGGGCAGCCTGAGCAGGCTGTAGAATGGTTTCTCTTTCCCACAGCTGACTGCAGCAGATAACAAAGTTATAACCCAACCAAAGGTAAATACAGAGAAGCCCTCAGGCTTAACACACACTTTCCTGGGGAAGGAAATGTTTCAACTAAAGAGGGATAGATTGGTTAGCAGGTGGCTAACCAGCATGAGCCCAAATATAACCACAAACAATTCTTTTTGCAATTTCTATCTCCACTGTAGTTTTATGCACTTTGGAAATCAAACAAGACAAAGTGATTTTAGGTTTCATGGGATGGCTGCCTCCAGTCGATGGCTGTGGCATTACACAGCACTGGGATCCGATCAAGGAATGCTGTTATGTTTTCCATGGAAACTCTGAAAATTGCAGTGGTGATTCTGTGATTCCTTAGGGGCCTAATTTACAGTTGCATATCCAGACTGCCTTGGCAGCGACTTCTCTTCCATTACCTTCGCTGAAATCTATGTACTAACAGCTGTGAAAGAACAAAAATAAACCCCAAAAGTTTGCAGCCAATGTATTTGCACACACAGGCACACACAAGCTCATACTTAAACCATTACTGCCACCATAATGAGCACTTCTGTTAGAGAAATGATTGACATAAAAGCTGAGCCTTCACACGGCCCAATCAATGCTGACCTTTAACTGAGGGCTCACTGGGAAAATAAAAATTCTGTTTGGTGGAATATTTTGTGGTTCTGAAATGTGGTTTCACTACCCAGAGACTGGAGCATTTACAGAGACACTAATATACTTTGATATGCTTTTAAGCACATTACATTAAAGACATCAGTAATTTCATAAGTTTTATATGCAACTTGTTACCCTAGACAGACATAATCAGAGCAGCAAACCATTAGATTGTTGACTGTTATGACATTGGCATCAGAGTTAAAGTATTAAAAACAGCTTCTCAATCCCCGGATATGCAACATGTTACAGCTACATTTTTTTTCCTGCCTCTTGTCCTGTCAGTACAAGCCCTTGTCAATAGTCCCTCCCCAGCCTTCCTGGAGCCCCCTTCAGATACTGGAAGGCTACTCTAAGGTCTCCTGGAAGCCTTCTCTTCTCCAGGCTATAGAGCCCCAACTCTTGTAGCCTGTCCTCAGAGCAGAGCCGCTGCAGTCCTCTCAGCACCTTCGTGGCCTCCTCTGTACCTGCTCCAACAGTTCTATGTCCTTCCTGTGCTGGGGGCTCCAGAACTGCACACAGGACTCCAGATGGGGTCTGAGGAGAGCAGAGTAACGGGGGGGAATCCCCTCCCTTGCCCTGCTGCCCACAAAGAAGAAGAATGGGCAGAACTTAGTGTGGTTAGTTAATGAGCATTTTGGCAAGAAGAGTGAGTGGCAGGCAAAGAAAGACACTACCTAGTTTGACTTTTATCAGCTAAACAAGGTCTCCTTCCCTCAGTCACTGCAAGGAATTGCAGGATGACTTCAGCTGGGCTCTCCTTGCCTACAAGGGGCAGCAATGTGCCCTTGTGACCAAGCAGGCCAATGGGATCCTGGGGGGCATTAAGAGAAGTGTGGGCAGCAGATTAAGGGAGATTCTTCTCCCCCTCTGCCCTGGAGAGACTTCACCTGGAATAGTTCAGTTCAGTTTTGGGCTCCTTAGTTTAGGAGGGACAGGGATCTACTGGAGAGAGTCCAGGGGAGGGCTATGGAGGTGATGAAGAATCTGGAGCACTGCCCTTTGAGGACAGGCTGAGGGGCCTGGGGCTTTTTGGTCTGGTGAAGAGAAGACTTCAAGGGGATCTAATCAATGTCTATAAATATCTAAGGGCTGAGGGTCAAGAGGGAGGGGACAGGCTCTGCTCAGTTGTGCCTTGTGATCGGACAAGGGGCAATGGGTATAAACTACAGCACAGAAGTTCCACCTCAACATGAGGAAGAACTTCTTTAGTGTCAGGGAGCGCTGGAACAGGCTGCCCAGAGAGGCTGTGGAATCTCCTTCTCTGGAGACTTTCCAGCTCTGTCTGGATGTGTTCCTGTGTGACCTGAGCTAGATTCTATGCTCCTGCTCTGGCAGGAGGGTTGGACTCAATGATCTATGAAGATCCCTTCCAACCCCTAACAACATCCTGTGGTCCTGTGACCTGGCACATGCAGCCAGAGGAGGGCAGCTGGGACTGGCAAAGATCAGCCCTAGGTCTGAATCATACCTGGAACCATACTGATTTCCAAAAAATCCCAGTACAACTCTCAAGTCATGAAGAGCCTCAGCAGCTGCAAAGTGGAAAAATCATCCTGATTTTTTAAAGAACTTGCTGAAAATGTCCCACAAAATATGGACTGCTAATGGCAAAACATGACTTATTACACCCAGATATTTCAAAGTCTCGTTGCTTCATGGAATTCTCATCTATAATAAAACCCAGAATTGAATGTCTGCTTAAAACATATATCACAATGGAGTCAAAAGAGACTGGAAAAGTTAATGACCAATTATGAACTGCGTTTCAGCAGCTGTTAATTTTCAAGCCTTTCATCTGTGACTTTCTGAGATGCTTTCACCACTGTAAATTTTGGCTTTGTTATCCTTCAAAGACTGGGAATTGAAAGCAATTAAAATTACCATTGGTATTGCAGCTATACTCCCCAGAAAATGCAGCTAAAAAGTTGCAAAATAAATAGGCACATAAATAAAAACCACTCCAATGCTAGCATTTAATTTATTTATTTAATAATTTTAGTACAACAAGGAAATATAAATTCTACAATAAGAGTAAGACTATAAAAATGCCTCAGGATTGCCAAAGGTTAGGGCATAATGGAATTATTTAGGCTTAATTCACATATGTACAAGCCTAAATATTTGAGTAGTAAAATGTGTGGTATGCCTTTGAATGTGGTGAATCTGGACTACTGTGTTGAGTTTTGGGCTCCCCAATTAAGGAGAGACAGGGACCTGCTAGCAGGGAGCCATGAGAGTGATTGTGGGACTTGAGCATCTC
>WBNM01015240.1:0-43354 GCA_013399055.1 Ramphastos sulfuratus | reverse complement strand
GTCTTTTTCAACCAAAACAGTTTCATGATACTGCAATTCCATCCAGTTTAATTATGAGCATTTTAAATTACTCTGTCATTTTAGTATCAAGTTGAATGCTAAACACTCATAAAATAAAAAAGCAATGAAAGCCACTTGGAAAGGTGGACCCTGCTCCATCTTGGTCCCACTACAAGAAGGAGCTGCAGCCAGGAAAGACAACTATTATTTCTGGATGCCTTTCCTTAACAAACCAGCAGCCACACAATTCCACTTTCTATCCGTCACAACTCTTGAACCTGACAGCCAGACTGAACCGGAGGTCTCGAAGATACTAAATCACCACAAGTGCCTTTTCAAAACCAGTTGTTGTGCAGAAGGCAGGGAACTTTGAAACGACCTCATTACAGAGAAAGCTGGGAGAGCTCCACTCCTAATTGAGTCTCTGCACTGCCAGTTAGCAAGCATACGGCTCTGGACAAGTCACTGTCTTGTCTCTTACCACAGAATCACACAATGGTTTAGGTTGGAAGGGATCTTCAAACTCATCCAGTGCCAACCCCCTGCCATAGGCAGGGACACCTCCCACTAGTACAGGTCACTCAAGGCCTCATCCAACCTGGCCTTGAACACCCCCAGGGAGGGACCAGCCACAACCTCCCTGGGCAACCTGTGCCAGTGCCTCACCACCCTCACTCTAAAGAACTCCTTCCTGCCATCCAGTTTAACTCTCCCCTCTTCCAGTTTAAACCCATTACTCCTCGTCTTGTCATTACAAGACCTTGTCAATAGTCCCTCCCCAGCCCTCCTGTAGACCCCTTCAGATATTAGAAGGCTACTATAAGGTTTCCTGGAAGCCTTCTCTTCTCCAGACTCAAGAGCCCCAACTGACTCAGCCTGCCCTCATAGCAGAGCTGCTGCAGCCCTCTGAGCATCTTTGTGGTCTCCTCTGCACACAGTACTCCAGATGGGGTCCGACAAGAGCAGAGTAAAGGGGCAGAATTCCCTCCCTTGCCCTGCTGCCCACACTGCTCTTGCTGCAGCCCAGGACTCTGTTGCTGTTTGGGCTGCACTCACACTGCAGGCTCATGTTGAGCTTTTCATCAACCCAGACCCCAAGGTCCTTTTCCTCAGGGCTGCTCTCAGCCATTGGCCACCCAGCCTGGAACTGTGCTTGGGATTGTGCCTACCCAGGTGCAGGACCTTACACTTGGCCTTGTTGAATGTCATGAGGTTGGCCTGGGCCCACGTCTCCAGCCTGTCCAGGTCCCCCTGGATGGATCCCTGCCCTCTAGTAAGGGAGGAAGACGATGGAGAAATGGAAGAGTATCTGGCTTGGAGGCACTGGAAGAGCTAAGAAACCCATCTATGAGCTGGCTGCATTAAAATAGTTATCTTGAAGAGGATTGCAGCAGCAGAGACAAAGATGTCTGTAGGATGCCTGTTCACTGAGCAGCCTGAATTTCTCTGGTCTTGTCCCTCCAGATTCCCTGTGAAATTTGATGACGAACAAAGGAGCCAAGGGCTTCAAAGGACAATTTTAGGATTTGTCTGAAATGAAGCAGAACTTCCCATCCTTTTCCAAACACACAACATCACTTCTCTCTCAGGTTCACAGCCCTGCTTGGTGTCATGTCTTTAGTTGGAGAACTAGAGCCCACAGTAAGAGTAGGTCACCTACAATCATTATGAATTCCTCTTTGGGCTCTAATCAGCTCTTACTGAGCTGGATGAATGATGGTAACAGATCCTGAAAACAGAGCCTTTGATATTTTGAATCCATGCAGAGTCCTGGTGCAATAGAAAGGGAGCAGAAGAAAGAGAAAGGCAGAAGGATGCAGAATCAGCTGAATTTGTCCTCCCGTGGCTCACTAAGCTCCCAGATGAGCCAATGCTTTATCCATAAGTTGCTATTTTCTTTCAACTTCTTCATAAGAGCCCAAATAAAGAGCTACAGTAGCCCATCCTGGAGCTGACTAAGATTATTAGGCACATCTATCATTAAGAATGGCATTTGCTCAAAGATGGATGATGGCAGTGGGCCACCAAAGTACCACTGAAAGCTGATAGACAAATATTCTAATGAACTGTTGCTCTCCTGACAGTGCTGATAGCATCATGAACGCTCTGACACATTTTGAGGGCTTGTAATTGTCTGCACACATTTCACAGAACAACTAAATGACTTCTTCAGGAAGGTATGCTCTAGCCACAAATGTTTTGAAGGCTTCCTGAGAATCTCTCATGAACGACTGCCAGCGCAAGTCTTCAGCTAGGCAGTGTATCGACAGAGCTGCATTTGTTCCAGCACTCAAAATGACTTCTACTGAAATAGTTGTGGTTATCAAACATTCCCTGCTTCTCTGTCAGAGTTTTCACTCTGTTGCTAATTTCTCTTTAAGAACCAGAAGGAGTTAGACCACATTAGTGACATTTGATCTCAGTATTTAGGCCACAAAGATGATCCAAGGGCTGTAACACCTCTGCTATGAGAATAGGCTGAGGGAGCTGGGATTCTTCAGCCTGGGGAAGAGAAGACTCTGGGGGGACCACAGAGCTGCCTTTCAATAGCTGAAGGGATCCCACAGGAAGGCAGTAGAGGGACTTTTCATCAGGGTGTCTAGAGACAGGCCAAGAGGGAATGGTTTGAAGCTGAGGGAGAGCAGGGTTAGACTGGAGCTTAGGGAGAAGTTCTTCAGTATTAGGGTGGTGAGACTCTGGAATAGGCTGCCCAGAGAGGCTGTGGATGCCTCCTCCCTAGGGATGTTGAAGGTCAGGTTGGATGAGGCCTTGAGCAGCTGAGTCTAGTTGAGAGGTGTCCCTGCCTATGGTGGGGAGGTTGGAGTAGATGATCTCTGAGGTCCCTTCCAACCTAAACTATTCTCTGACTCTATGAATCTATGAAGATAAGTAAAGACACTGGATGGGCATAGCTGACTTCATAGAGATGATGGGAACAGACCTATCTGAAATTTCTGAATATGATACTCAGTCCTGCTCTGGAGAGGTCTGTTCACTGGAGCTGCTCTTGGTGTGAAGAACTATGTTCTGAAGAGTGAAGTAATCTCCCATCTAAGACACAGAAGTGGCTTTTATCACGACTGTGATTCGTTTGTACTACAAGTTTCTCCCCATGGAGTTTCTCTCCAAATGTGGAGCTCAATACACAGCACAGTAGTAAGTCCTGAACTGATAATTTGCCATGGAGATTAGACTTTGCCTTGCTCTGCTGATAGCAGGCTTCAGCATTAGATGGGCTGCTTTCAGCAAGTGGATTTCCTATGGACTGCTGCTGAATGGCACTGCACAGAGGCACAATGAAATTAGTTTAACTTGACTGGACGGAGGCTTTCTTTTTGTTCAGCTTCCTATTCCTGCCTGCAGCTTTTAGGAATTACTGTAATACCATCATCAGTAACATTATTTAATATTTCCCTGAAGGTTTTTCTGAGAATGATACATATTTTATGCAAGACCCCACAAGGATTAAAAACAACATCTAGAAAAAGCCGTGGGATCTCTGGTAATGCACCATTCTGGTAGCTCCCAGAGACTCTGAGCAAGCAGAAGAATGTATTTTACTGAGCATTATATAAAAGCAGAACAAAGAAGTCCCTCAGCTGACTTCCTTACATAATAATCTGCACTAACAGATTTAAACTACTGTTGAAAGTTACATCCAGAGCTCCTGGTAGGTAAAAGTGTGTGATGCTGGTTTACAAATGATGTTAAGGAGTTTTTGTGACAGCCAGAAAACTAGAAAGAGGTTTTATCATTGTTCTCCCCACAGTGAATTTCAGAATGCCCCTAACCAGGTTAGACCACAATAAACGAATGGGAATAGGTTTGCAGAGTATGGGGCTCAGGTAAAGGTCAAAACCTCTTTCTTGAGTGAGGAAAGAGCTGTTGACATGGTCTGAAGGTGGAACAGCTGCCTATGTCAGTCCTGTCCAAGGGCATGCGAGGGCAAAGCCAAATTACTGTGTGGCACCATCCAAGTACAATAACCAAGGGATGCTTTTGCTAGAGCAGCTCATCTCAGCTTTACCTTGTCCCTGCACTGGCATTTTTAGACTCAGTAAGAGACAAAGCTTAATGCCACTTCTGTTTCAGCCCCTGAGAACTAAGCATTATGTTGGTGAAGCTAAGGAAGCACCATGTATTATTATTAAGAGACAATCTTATTACTCTCAGGTGGATCAAAGGACCACAAAGATGGTCCAAGGGCTGGAGCATCTCTGCTATGAGGATGGGCTGAGGGACCTGGGATTGTTCGGCCTGGAGAAGAGAAGACTGTGGAAGAAGCTTAGAGCTCCCTTCCAATAGCTGAAGGGATCCTCCAGGAAGGTTCCAGAGGGATTTTTCATAAGGATATCTAGAGACAGGACAAGGGGGAATGGTTTGAAGCTCAGGGAGAAGAGGTTTAGATTGGATCTTAGGAAGAAGTTCTGCAATACAAGGGTGGTGAGGTTTAGACTGGATCTTAGGAAGAAGTTCTGCAATACAAGGGTGGAATAGGCTGCTCAGGGAGGTTGTGGCTGCCTTCTCCCTGGAGGGTGTTTAAGGCCAGGTTGGATGAAATCTTGAGCAGCTGAGTCTAGTTGAGAGGTGTCTTTGGCCATGGTGGGCAGTTTGGACCAGGTGATGTCTAAGGTCCTTTCCAGCCTAAGCCATTCTAGGATTCAAAGCTAAGATGCTTTAAGATTTTTTTAAATCATATTTAATGCACAAAGTAAACTGACTCCTAATGAAACTATTAATTTTGAATTGCAAGCAAATTCCATTGACTCAGAGTGGGTAAGTCAGTGGTAGACACATGTTCTGTACAAAAATCAGAAGGGGTCTACCAGTGCTATGGATTTGCTCCAGGAGCTCTGTGCTGAAGCACAGAAGCTGTATCGGATCACATATTTGGGTAATTCAAACCAAGAATGGCAGACAGGGAGAAGATAATGAAACATATCCTTGAAAGAGTAACACTAGAGAGCATCTGAATGGAGTAACAATGCTCAGCACTCAGAAAACTCTGTAGCTCTGCTATCTTTTTGGTAAAACATAGACATTCTGTTGAAACAGATCACAGAATATTCATTAGCAGTCACATTTTCTGATGTGTTCTACAACATCTTTCCCAACTGTCTGGATTTAAAATGATTTACACTTGATGAATTAACTTTTAAAACATCAGTATGCCAATGGTAATAGGAATGATCATAATTTTCAGATGTTTTCAATTTGCACTTGGAGATAAAAACACACAAACCCATTTCAATATTTTTTATATATAATTATTTTTACATGCAGATGATGAATGTGCTGCTTCTACTGATTATCACATTGATTTAGGGTAGAGGTGTTCATGTATCACTACGTAATTTCAGTTAATGTTTGTTATGTCTATGGGTAAGATGTCTTAGTCCATTTAATATGTCACATCTGACTAAAGGCCAGAGTGGCTTTGATACAAACCCCCCCACCCCCACACCAAAAATGTTCTGCCTAATAGATTGTCAGTAATGGCTCAGTTTCCCTATTTCCCCTTAGAACCTGAACAAAGTGAAATAAGTCCACATTTCTTTCAAGCATGCAGGCAGCTGGAACACACAGATTTGCATAAGCCGCAACACTTAGTGAATGGCAAAAGCCATGCAAACCACCGAGCATGAGGAGTACACTGTGGAGAATGGAGGGGAAAAAAGGGAAGAGATGGAAAGGAAAAATAAACCATGCATCCATGACAGCAATGGTGGGAGCTGGTGGAAGCGTGAGCACCTTGAGGTGTAGAGAAAAAAAGGACAGATACCTACCCCAACCTGCGCTATCTAGCTACCGACCTGTGGACTTATGGTATCGCCAGTTGGCTCACCAAATGGATCACTGTTGGATGAGGCCTGAGACCCATCAGGCTAGAATACAAGAACATAAAACCTTTTTTTCTCAACAATAAGAAAGTGAAAAGTCAACGCGAGGTTATTTTCATGCTGTGGGCATAACAAGTACATCCTAGCTCATGAAAAGCAGAAAGTGAGACTTCGCCACCGATATCTTCTCAAAAGCCAAAATGCTTTCCCTATGGCTGATGCAAGCAGGAAGGGACCTCACCAGGACCTGCTGGAGCCCACGCAGGAGCTGCCACAGACTTCAGAAGGTACTGGATTGGGCAAACCAGAATTGCAAAGGGCCCTGAAAGCCAGTGAAACTATGTGAATCAGAGGGAGGCCAAGCTTGCATTGCTTTGTACCTTCAGCTCCATTTTTTTTTGGGTGCAGACTCCCTCTTGCCTTTGGCTCACTTGGGCTCTTATCTGCCTAAGATACCTTGTGACTTAAAGTCATTGCTTGGATAACATTTCTGGCTTTGGTCTACTGAGTCAAAGGCAAAGAAATCACATACTGAGGGCCAGAACATTGAGGGACATAACTAGGCAAGCAACTGGGATGCAATGTGTAAGCCAACATCAGCCATCATCTTTTAGCACACAAACTCTCACGTCTCTCTGCAGCAGCTCCATGTCTGCTGTTTTACCTCTCCTTACCATCAGTAAGAGAATGCTGCTATGCTAAAAAGAACATTGGGTGCAACTAACACAGAGAATCTCACACCTGAACTCAGGAGTTTGGTTCCTCGTATGCAATTTTAGCGCATACCAACAGAAATGTCATGCTTTTAGCTACCAAAACCAAAGCAGGAAGTGAATTCTACCTGCAGCTTCCCCTTAAATGCCACCCAGTCCTATGAGAACAGTTGTTCTTGCTGCTGCCAAACAACATAAGTAACTTCTGTCTTTTCTAGGCAAAAAAAAAATTTAAAAAAGAGCTAGAGTATTTAGAAACCTTGTTGCTACTCACAGCCTCTTGCTCCTCACTTTTGCTTGGACTTTCAAACCCCTCTTCAAAGAGGTCATCTGCAGCAGGATCGCTGGTGTGAGATGCTGATGATTTTGATGGAGAACTCTGTCTGGGTGCAGGGGTTGGAGCTAAATGAAGAGGAAGGTGACAGCAACAGAATACAGATCTGTTAATTTGTTCAGAAAGGCAGGGCAGCACAGAAAGTTGCTCTAGAGCCCTCAGCTTTTATTATCCCAGAAAATTATTTCCTGAGGAGGAGCTGTTTGTAAAGAATCGAATTTGAACACAGCAGCCACGATCGCTTCCCTGTATTGGATTGCATTCAGTGGCTTCCAAATTAACTTTGGCTGCATCTGTCTTTAGGAAGCAGGGAGATGCCAGCATTAAGAATGCATGAGTCACTTGCCCCATGACAGGTGAGTGAAACAGAAGGTCTCCAGCTGGCCCCTGCTAAACCTGTGTCTCCTGAACTCCTCTTTTCAGCCACCTGTAAAATCCCCCATCTCCGTGCTACGAATGCGCTAAGCTTATTTTACAGCTCTTCAATGAATTCCCTCACATGGCCAACACATTAAGCTATTAAAGCAAATATCCAGCCTCTAATTTCTGCAAAGTATGGCTTGAATGGGACAGAAGTGAAACCATTTGTAAGGCTTCATGTCATGGGCATTTTCCAACCAGCTTGCACATCCCTAGCACGGAACATGTGTGACTGTCTTCTAAGAAATGAAATTTCAGACTGCAGCTACTGGTCCCTGAAATTCCTCCCTGCTACTTTTCTTTATGGCTGGAACACATTTAATAAGCATGAGGGATCCTCAGTCCCCATCTGTGTTGCAATAAACTTTACTAACAAAAAGAAAAGATAGCAGTGCTTTGAGGAGTCACCATGCTTGAGGAAAGGTGTGGCTGGGAGCATGTGAATACTCACGTGAGTTTGTAGATGGCGTTGTGGAAGTCACAGGAGTCAAATTTAACTGAGAGATGTCAAAGTCATCACAATCATCTGCTTCCTGTGCCATCCCAACTTTGTTAAAGTAACTTGAGAAGGCCTCTGAGGTACAACTGAGGGAAGGCTGATCTGGTTTTCTTGATGGCACTGGTGGAGGTTGAGCCATCTGGAAATCTTTAAACATTTCTTTTCCCATTTTCTGTCTGGGCCTGTCTGTCTGTGGACTCGATCTGTTGGAATCACTTGTGGGTGGAACAGTAGCTATAGGAGCAATGGTACCTTGAAACATGGCTGCTTGTAAAGGCAAAACAGTTTGTGTTGGCATGAAGGCAGTTGGTTGGAACTGACCAGCTACAGATGGCCACGGTTGCTGAGTAGGAGGAAAAATACCAGGTTGGCCCCACGCTATGGGCTGTCCTCCTTGCATCACCTGAGCGACTGGAGGCTGAGCACCCATGGCCAACTGCTGTTGAACAAGTGGTTGCTGTCCCCAGAATGAGGGCAGAACAGCTCCCATGGCAACATAACCTTCAAAGAACAAAAAAATCAAGGAAAAACAAAACAAAACAAAAACGACAACACCACAAACAAACAAACAAAAATAAAAAGAGATCAAATATTGTAATAGTACTGTCAAAAGCATGCAGAAAAAGCCACACAACAACTCAGGAGCAGGCAGGCTACATTAGTGATCCCAGAGCAACAGGCAACCTCTCTTTTACTTTCAATAATCTAGCTTTAAAATTCTTCTTTCAAATCTGAGTTTTAAATCTAAGTCCTCCTGTACCTTCTACTCTTCAATTTACTCCTAGGTTGGTTTGTAAATGTAAAGGTGGTTTCAAAATTGTAATGGGAAAAGTCCAAAACAGAAGAAAATAATAAAAAGAAACTGAACTTTGAGAGATCACATTAGTGAGTGATGGAAGGAGCAGTAACTCAGGTATTTATCTGTTTCAATAGATGGCTACAACGGATTCTTCAGATGCTCTTTTACCTCACCCACACTGCAACCTCACCCAAGCAGCAAAGGTTTTCATCTGACATTACTCTCAAAACACTTCACCATCTGGGTAACCTTTCTGAGGTGCAGTGGTTATTCTGATGCTGCAATACAGCCCATCAGAGACAGGCTTAGGTTGGAAAGGACCTCAGAGATCAACTACTCCAACATTCCCACGTGGGCAGGGACACCTCTCAGCTAGACTCGGCTGCTCAAGGCCTCATCCAACCTGATCTTCAACACCCCCAGGCAGGAGGCAGCCACAGCCTCCCCGGGCAGCCTGTTCCAGAGTCTCACTGTGCTTGTACTGAAGAGCTTCTTCCTATTCCAGTCTAAGCCTGCTCACCCTCAGCTTCAAACCATTCCCCCTTGTCCTGTCTCTAGACACCTTTATGAAAAGTCCTTCTGCAGCCTTCCTGTAGGATGCCTTCAGCTATCAGAAGGTAGCTCTAAGGTCCCTCCGCAGAGTCTTCTCTTGTCTAGGCTAAACAACCCCAGGTCCCTCAGCCTGTGCTCACAGCAGATGGAGTTAAACAACGAGAAAGCCACTAATGAATGAATGCATTCCTCCTCCTCCTCTTCTTTTTCTTGTAAGTGGAGTTGAGAGTGTGGCTCTTGCAGTGCCCCAAGGTTCCCAGGGAAAGATCAGCAGTCAAACCCCTGTGCTGTGTGTGTCTGTGTACAGCACCACACAGCTTTTGAATTTTGAGGCTTTTGAGGAAGGCAAAAATGTCTCATGGAAATCTCAGGATTTGACTAAGTGGAATACCTCTGAAACACAATCTCATCCTCTAGTTATTGGAGACAGCTCAGGATATTCACTGCTACTGCAAAAAAACCCAACACAACCCAAACCCCAAAGCTAAATGAAACACTTTTCTCTAACCTAGAAGGTTATCCTGATGGCTGAGCTATGGCTGATCTCCCACTATTTTTTTTTTTTTTTGCTTTTGTTTTTAAAACCTGTGGTTAAATTTCAAATAATGTCATTGCTGCTTGTTAAAGACAGTTTTGTCTTGCCCAGAAGCACTGTCCTCAAAATCCTTCCTGACTTCCACTGTACTAAATTTAATGCTCTGAGTACTGAAATGCAAACCAGAGCTGAGAACTGATCACTGAATTTGAGTCGAGCCAGTAGATTCCTTACCTGAGGGTACGGCAGCAGTGCTGAAAGGTACAGAACCAAACATGTCTGTACTAGCAGGAAGTGACTGGGATGAAGATGGGATAAAGGCATCACCTGGAGTAGCAGGAGTCTGCAAGAAGACAAGAATGAAACACAACAATGGCATATTGGTTACAGCTTCTGCAGCACATAGTTTGCTGTTACATCACCTAAAAATACAGGTTCGGAGGGAAGAAAGAAAAAAGGGAAAAGAATGGGAAAATGGAGATGGAAAAAAAAAACCAACAGAAATAAGATTATTAGAATTTCCTGGAGATAGGAGGGGAAAAAAAAATAAAAAGAAAGAAAATGAGAGACTTTGTACCAGAGGAAAAGAAATTAAAAGAAAATTTGCCTGCAATTTACCCCATCCAATACGCTGATCTCATTTTGTTCTCCAGAACATAGAGAGTTGTGATTCTAGATGTTAGGTGACAACCAATAGAGGCAGTGAGCAGGGCATTAATTAAACAGTAAAGGCTGATGAGGTATCTGCAGGGTTTATGGAAAAGTGAATAAATATAACTTCCAATTAACCACCAGGACCAGCACTATAGGGCTACATTAAGGAAGAAATCAAATCCAACTGAGCAAGATAAGGTTGAGGAGACAGGAGTTTGAACATCTAGTCCCAGACATGCTCCAGAATACCTTGGAGATCTGAGGCTCCTGACTTCACAGCACCTTAATTTCCTCAGTATATTCACACAGCATAAGGAGGTTCAAAACCTTTATAGGAAAATGCTAGTGTTTTCATTTTGTGATACAGAAAAGCATGCTGAGAACATTTCCTTTGCCTTCAGAACACACTCAGCCCTCTTTCTTTACTGTTTTGTCTTCCTTTAGCAACAGTTCTGGGCTATGTGCTGGTAGGACCAGAGACATGATATATTAGGCTGTAGCTGGATCCTCCTGCAGTGCAGTGGAGAGACAGAGTGCAGTGAAGCATGCACCTCTGATGAACAGCAGGGAAGAAGATCTGCAGCTCAGCTTATATTTTAGCTGACACCTGGCCCTGTATCAGAAAAATAACAATTGGAGGTATTTTTTTGCTCTGACTCCACATTCCATCTGCTTCACTTTTATTTCCTTGCAACACAAAAAACCGCTTTGAAATCCATCCCACATGGCATGGCTGGTGACCTGAATTGTAAATGTGCAGCAAAACACACAGTTCAGTTTCCCTGGGTACTCACTGGGGGAGAGGTTACATCAGGAGGAGTGGACATGTCCCCAAAAAGCTCTAGTTGGGTAACAGCCTGTAAAGAGGAAACAAAACAAAACCAACACATTTCCATTTATCTTTGAAGGAGAAGAAACTGAGTTAACTTGTTAACTAGTAACAGTTAGCAATTTCCCAAAAGCCAGGTAGGCTTCAAATGCAAGTTCCCTTACAGAGGAAGCATAAGCTGCAAGATGTGGGATTTTGATATTGCTGATGGATCCAAATAACCAGCACACGACCCTATAAAATGATTCCATAGAGATTTTGCCATCATAAGACAAAAAAAAAAAAAAAAAAAGGGAATAAAGCATGCCAAAAATATCCAGAACAAGATTGGATGCATTACTGGTCTGTTCTTTAACGCAATCAATGACCACCAAGCATGGTTTCTGGCCAGTCCTTTTCTCTGGCTCCTTTTCTAAACCCTCTTTTGAAGGTCTTAAAACACAACAGCAGGCTGTGGAAGTGACAGGAAGCTGCAGAAGGGAAGGGCTATTAAAGTGTTGCCTGATTTCCCCTTGCCCATGGGACAGGTGTGACCTGGATAAGTGGACTTGAAGGAGGATACACAACTGGGTTATTGTGAGCTTGCAGCTCTACATTTAACTCATGCTAGAAATGTTTTCTCAGGGTGTCCTTCAGTTTGATCTCAAAATAGGTCACCCTCACTGGTTTCATTCAACTGGACCAGAAAAGATGAAGTACTTTCATAATAAGGAGCACCTTGAGTGACTGCACAACCAAAGCTCCTTCACGTGTCCTGCACTAAAATTTCTCTCTCTCACTCCTCTCCCTCTGTAAATCAGTTGAGATGGAGTCCAGCTGCAAATCAGTAAAGTTGTGGATTTAGCTCTAAACTCAATGAGGGCAGATTTAGGCTGTATGTAAGGAAGACAATTCCTACGCTGAGGGTGGTAAAACACTGGCACGGGTTGCTCAGAGAGGTGGTAGAAGCTCATCCCTGAAAATATTCCAGGGCAGGCTGGACAGAGTTCAAAGCAACCTGACCTAGCTGCAGATGTCCCTGCTCACTGCAAGGTGGGTGGACTAGGTGGCCTTGAAAGGTCCCTTCCAATCACAGAAACATTTTATGATTCCAGAATCCTTTACAGCTCTGCAAGGAGCCTAAACCCCATCTACCACCCTCATCAAGGTGATTATTCTGGAAAGTTTTGATGGAAACTCAGGAACTACTCCCTCTCCACAAGTTTTCCTCTGCTTACTGACTTTGCTTCTTCCTTGTGTCATACACAATCAGGTCCACACCTGCAGGAAGCCACAATTCTCTTTATGAATGAAATTTGATGCAAATCTTTCTTCAGTGCACTGAACCTCCTCCCCAGCTCAGGCAGCTAAACCTTGCAGCTCCCTATCACATATATAAGGTTTGAAATTCAGATGAGTCTTGATCTGCAAAGGCTGCAGACACTTAGCACTTTGGCCATGAACCATGCTGGCTGGTCAATCTTCACAACAGCAGCAAGTTCCTTCTAAGATTTTTACCTGCCCTCAACCTTCTGCTATAAATCATCCATTAAGATGTAAGACCATCATTCCAAACATCATCATTTCAAAGGGTTACCCATTTTTGCAATCCAGTCTCTATTCCCACACACAAAGCAATGCTACAACCACTCAGACCTGGAATTTGTCTAGCAGCTTGGAGGACTCTCAGCTTTTATGTCTAGCGATGTACCTAGGGATGAATTATTTCACATTTCATCATGTCATGTCTTATATTAAAGAGATCACATTGCTTTAGTGCTAGGGCAATATATTTTCTTCTGATGGGCTTATATAGCCCTCTGAGTATCTGAGTGGGAATGGAAGAAGGAAGAAAGAGGAAAATTCATGTTTTCTTCAGACCATGTCAATTCTGGCAGACATTATCAAATCACAGAAGGGTTGGAAGGGACATTAAAGATTCCGACCCCGCTGCCATGGGCAGGAACACCTCACTCTAGATCAGGTTTCTCAGAGCCCCATCCAGCCTGGCCTTGAAAAATTCCAGGGATGGGGCTTCCACCACCTCTTTGGGCAACCTGTTCCAGTGTCTCACCACTCTCATGGTGAAGAATTTCTTCTTAACATCTAATCTGAATCTACCCACTTCTAGTTTTGCTCCATTCGCCTTAGTCCTATCACTACCTGACAGGAAGGCCGGGGAGGGATTATTTACAAAGTGTTACAATAACAGGACAAGGGGCAATGGGTTTAAACTGGCAGAGGGGAGGTTTAGACTGGATGTTGGGAGGAAGCTTTTTACAGTGAGGGTGATGAAACACTGGCACAGGTTGCCCAGGGAGGTTGTGGCTGCTCCCTCCCTGGAGTTGTTCAAGGCCAGGTTGGATGAGGCCTTGAGTGACCTGTGCTAGTGGGAGGTGTCCCTGCTTATGGTAGGGGGTTGGAACTTGATGATCTTTGACGTCCCTTCCAACCTTACCATTCTATGATTCTATGATCCTAAAAAGTTTCTCATTAGCTAGAAGTGGCCTTCTGAAAACAAAACAAACAAACAAACAAGCAAGCCAGAAAGGCACTTCTGCAGCATGTGCAAACACAGCAGGTAAATGCTGTTAGCATGCCCAGAAAAGCCAGAGGAATGACAACAGCAGCACTCGCCTGGAAATCACTTCAAGCCTCTCCTGGAGGCACTACCGACTCAAGAGATGCCAGGTGACTCCAAATCACTAAGAGAGCCACTTTCTTCTCATCTCTTCAAATCACTTGTTCAGCACCACCCCTAAATCTGCCTTTTTCCTGCATCACTGGTGAGCTTTTCACTGCTGTCTCTGGTTTGCTGTGAAATAACCTGTGTCCTTTTGAGGAGGCCACGAGCAAAGGCTGCTGCAGCGCTTCCATCCCAGGTGAGGAAAACAGAACGAGCCAGAGGGGATGTGAAAGGGCAGGATGCACATGATTACATAGACTAAGAGGAAATGTCTGTAAAGTTACACACTTTCTGGTGGTAAAAATGTTATACATTTTCTATCAGTATTGAAAATTGACTTTTGAACTCAGGATTATATGGTGCAGACTTGAAAGGTGGCAACTCAGCTGTCTGTGCCTCATTACGCCTGTTAAAGGGGAAGAATAATAATAACAACACTTTTCAGAGTGCTTCAAGGTGATGGATCCTTGGAAACTCTTCACAGATGTAATTCTGTTAAAGCTCTTAAACTGTGTAGATGGATTTCTAAAGAGGAAGTTGTGGAGAGCTGTCTTCACTGTTGTGGTAGCACTCACTTACAATACTCCCCAAGAAAAGGGAGTATTTTTACAGGGGAAGCGTTTCTTGAGGAATGGCAACAGCAGCTACAGAACCACATCAGAGAAGGTAGACAGAAAATAGGTGGCAACACAATTCCTTCATTTACTTCCCAGTCATAGAATGTTTTGTGTTGGAAGGGACCTTTTTAAAGGTCACCTCAGCCAACCTCTCTGCGGATAGCATGGATTTCTGTGGCTACATCAGAGCTCTGCCCAAACTGACCTTTAAGTTGGTTGCCAGGGATGAAGCATCTACCAACTCCCTGGGCAACCTAGCCCAGTGCTTCACCACCCTCAGTGTAAAAACAGGCAAAAGTAAACGTGTTTTGTTTCAGGTTTGTTGTTTTTTTTCTTCCACATGCAACACTTGGAAGTGGTTTTTTTCAAATCTCAAATGGTTCAGATCAGGATTCTGGATCTAGCTTTTCTCTGTAAGCCAATTCTAAGCTTAAATAAATGAAGGAATCTTCTCTGACATAGATGTAGCTTCATCCATTTGCAGCATATGAGATTCTGGGCACCAAACAGTCATCTTTTATTTTTTGTGATTTCACCCATTATGCTTTTTTTAATTATTCATGTTTGATATTAGCTACGTTCCAGTGAAGTTAATCCCAAACGGAACATTTTCAAATTGCACGATTCCTAGAGTTGATTTCATCTATATTTCCTTAAAACATTTTTAGTGTTACAACCTTACCTGAGTGACTGAGACAAGATTTTCATCAATGTCCAGCAATAAGTTTCCATTCTGCAGCTGTAAAGCATGATTTATGAAATGAAATGAATGATTTATGGAAATGACATGAATTTCTGAGCACGAAAATGATAACCTCCATAATTATTGACTTCAGCATTGAAATGAAAGCCCTTTTCATCTTGCAGTTTGCACAGATAGGAAACCACACAGCCAAAAGCAGCGAGTTTCAGTGCTGCTGGGATGTGGGGCAAGCACATTTTATTTGTGCTAAACCTCTGGGACCAACCCTGCTTTGGCAGAGGGGTTGGACTGGATGATCTCTGGAGGTCCCTTCCTACCCCTACCCTTCTGTGATCTCAGGGTGTCACCACCTGCATCATAACTGTTTNTACCCCTACCCTTCTGTGATCTCATCTTAGGGTGTATAAGGCAATGCCACCACCTGCATCATAACTGTTGATTTTCCCAGGTATTTATTAATTCAGCAATAAGCATTCCCAGTGGGCTCTGATTCTGCTTACACTGATTAAACTTGTCAGTGGCTTGGTGAAAGAAAGTACTTATCTTCAGGGGAAAAAATACCCATGAAATGACTTTTGGACACAAAAAAAGCTCTAAAAGCAAGTTTGGGAGCAAAATAGCTTCCTTTTAACTATCAGAATGATTACTACCAATGTAAACACACTTAAGATGAATGTTTTCTTTCCAAAGCAGTACTTAAAATTACTTGCATAAGGCTGTTCAAGTCATATTTAAATCCACAGTTTGTCTGTGTGTAAATATATGTGGGTGCACTCTGCCCACACACATAAATAGGTGGGGGGGATAGAGATCTGTAACACAAATTCTCACTTCAGTGTCCCCAGGATTCTAAATTTCAGATAATATTTATTGCCATGTTGGAGATTTGATTCCTTAAGAAACAAACATAACAATAAGTTATCAAAAAAAATAAAATCTGAGATGACTGAGAAGTTTCATGCAAGTTACCATCCAGTTAGCCCATGCCATCTTAAACCAGTTTGAATACCATCCAGTTAGCCCATGCCATCTTAAACCAGTTTAAATACCATCCAGTTAGCCCATGCCATCTTAAACCAGTTTAAATACTATCCAGTTAGCCCATGCCATCTTAGACCAGTTTAAATACCATCCAGTTAGCCCATGTTATCTTAAACCAGTTTAAATACCATGCAGTTAGCACATGCCACCTTAAACCAAAGAAGTTTAAATCTCTCAGGAAGAGCCTAGAAAGCTTTTTATTTTTCCCCCACCCCTATCTCACCACAGACATGAAGAAATAAAGAAGCTGGCAAATGGCAAAGCTAAATGAAGACAAAGCCTTCATGCACAACCTGGGAAGGACCCAGTCCACCGCTTTTTTTAGAGCCAACATCATGTTTCCCCCAGCTCCAGGTAAAGAAAGTGCAAAACAAACTGTGGCCATTTATTTAAAGAACTCCACAAATCTCAAAAACAGAATGAATGAACCCTTAGAATGAGTGAACCCTTCTGGAGTGGCCAGCTTTGGTCAGTAGTTAATCGCTTTTGATTCTGACAGCCTGTGATGGCCCAAGCCTCTGTTGTCTCAAAACAGGGCATGTGTCAGGCCTGGTGGCCCACTGCTGTCTCAAACAAGATGTGACCTTATCTGGTCTGAACAGACAGGGCAATGGTTTAGATGGCCTTAACAGCATCTGGGCAGATGGCTTGACAGTGCAGAGAGCATTCTGCAGAGGTGGGAATTCCCTCTTTAAAACCACCAACAAATGGCACCCCTATGTGCACACCTCTCTCTGTGACTTGCAGAGACCACCCCCCCACCCCCCCCCAACAGGGTAGAAAAAGGTGGTGAGGCACTGGAACAGGTTGCCCAGGGAGGTTGTGGCTGCTCCTTCCCTGGAGATGTTCAAGGCCAGGTTGGACAAGGCCTTGAGTGACCTGTACTAATGGGAAGTGTCCCTGCCTATGGCAGGGGGTTGGAACTAGATGATCTTTGAGGTCCCTTCCAACCTTACCATTCTATGACTCTATGAAAAGGAGCACAGCTTCCAGGGTCCAGGTGTTTCATCTACCACAGAAGACCCTGCTGGAATGTATGCACACCACCAAGAACTTGGGACTATGCCTGGGAGACCTTGTAAGAACCAAGGGTGCTGATAACTTTCTTTTCATCATACTTCTTAACTTTCTCTTTCTAATTTTCCTCTGCTCTTTCTCCCCACTTTCCCTCTGCTCTAGTCCAATCTAACAAACCCAACTCAGCAGTTGTTTGGCATCACGGGACAAAGTGTCTGCTCAGCAAGTTTGCTGAACTGCACCAGTACAGGTTGGGAGGTGATCTGCTGGAGAGCAGCCCTGTGGAGAGGGACCTGGGAGTGCTGGTGGATAACATCCATGGCACAGCAATGTGCCCTGGTGGCCAAGAAGGCCAATGGGAGTCTGGGGTGTGTAAGAAGAGTGTTTACAGCAGATCAAGGGAGGTTCTCCTTGCCCTCTACTCTGCCCTGGTGAGACCTCACCTTGAGTACTGTGTTCTGTTTTGGGCTCCTCAGATTAGGAGGGACAGGGATCTGCTGGAGAAGATCCAGCAGAGGGCTAGGAGGATGATGAGGGGACTGGAGCACTGCCTGATGAGGAGAGGCTGAGGGACCTGGGGATTTTTAGTCTGGAAAAGAGAAGACTGAGAGGGGATTTAATCAATGTTTATAAATATCTGAGGGCTGGGGGTCAGGAGAAGGGGGACAGGCTCTGCTCACTTGCTGCCTGGGATAGGACAAGGAGCAATGGATGGAAGCTGCAGTACAGCAGGTTCCACCTCAACACAAGGGGCAACTTCTTTACTGTAAAGATCACAGAGCACTGGCACAGGCTCCCCAGAGAGACTGTGAAGTCTCCTTCTCAGGACACTTTCAAGGCCTGTCTGGATGTGTTCCTCTGTGACCTGAGCTAGATTGTATGGTCCTGCTCTGGCAGGGGGGTTGGACTGGATGATCTCTTTGGGTCCCATCCAACCTTTGACATCCTGTGAGCCTGTGATCAGTTCACTTTTCTTTACTCCAAGGGAATTTTTGAATCTTAGCATGACCCTCACTGCTGCCCAGGGTCACAACACAGCCCCCTTGTTTAACCTCCCCATCCTCCAGCATCCCATGATGTTCCTCTGAAGCAGATCCTGTTCCCAGCCACACCAATGGCTCCGTGAAAGCAGCTGAGCAATAACCAAGTCTCAGCAGCGAGGAAATGCGCGGAGCCTTCAGCGGACCATTAGAAATTCCCACCTGTGCCACGGCAGGACCCTGCAGAAAACATTTGCCCAACATGTCAGAGCACATCCCCAAGTGCCCAATTACCATGCAGCACTCGAGCTGCATCTTCCATTAGCTCCTGTTCTGCTGGAAACACACCGGCAAGGAGACGCTTCCTCAGGGTGAAACAGCCCTCTCGATTACAGCATGGAACAGCAACAGCAACAGAGATGAGGCTACAACACAGCTACTGAGGGCAGAATTTGACCCCTTGAGCCTTCCTCTGCTCTGTCTTTTCAACACAAGGTGCTTAACCTTCATGGTTAAAGTCAGCAATCCTCTGCCCCCTTCCCCAGTGAACTACAGAAAATAACCGGAAGCCTAGAAAGAGGTTTCAGCCCTTGATCTTTCTTTTAGGATTGCTGTCTGTGGGATTTCTCCACACAGTGATGTTGGAGCTTGCTTTAATTATTCAAAAAATGCTTCTCCTTGAATATGAAAACACCCTTACAGCTTCAGCAGCCAGGAGCACACCAGGCACTTGCGACTGGCTGCGCAGACCAAGGCGGAGAAAAGAGTATTAATCCTTGTATCATGGTGACATTAAACCTATAATGAAAGCTCCATCTTTCTATACAGCCATGTGAGACATTATTGTAAATCTTTTAAACATGGAATATGTAAATCTGGCTTCTTAAAGCAGCAGCAAGCTTTTTAAAACCAATCCAGCCTGTAATGGAACTCTTTGTGAGGTTTTTTGCACCGCTCGCTAAAGAAAAACGCTATCCAAGAGCTGGAGAAGAACCAAGAGTACAGAAGCAATAGCAAGAGATAAGTGAACCGCAGCTCTCATGAACCTGAACCAAAAGCAATCCACCTCCACCACAGCATTCCCTCTCGTTGCCAAGCACTCTGAAAAACAGCTTTTCTAAGCATTGCAGAAGTCCAGATTTTAAAAGGGAAATCTAGGAGGGCAGTGTGAAGCACCTTATGTCTTACACTCCTGCAAACAGAAGCCAGAATTATTCAACTTCCATTACTCAGCCTGGTTTTCCTGACAGCANCATTCTATGATTCTATATACACTGACTTTCAGCCTGAGAAAACCTGCTCAATATTTGTGCAAACAGGATGATAAAAGTAACTTCTTACAAAACAATGCTCTGAAATCTCAGAGCGAAGTGAAAATGGTGCTTAAAAAGCAGTAATTAACTTGTACTCTGATATAGAGCTCAGCAAGTTTAAAAAAAATTGTATGAAGGACACTAAATATAGCAAATAACCAGCAATTAGCAATTAACCTTTGAGCTGGGTATTAGCTATTTAAGTTTTTTAAGGCAGCAGAGGGGATTTAAACTTGGTTTACTGCAATCCAGAGTAAGTGCTGTACCCTCAGCCTCAGAAAAGAGGGATCCTCCAACTCTGCTGCCTCTCTGCATTCCCAATCCCCTTCCTTTAACATGCATTTCACACTGGAAGTCTAACCATGAGTCAAATGATTAGTCAAACTGGAGATTTTTGTTCTGATTTTAGTGGGAAATGTAAATATTTTGGCTATTGTCAAGTATTTTTCCTGATGGCTCAAATCATCATTTTAATTAAGCAGAGCTGCAGTTATTTGCACAACCTTCCACAACAAGTGTTGATGCTACTATGAGCTCCACGAGTTGCAAACAGCTTGCTAATTAGCTACAAATCATTCTAAAAAAAGAAAAACAATTAGAACTATAACAAAGGAGCATGTCAGGCTGGTGACTAAACTGCTCATCACTCAAACCACGTCTAGGAGGTTGAGACACACTGCAAACATCCAACAGACGCATTGTTTTGCTGTAAAACTGCTGCTGGATTAATGAAGTAGCACGAGAACTCAACAAAGAATTGCTCAATTACTCCCTAATTAAAGAAAAATCACTGAAGGATGTCTGTGGGAAGAAAAAATTGCAGTCTTCAGCCTCCCACAGATCCTGAAGATCTTCAAATGCCATTAATGTTTCCCAGTTACAGAGGTGACGGTAGTCACAAAGTTTCCATCAACCCAGATTTACACCAAAGCTTTTTGCTGGGAGGCTGCTGTGAACATCTGGGGTAATTCCTGACTGGTACAGGTCACTTCAGTCACATGGGTTGCCTGAAACTGCAAAATGCAGGTATTTGGGCATCCATCACTTACTTACACAGGGGTTCAAATCCGGTGCCCAGAATCCTGTGTGATGTAGATGGATGAGAAGCTGGATGTGAGCCAACAATAGGCTCCTGTGCTGCATCAAAATCAGCATGGCCAGAGATGGAGAGAGGTGATTCTGTCCCTCTACTCTGGTGAAACCTCACCTGGAGTATTTGCATCCAGCTCTGGAGTCCTTAGCACAAGGAGGATGTGGACCTGACGGAGCAGAAGGGCTGCAAAAATGGTCAGGGGGCTGGAGCACCTCTGCTGTAAGACAGGGTGCAAGAATTTGGGCTTGTTCAGCCTGGAGGGGAGAAGACTCTAAGGAGACCTTAGAAGAGCATTTCAGTATCTGAAGGGGACAAGAAAGCTGAGGAGGGGCTGTTTAGAAGGGCTTGTAGTGATAGGATAAGGGACAATAGCTTGAAACTGGAGCAGGGAAGATTTAGGTTAGGACATCAGGCAGAAGTTCTGCACGATGAGAGTGGGGAAATACTGGAAGAGATTGTCCAGGGATCTGGTGGATACCCTGTCCCTGTAGACATCCAAGATCAGACTCCATGTGTCCCTGGGCAGCCTGATCTGGTTGGAGGCATCCCTGCTGCCTGTAGGGTGGTTGGACAAGATGACCTTTGTGGGTGCCTTCCAATTTGATGCATTCTGTGCTGGTTAAAGTGCTGCTAGTCAGCCCTGTGCTGCTGAACAGGAGGTATGGTGAAGGATAATTGATGTAATAGAGTAGTGAGGAGTGTTTGAGTGAACTGCTTCACTGCTGCTTGAAAGCTTCCTTAAAATTAAGGATCTCTTCATACAATCAAAACACATGCTTAGTCACTTGCTTATTTTCTCTTCCTTTGAAGGGAATTTAATTGTCAATTGCCTGTGTACTTTAGTTAGTTACTGTTGTAGGTAACAGTATTTAAAATGCCTCCTCTCTTGACAGACTCTTACAAATGTAGTCCAAAAGCGTGACTCTAGCTCTGAGCCAGACTCATGCTGCTTCCAGGGAACACAATGCCCAAGGTAATTCAACTTCCCAGAGCACAGAGGATGATGGTGCAAAGGTCCCAGACACATGATCATCTCCTCCCTATCTCCTCCATAGTGGGCTCAGAGAGCATGCTATACACCAGTAACACCACACATGCTTAAAAGATGACCTTTAAAGATCCCTTTCAACTCAAACCATGATTTAGGTTCTATGATCTAAAAGCAATGCTGCAAGCCCAGAAACATCACTGGATTGTTGAACTAAACACTGAGACTTTCTAAATGCTGACATGAGCTACAAAAGCTGTTGGAATTTATACTTACATTTACTACAGACTAACAAGCCCTGAGACTAGTCTTCTAGAAACATCAGCCTGACTTTAAGGAGATTCAGGTGTTTAAGAGTAGGTTTTTTTGCTGTGGATCCACTCCAAACAAACAGTTGCACAGCTGTTTATGCCAGTGCTGAGTGAGGCTTTTACTCAGAGTTTTGACTTGCACAGGTTTGCACAGAAGCAGAAAGTACAAACCAGCAGAAGATGAGACCCATGGGTCTTGCTAAAAGGGAAGGAAAAAAACCCCAACCCTGATGACCTTCAGTGACTTTTTACAGCATAGAAATAATTAAACCACAGATAATGACAGATCTTGACTGGTAACAAGCACACCTAACACAAGGTCCAAATAAAACAGATGTGTCAGCTACCTGCCCAACATGCCAAACCTGCCCCACGGCACCAAGAGATCTGCCTCTCCTGAGTCAGCTGAACATGGGACCCTTCTGCAGTGTCAGCAGCTCCCCTCTAACCCCAGAAGAAAGAAAAAACCCACCCCAGAGCTACAAGCATCTTCAGGCATGACAGTGAGATGCGAGCGGCAATGCTGGAGATCACCTAGCAACGTCAGCTGTGGCTGCCCAGAGGATAACGCAGGGCAGGTGGTGGAGGTTGCAGAGGGGATGGTACTCACACAGCAGACACACAAACGGCTGAGGTGTGCAGAGGCTGTTACAACGAGGGCCTCCTGCTACAGCATGTGTCTTGCTATCCAGGACAAGAATGTGACAACATCTCACCTTCAGGGCTCACTGTTACCTTTGGCACGGTGCTAAATGTTTCCATTATAAGCCAGCAGAGATAATATAGGTATTAAATCAAAAAGCAAGCTGAGAGGAGGAGCAGAATGGGCAGAGGTGCTCCCAGTGCTGCAAAAAGCCTTCTCAGAATGTTTAGTGCAAGGTCTGTGCTACAGATACTGGAATGTATATCCACATCTGCCAAAAGAAAGGGCAAAGGCCCACCAAGACATCAAAAACCCCCAAAACAACCATGCCATGAGAGACAATCATAACAAACTATCAGAATTTCAGATTTTGCAACAAGTGGCTGCTTGATAAAAAATGCACATCCCACCCTGTACCCTTAAACCTCGCCGCTGGGGTTAGATTGAGAGCAACCGAGTCAGGGCACTGGAACACAGGTGTCTGGGTTAGCAAACCTAAATAAAAGGAATCAGCTTTGCCAGCACAGATGGTCAGAGGCTGCATTTGAACATTCTCTCTATTCTCACGTCTGAACATTTGATCCTGAAAGCCTGATTGTGGAGGTTGAGGTCAATGTCATCAGTTTGCGAGTTGTTTCTGTAAAGCCACTGATGGAGACACAAGCAGAAGTCATAGAGTTACGAAGCTCTTCTCCAGTCCAAGCATCACAGAAAGAAATCATAGAATTATTAAGGTTAGAAAAGATGTCTAAGAGAGGGAGTGGAACATCTCCCTTACGAGTAAAGGCTAAGGGAGCAGGGGCTCTTTAGCCTGGAGAAGAGCCTGAGGGGTGACCTCAGTCATGTTGATAACGATGTGAAGGGTAGTGTTGGGAGGGCAGAGCCAGGATCTGCTCAGTGATGTCCAATGATAGGACAAGGGGCAGTGAGCACAAGCTGGAGCAGAGGAAGTGCCATGGGAACATAAGGGAAAAGTTTGTCACTCTGAGGGTGGCACAGCCCTGGAACAGGCTGCCCAGAAAGGTTGTGGAGTCATCTTCTCTGGATGCATTGCCCTAGGTGATCCTGCTCTGGCAGGGGGGGTTGGACTCAATGATCTTTTGAGATACCTTCCAGCCCCTAACATTCTGTGATCATTAAGTTGAACTGCCAACCCAACCCCTTCCCTCTGTAGATGACTGTGAGGGTTATCTGCAAAGTTGCTCTGAGTTAGTACTTTACTGCAAGACATTTTGGTGTGCTGTTTCTCCAGGGACTGACTTTCTGTCTAAGCTGGTGGAGCCTGCGGCTGTCCATGCCTTCCAGATGACCCCAGACACAGTTCCTCTAATGTGAGACCTGAACAAATCAGACTTGCAAATGACACTGTAAGCCCAGAGGAATTAAAACTGAGCTCTCCCAAATGCAGCTTCCTGGTTTACGTAGAAGGATCAGGTAGCCCTGAGGGCTTCTAGAACTGAGTATGCTCAGGTCTAGCCCAGCTCTTTCTATGCCTTGTCCTGAAGGCAGCCAAATGACTCCCTGTCCATTGCACCCTGGTTTAAGGTTGGTAGTAGGTACACAACTGCCCACGCTGTAAAGCAGCTGCTCTAACACCTTGAAGCTTGACAGAGCAGTAAGATGAGTTGTTTGAAAGTCTTCATAAAACTGTAAGCAGATAGCACAGACATTTTAGCAAGAAGAGAAGGTTTTACTGTGATGTGACTGACAGTCTCCATGAAGGGTATTTACAGTCTGACTCCCATTACTGAAAACACCATGACAGGTAGGACTTGATGTGGATATCTAAATGGGGAGACGATGGGGAAATTGTGACAAAAAGAGCTCATTAAATACTTCACTTTTTCAGAACAGTTAATTTCACAGACACAACTGCAGTTCTGAAGCAGGTACCACTTAACACAAGCTTTTTAGGGTAAGCTTGTTTTCTTTGTCTGGCTTGATGTCTGCTCTTAGAGAATGGAGAATAGGAGAATTTGTCTGAAAGAGCAAAGAAAGTAGTAATGAATACAAGAAACAGGAGTTGAAAGAAACAGGAGTTGATGCAGAGGAAGGAGGTGATACTGGGAGGAGAGTGAATACCACGAAAAGGGCATGTCTGGAGCTAAGCTGCATGCTCAGCAGAGGAAATCTGCAGGAGAGTAGGATTTGCTGGGAAGGGATGCAGCAAAGAGATGGGCAGATACATGAATTATGTTGAGTAAGCAACCTTTTTATCCCAGTGTCAGAGAAGTGATTTGACAACCAATTACCACCTATAATCGAGTTTAGTGGGTACCTCCAGATTCTGAGATCTGAGACTCATCCTCTTCCACTTCACCTGTGCCTTATTTATATTACTTGGTATCAAAGATCATGAGGAGTCACACTAAGAGGTACTTGGATATCTTCTGACCTCCCACAATGGCACAGTACAGTGTAAGCACCTCAGTTATCTTGATGAACATACAGTGTGGAATACTTCTGCTTCATGACCCTACCAGGAAGATGCTTTACACCTTCAGCCACAGAGACACATTTGCCCAAATGCTTCTGTCTGCTTAGGAAGTTGTATCTTACTGAAAATCAAGCTGAAGTAGACTTCCTAGTTTCAAAGCAGCCTTTGAGATTCAGGCTTTTAGTTTTTGCTCTGTGGTAGATCTCGCCCCACCTAAGCCTTACTATGGTAAAGCTATCATACCTGCAAGGCATTTACAGTTCTTCTGTAGCCATGAAAGGATGCTGTCCAGAGGTACATTTATTTCACAGTATCACAGTATAAGCAAGGTTGGAAGAGACCTCAAAGATCACCAAGTCCAACCCGCCACCACAGACCTCAAGACTAGACCATGGCATCAAGTGCCACATCCAAATGTGCCTTGAACACCTCCCACCTAAGTGGGACAGATAGGAGGAATTTATCATAGAATCATAGAATGGTAAGGTTGGAAGGGACCTCAAAGATCATCTAGTTCCAACCCCCTGCCAGAGGCAGGGACACCTCACACTAGAACAGGTCACTCAAGGCCTCATCCAACCTGGCCTTGAACACCTCCAGGCAGGGAGCAGCCACAACCTCCCTGGGCAACCTGTGCCAGTGTCTCACCACCCTCACTGGAAAGAACTTCCTCCTAACATCCAGTCTAAATCTTCCCTCTGCCAGTTCAAACCCATTGCCCCTCGTCCTGTCATTACAAGACCTTGTCAATAGTCCCTCCCCAGCCTTCCTGTAGCCCCCTTCAGATACTGGAAGGCTACTATAAGGTCTCTTCAAAGCCTTCTCTTCTCCAGGCTGAAGACTCCAAATTTCCCCATGAAGCAGCTATTTCTCCCTTCTGCCTAAAGAGAGTCAAGGGTGAAGGGCATTCAGATGACTACTTCAATATCCCTCGCTTTAAGTGCAGTGACTGGAGATAACTTGTCTGGGAACTCATCAGAGGAAAACAAGCCCAAGATGCAAAATTGATCTCTGTCCAGGGAGCATGGGCAATTCAGTCTGAACTCAAGCAAAACTTCCTGTATTTTCAGTAAGTGTTGCATTCATTGTCAGGAAAGAGAATTCATGGGGCCTGAAACCTATCAGGAGCTACAAAAAGTTTCTCATTCACTCATCCATTATGAAATTACTGGAAGTACGATCTCCTAATCAAGGATGTGTCCTTACATGTTTAAACCAGGTAGATGAGCCAGATTATTTGCCCTCAGATTGAATTTTAGAGGTTTATCTAATAATGACAGCTATAAATTGAAGAAAAAAAAAATTATGGCAAGTGTCTCAATGACAGAGAGTCTCACATGTAGAAGGGTGAGCAATAAATCAGGTGGGCAGTGGAATATTAAATTGCTAATTTTAAGAGCTATTGCTGCCTTTTTTTTTTTTTTTATTATTAATACCTCCTAACATAAAAAGGTGAAAGAAAATCTTAGCCACTTATTTCTTCCTCTTCCCTTTCTTCTCTTATCCTTCATAAACTGAAGTACATAACTTGTTTGGAGGAAGAGCTCTAATTGCATTAAATGTAGCCATGAAACATCAAAAGAAAAAAAAAATAAATGAAACAATAAAATGAAGCCTGCAACCAGCTTGCTGGAGACGACAGATTAAATGTATTTGATGATTACAGAGTAGGTTCTGTATCTCCTGCATCTCACAGTTATGCTCTTTACCAGGACAGCCTAATACCAAAGTGTCTGCAGACATGATTGCAAGTGTACTGTGCATCTAGTCAGACTGCAGCGACCTAAATTACAGACTGGAGCCAGAGTAAATGTGAAATAGCACTGAAGGAATAATAAAACTCACAGAATAGAGAGGGGGAAAAAAATCACAACACTGAACTATATATGAGGAGAGAGCGAAAACTCTACAGCTACTCAGTGGCCACCAACACCTTCATTAGTTATGCAATGTGACTTATTTTACTACATTTTCCCTGGCAACAAGACCATGCCTCCCTCCTCCTAAGGGCTTATCATGAAATATTTATGGCAAGTTTTGTTTGTTTGTGCAAATCACAGAAGTGGCACAATTCAAGCCTCCACCCAAGCCCTTCCCAGCATTTATCTTTCTTATTCGACATGCTCAGCCTGAGCTGTGTGAGTTGCCACATCCTCATATGAAAGGACTCTCTCTTTCTCTTCAATATAGGCATTTTCCCCATGCTTATAGCAGAGTGAAATTCCTGACCTCATCCTTTCTTTTTCTCAAGGCTGCATCCAGAGGAGTGTGGCCAGCAAGGCGAAAGAGGGGATTCTGCCCCTTTGTTCTGCTCTGCTGAGACCCCACCTCAAATATTGCATCCAGTTCTGGTGTCCACAGCCTAAGAAGGACACAGAACTGTTGGAGCAAGTCCAGAGGAGGGCCACAGAGATAATCCAAGGTCTGAAGCACCTCTGCTATGAGGATAGGCTGGTGTTGAGTCCATTCAGGGGTTTCCCCAGTGCATGCCCACAGCATCAGTGGTGATGGTGACAAAACTGCCATCAGGCAAGTTCAATTTGACATTGGCTTTGGATATATTTGTATATATTTCATTTTATTGTTGTTATTATTATATATTATATAATAATAATAATAATATTACATAATCATAATCATATTATTATTATTATTTCATTTTATTGTTATTATTTACAGTATCACAGTATTTCATCCAAACTGTTTTAGTTTTCTTTTCCAATCCATGCCATTTTCCCTTATTCCCTTTTTCTTCCCCTTTAAGAAGAGAGAGATTAATAAAGAGCATTTGTCTAGTTGTCAGCCCAGCCCTAGCTCTTGACAGATGTACAGATATTACGGCCACAGAAAATCATCACAGAGGTCACAGTGTTCTGCCATACCTTTTCTTAATGTTACTTTTCACAACCTCCACTCTATTCAGACCCCTCCTGTCCCACTAACCCAAGCTGTGAAGAGCACAATATATAAAGTATGTCTCTGACAGAGCACACAGAGAACATGCAGCTCGTGTGCACTCAGTGTTGGGTAATTGAGGAACCCTTCCAATCCAGGCAGCAGCGATTCATGAATCTCTATTAACATGCAGCAGACTTGTGGTGGACTCTTAACCATGGATAACACATTTATAGATGGTGACTTTTGGAAGAATGAGTCAGAAAAGACAGAAAAGAGATTTAAGCAGTGAATGAGATGGATAGAAGTAATGTTATAATCCTGGTGACTGCAAGTCAACCCAATCAATCCATAACATGTCACTGATAAAATGTACATCAAGAGGACCATACCAAATGTTACATACAAAAATTAAACTCACAGGAGCTAAGAAATACATCTTCTTTACTTCATATAAGTGGGAAAGATACTTACACTTACAGGTTGACTTTTTGGCACATCATAAACACCTTCCTTCTTTTGGCTGGTAGGAACCTGCAACATGAAATGAAAACTGAGGTCAAAACTGAGGTCATTATTCGAGCAGATGTGATGAAAAAATGACACCAGTAACTGATATTTATGTACAGGGTAGTCATTTAATACTAATGGAATCAAGGATGGTTGCCTTTTCATCCAAGCAGTACCATTAATGGAGAAGATACTGAAGAAACAGAACATCTATCTGACTTTGAAATCCTGAAGCTCAGTAGTGCTCAGAAAGGAGATTTTCATTCTCAGTTAATTTCGTTTGCACTTTGGATCTCCTTCTTACTTAAGTGGTTGTTTTTCTTGTTTTACTTAGGGGCTGGAAGATGCATGTGGAAGTCATGATCAGGTCAGTATGTCATCTTCCTCACTGGCAGAAATCCAGAGTAGAGCTACTGATCTGAGGAAGAGAGATGTTTGGCCTAGGGCATCAGATTCCTTCCTTCCAATTCGTTTATTAATCTAAGTCAAGTGAAGTCACAACATGTACCAGTGCAGTGATGGGGCCCTGCAGCTGCTCTACATGTTTGGCTCCAAAGCTGCAGTTTTACTCAGGAATTACCAGCCTGTCAGAGTCTGACACAGCCAGACACCTGAGAAACTTTGGGCAGGTCTTCAGCTAAGTCACCAGCCATGATTTACACCTTGGGCATTTATAAGCTGCTCAGAGAAATTCATCTGCTTTGTAATGCTGGGCTCTGCTTGCCCAAGGACTGCTGCTTTACACATTTCTCATTTGTGATTATGCTTCTTTTCTTCCCTAGAAGCACTGAACACCTCCTGAAAATGACACAAGCAAAAAGAGCAGTAAAAAGATGCTCTAAACTGGCATGAATGCTCCAAGTAAAGCAGTGCTACCTTTCTACTGAACAAGAGCATTCAGTGTAAGAAGTTTACATGGCAGACACTAATGAAACCTCACAGAGTAATACAAAGTCGTATTGCAGGTATGGCAAAAGTATCACTTTTTTGTTTTCGGAGACAATAAATCAAGTTCTGATAGTAGAGTGGGACTGGTTTAGGGAAACCTGAGGGAATGTTACTTACTGACTGAGATGTGCTATTCACAGATGAATGCCTTGAGTTAGAAGGGACTTTAAAGATCATCTAGTTCCAACCCCTCTGCCATGGGCAAGGGACACCATGGACAAGGCATCACCCAGCCTGGTCTTACACACTTTAAGGGATGAGCCATCCACAACTTCTCTGGGCAACCTGTTCCAGCATCTCAGAGTAAAGAACTTCTTGTGTTTTATTCTCTACAATATATCAAAAACTCTCTCTAGCATTCAAGAATTCTCTTGCCCATGTNTCAGTGTTGGGTAATTGAGGAACCCTTCCAATCCAGGCAGCAGCGATTCATGAATCTCTATTAACATGCAGCAGACTTGTGGTGGACTCTTAACCATGGATAACACATTTATAGATGGTGACTTTTGGAAGAATGAGTCAGAAAAGACAGAAAAGAGATTTAAGCAGTGAATGAGATGGATAGAAGTAATGTTATAATCCTGGTGACTGCAAGTCAACCCAATCAATCCATAACATGTCACTGATAAAATGTACATCAAGAGGACCATACCAAATGTTACATACAAAAATTAAACTCACAGGAGCTAAGAAATACATCTTCTTTACTTCATATAAGTGGGAAAGATACTTACACTTACAGGTTGACTTTTTGGCACATCATAAACACCTTCCTTCTTTTGGCTGGTAGGAACCTGCAACATGAAATGAAAACTGAGGTCAAAACTGAGGTCATTATTCGAGCAGATGTGATGAAAAAATGACACCAGTAACTGATATTTATGTACAGGGTAGTCATTTAATACTAATGGAATCAAGGATGGTTGCCTTTTCATCCAAGCAGTACCATTAATGGAGAAGATACTGAAGAAACAGAACATCTATCTGACTTTGAAATCCTGAAGCTCAGTAGTGCTCAGAAAGGAGATTTTCATTCTCAGTTAATTTCGTTTGCACTTTGGATCTCCTTCTTACTTAAGTGGTTGTTTTTCTTGTTTTACTTAGGGGCTGGAAGATGCATGTGGAAGTCATGATCAGGTCAGTATGTCATCTTCCTCACTGGCAGAAATCCAGAGTAGAGCTACTGATCTGAGGAAGAGAGATGTTTGGCCTAGGGCATCAGATTCCTTCCTTCCAATTCGTTTATTAATCTAAGTCAAGTGAAGTCACAACATGTACCAGTGCAGTGATGGGGCCCTGCAGCTGCTCTACATGTTTGGCTCCAAAGCTGCAGTTTTACTCAGGAATTACCAGCCTGTCAGAGTCTGACACAGCCAGACACCTGAGAAACTTTGGGCAGGTCTTCAGCTAAGTCACCAGCCATGATTTACACCTTGGGCATTTATAAGCTGCTCAGAGAAATTCATCTGCTTTGTAATGCTGGGCTCTGCTTGCCCAAGGACTGCTGCTTTACACATTTCTCATTTGTGATTATGCTTCTTTTCTTCCCTAGAAGCACTGAACACCTCCTGAAAATGACACAAGCAAAAAGAGCAGTAAAAAGATGCTCTAAACTGGCATGAATGCTCCAAGTAAAGCAGTGCTACCTTTCTACTGAACAAGAGCATTCAGTGTAAGAAGTTTACATGGCAGACACTAATGAAACCTCACAGAGTAATACAAAGTCGTATTGCAGGTATGGCAAAAGTATCACTTTTTTGTTTTCGGAGACAATAAATCAAGTTCTGATAGTAGAGTGGGACTGGTTTAGGGAAACCTGAGGGAATGTTACTTACTGACTGAGATGTGCTATTCACAGATGAATGCCTTGAGTTAGAAGGGACTTTAAAGATCATCTAGTTCCAACCCCTCTGCCATGGGCAAGGGACACCATGGACAAGGCATCACCCAGTCTGGTCTTACACACTTTAAGGGATGAGCCATCCACAACTTCTCTGGGCAACCTGTTCCAGCATCTCAGAGTAAAGAACTTCTTGTGTTTTATTCTCTACAATATATCAAAAACTCTCTCTAGCATTCAAAAATTCTCTTGCCCATGTTTTAAAGTCAATGTCTTCATGGGAAAGCACAAATCTTTAACTTGCTACACACTGCAGAAGTTTGTCAAGAGCATGAGCACAGAAACCTCACAGGCTCATGGGATGTCAGGGATTGGAAGGGACCCAAAGAGATCATCAAGTCCAACCTCCCTGCCAGAGCAGGACTGTACAATCTAGCTCAGGTCAGAGAGGAACACATCCAGACAGGGCCTTGAAAGTCTCCAGAGAAGGAGGCTCCACAACCTCTCTGGGAAGCCTGTTCCAGTGGTCAGTGACCCTCACAGTAAAGAAGTTTCCCCTTGCATTGAGGTGAAACTGAGTTCTTTAAAAGACCTCTTCTATTCCTATCCCAGGAATGACTTTGCTTGCTTTGCTTTCCTTAAGGCCACCTCCACTAAAACCACCTATCACATTAGATATGTGAAACTGCTAACAGTGGAACAACTCCATTTCATGGAAATATCAGCCTGGAAAGAGAGACAGCTTGAAGTGATAGTGCAAAAGCAGAAACCAAGACTGGTCTATTCAGTAAGTCACTGGAAAGTTCAGTCTTACGAGTCATAAAGGCTGGATCATCAAGCCCAACCATCAATTAGTCTTTGCAAGAGAGTAAGTGTGGTCAGGTAAACCATTCAAAAACTATCACCAGGGTGTACTTTCCTTTTCTCTCTGAAATGTTTCCCCTTCAGGCATTCTCATCATCCTCCTTCCAACTCTTCCATGAAGTCAACCCAATTTGCACACTCCTATCCCACAGTTTACTGTGGAATGAGCATTTCCCTGAGTTTGCTATCACCCCTTTTTAAGTCCAGCTTACGCTGTCACTTGAGAAAAGCTCCTGACTTTTACTACTGAGACAGAGAAACTTCTCTGAACGACATTCTCCTCTCCCAACTCCACACCACCTGTCTCCTTGTTGCCTTTACTCGCCACGTATCATCACTCCTTTTCGCACCGCTGCTTAGGCTGTGGGGTCTGCAAGGGATTTCTCCTGTTCTTCCTCAGATAAGCAGTATCAACACAGAGCTATGACTGCTGCTGACAGCTCTCTCTGTGACAGGCTGGGAATTGTTGTGATGTGCTTGCATCTTATGCAAGCATCACAACTCAGAATCTCCCATCTCAGATTGTCAGCTTCTCATGGGGCAGCACCTGCCTCTCCACACAGAGCAGTGCTGCTCCTACACAATGCAAACATACCTAACGAAATCCCATCCTCACCTCAAGGAAACAGGCAGGGACAGAGATGCTATTAAGGAACCTGACACTAGGTGAGAGGATTGGTACACGCTCAGTGATCAAGTCCTTGCCTAACTAACATGTTAGAGTAACTCACACAGACAATATTAAAAGAGCAGACAGACACAGACAATCCTTGGAGTAATAAAGAGAAGTGACAGACAGAGAGAGAATGCTTAAAAAGAAAATTGTGACCTCTACTATGTTAAAAAGAAATAGAAATTGTCACTTTTGGCACATATCTTCCATCTCTAGTTAACCCACTGGGTAGGAATCTTTTCCACTAAGGGAGAAGTCAATGCTTTGAATACAAGCTCTTGGTTAAAAAACACAGAGCAGCACTAGAAGAAAGATTTAGTGAGGCTGAAGCCAGGATGCCTGAGGTTACTGAGCTAATGCCTGTTTACCATAGTGTAGTAAGAGGAAGGCTTTGTAGTAAACAATAGAAGCTGGAACTAATTTGCAGCAAACTAAAACAAAACCCCAAAGAAAGAGACAAGCAAAAACCAAGACAAAAATCTCCCCCAAAGCCTCCCAAACCAAACCAAAACAAGCAAAAAAACCAAACCCCAAATTCAAAACCAAACTAAACCAAAGATTCCTTTTCTAATTTAATGTTTAATAGCGTTCTGGAAAGGCAAAAAAAACCCCTCAAATTCAAAACCAAACTAAAACAAAGATTCCTTTTCTAATTTAATGTTTAATAGCGTTCTGGAAAGGCAAAAAAAACCCCTCAAATTCAAAACCAAACTAAACCAAAGATTCCTTTTCTAATTTAATGTTTAATAGCGTTCTGGAAAGCTCTGAAATCATCGAGGTCTTAGAAGAGAAAAACTTCTGCCAATGCAAGATCTGAGCTATGGGAACCCAGATTAATAGAAACACCTCATCACACCTAGATACTGTCCAGTGAAGCCTTGAGCAATTCTCTGGAGGCTTACAGGACAGTAACAGCAGTACCTAGAGATGAGGCAACACCTCACTATCTGCTCCCCTCCTTCTATTTCCATTTGAAGAAACTATCAAAGAGTCCTCCTGTTCTTTAGGCCATTCCTCAGAACATTCCTACTTCCTCCCTAGCCACCAAAGTTTGCTCTAAGATGTCTAAACACTAGGAGTGACACCACCTTCTCTGACTGCACCCTAAAACATTACTGAAAGCTCCACACTTTGCAGAACAACAATTAGGTTTTCCTTTCTGTCTGAATGTAGTTGTCCTGGGATTTTAGTTTCTAGCATAAAACTGACAACTAGAGCAGTATTATTTTTAACAGATTGCTTTTCTGGAAAGAGTCAAACTTTCAGAGCTATGTGGTAGAAAATACCTTAGGTATGCTCTCACCTTGACAGCTTTGTTTGGCTGGATCTAGAGATGCAGAAAGATGCATGAACTCTAGTGTGTTCTGGGGGTGCCAGTGTGTGCTGAGGGTGCCAGGAAGTCAACAGAGGGGTTAAAAGGATCTCAATTTGCTGATGCTGGGATGGGGTCTACAAGAGAGTTGTTTTCTCACGTGTAACTTGCATCTTCCTTTCCCACTCAGATTCCTTCGATTTCAGCTTACAGCTACTCCATCCTTTAATTTTTTCTATTATTTTCCTACCATTCTGCTTTCATTTTTTTCTATTATTTTCCTACACATTCTCATTACTTAAAAAAAAATAATTTCCCCTTTTTTTCCTTTTCTAGCCTTTCTCCCACCGACCTTAAAAAGCTCTTCCTATCAGCAGATCAGCTCCTAGTTCAGTGAGGTGAAATGCTTAATCACTGCTAGAATCTGCTTCCCTTCCATATCAAATGACTTCCTCAAACCACAGTAAGTGATATAAAATGACTTACATTATATTCTAGTAAACCCTGTACCACAGAATCACAGAATAGCTTAGGTTAGAAGAAATCTTGGACATCATATATTCCAGCCTCCCTGCCATGGACAGGAACACCTCTTAACTAGACTCAGATGCCCATAGCCTCATCCAGCATGGCCTTTAACACCCCCAGGGTGGAGGCATCCACAGGCTCCCTGGGCAGCCTATTCCAGAGTCTCACCACCCTCCTGCTAAAGAACTTCCTAAGATCCAGTCTAACTCTGCTCTCCCTCAGCATTCCCCCTTGTCCTGTCTCGAGACACTCTGATGAAAAATCCCTCTGTAGCCTCCCTGTAGGATCCCTTCAGCTACTAGAAGGCAACTCTAAGGTCCTCTGGAGTCTTCTCTTCTCCAGGCTGAATAACCCCATCCTCATAGCAGAGGCATTCCAGCCCTTGGCTCATCTTTGTGGCTCTTGAGGATAAATTGAATGGCCCTCGAGGATAAACTGAACAACACAAGGTTATTTTATACCGCTCTCAAAGCCGTTTTGTGTCAGTGTGAAGAACACAGGCTCCAGCTCTAACATAGCAAACACACTCTGAAAATCATAGAATCATAGAATAGTAAGGTTGGAAGGGACTTCAAGGATCATCCAGTTCCAACCCCCTGTCATAGGCAGGGACACCTCCCACTAGTACAGGTCACTCAAGGCCTCCTCCAACCTGGCCTTCAACACCTCCAGGGAGGGAGCAGTCACAACCTCCCTGGGAAACCTGTGCCAGTGCCTCACCACCCTCACTGGAAAGAACTTCCTCCTAACATCCAGTCGAAATCTCCCCTCTGACAGTTTAAACCCATTGCCCCTTGTCCTGTCATTGCAAGACCTTGTCAATAGTCCCTCCCCAGCCTTCCTGTAGGCCCCCTTCAGATATTGGAAGGCTATAAGGTCTCCTGGAAGCCTTCTCTTCTCCAGCCTGCAGAGCCCCAACTCTCTCAGTCTGACGTCATAGCAGAGCTGCTGCAGCCCTCTGAGCATCTTCATGGCCTCCTCTGGACCTGCTCCAACGCTTCCATACCCTTCCTGTGCTGGGGGCTCCAGAACTGTACATGGTACTCCAGATGGAGTCTGACAATATCTTCCCCAGTCTCGAGGATATCCACTGAGGTTCTGTTTAGTTATTTCTTTGCTTAAGCAGAAAAGAGCAAAGCCCTGAAAATATCTTTCTAAGAGTTGCTTGGATGGGCTGCCCTTTGAAGAGGGCTATAGAGTTTCCAAAACAATTAACAGGAATCCAGAGTTTCGTCACCTTCCGTGGTACGCTCTAAACTTTAAGACCTTTCGTAAGCTGCAACAATAAACTTTGCAGAAGAAGCTGAAATGACAAACAGCAGCAGAATGACAGTGGGACTGGGGGGGGGGGGGGGCAGATTACTCATGTCACATCAGCAGAATGGAATGGCAGGAGTTTTGTGGTGATGAATGAAAACTACGTCGAAGCCAACTAGAGATGAAATGTGCTTTGCTAAATGCTTGCAACCGTTGCGAGGAAAACACCGAAGTTAGCGATTTTGATACCTGATAAATGTTTTCTTCCGTTTCAGGCTCACGGATTGGCTCGTGTCCAGCCTCAAACACAATGTACTATGACACCAGCCGCCAGAGAGGAAAAGTCAAAGATGAAACAGAAGGGAAAAAGGCCATTTGGAATTCCAAGTGAAAAAAAAACAAACAAAAAAAACAACAACAACAAAACAACAATAACATAGGCAGGCATTAAAGAAACAAGTTGAAAGTACAGGTTGGCAGCAGGACAAGTGGGTTGTTGGAAAGTGTAGAGTAAGGTTGTTTCATATTTCATAAACCAACAATGAATAGACCTAAATCTCCTCTAATGATCATTAGAGCAACTTCCTAATTCTCTCTCACTAGGGAGACCGCCTGTGGCCCAGTATTAATTTTCTGAAGTCGACGTTGAGTGTTGCCTCTTTTACATAATGGCAGTTATTTCCACATCTATTTATTATCTATGAATTAAAAAAAACAAAAACCCAACAAACAACAAAAAAAACCCCACCCAACAAAAAAGCTAAACACCAAAAAGCTAAATCCAAACTGGAAAAATAAGCTGGTGCTTCTGTAACAGGGCACACAGCAAAAGGATGTCACAACACTTTTCCTTTTCAGGTTCTTTCCTTCACTGTGAATTCTTAACTCTTGACATTATAAAAGCTGAATTAGTAATTTAGGGCATCCTAATTCTTATCCTCTTTCTTGCTGCACCTTAGGCACTGTTTGGTATTCACCAGTGGTTGAATCAGTTTCTTTCAGTGGGCCTCCCACTGACAAGCCTAAGTGGAAGAACACAAAATCTCCAGGGGGAATCGAAAAAACCCAACAGGTAAACTGTCATCTATTTTGTTTCAGCACAAAAACATGAGAATGAAATTACATCTTTTTCCTCTTCACACTCGGTGTGGTATTGGACATGAATATATTGACATATTTCTGATAATAATCTTTGCTCCCAGACATTTAGCTTGGATGAAACAAGACTTAAATTTCAGATCTATTATTAAATCGCAGCACAAAAAGCCAACGAGGGAATGTGTTATAACATCAAATCCACTGCTGGTTTGTTTTTTTTTTTTTCCCCAAATATTCAGCCTCTGAATTAAATTCTGGCCCCACAGAAAATAAACCAAAATGTCAATTTATTACTGTGGAAACAAGATGTCAACTTGCTTATTCTCCAATTAACTCCCTCTTCGGTTAGATATATATAGATATTTAAAAATGGTAGCAAATCTCATTTAGAAATTTAAAATCTGGACCCACCAAAAGTCACATTTTTGGAAGTATTTTATTTAATATTTCTCTACTTGAAATATTCTATTCTATAGAGGTATATTGTGCTATTACTTACAGCTTAAACTCTACATAGACTACTTTCTGTAGGCAACATGCAGGTTTCTCAGAAGGTCTATCTCAGTAAATATCAAAACACCTCAATAAAGGTTTGGGCTCTATCTGAAGGTAGGACACATCTAGCTATAGCTATTTCTGAAACTCCAAGGCCACACAGCTTCAGAAATTACCTGGTACACAGGATCTTCTACATCTTCTTCCAAAATTGTCTACAGCAAAGTAAGAGGACAGGCAGTAAAAGCAAAGAACATAAACAGTAGAGATAAAAGAACTGTGTTCAGAAATTAAAGGACAGCAAAGAAATAAGCAAAACGGGCAGGTAAGTAAATAGTTTTCTTTCTTCAGCACACAAAGTCACATTATTGTACAAAGCAACTTTATTGAAGCCTCATCCCAGTTTAACAATCTGCACCTTAGCTGATTTGAGTCAACTACATTCAGAATTATTCTGCATCTGCCCTGAAGTATCAGACACCTTTAAAAACCTGACTTACAAGACACTGACCTTCAGTAAAGTTTCCCTTCAGAACGAGAAGAAAAACTGTGTGGGAAATGAACAGATCATTTCCAGTTGTCAAACATTCATCACACCCCAAGTGCTAGCTTCTGTCACTGTTTAAACCTACTTCTGAGCTCACTGTGGCTGTGAGGCTCATATCTGTCCTTCTAGAGCTAGCACTGTTCAAACCCAATGCTGTTAAGAAAAGCTGAGGATGCTCAGTGCCTCTCTGGAGCAACTTTTTGGGACATACACCAAACCACGCTGCTCTTGGCAGTAGACTAAGCTGATGTGTGTACCTGGTATACAGCCTGCTCACACTGCTTGTCCTTTTGTGCCTTTTTTTCCATTTCTTCCCTTTGTTTCAGTTCATAGATGAGCTGAAACAGGTCTCGCAAGTCCAGAATTACAGGTTCAGCCTACGGAAGCAAGAAACAAGATTAAAAGTTTCTATATGGGAGAATACACAGAATCACAGAATTAACCAGGTTGGAAAAGACCTTTGAGATCATTGAGTCCAACCTATCACTTAACAACTTCTAACTAACTAAACCACGGCACTAAGTGCCTCATCCAGTCTTCCTTTAAACACCTCCACGGATGGGGACTCCACCACCTCCCCAGACAGCCCATTCCAATGCCAATCACTCTTGCTGTCAAAAACTTCTTCCTAACATCCAGCCTGAACCTGCCCTGGCACAGCTTGAGGCTGTGTCCTCTTGTTCTGACCCTGGGTGCCTGGCAGAACAGACCAACCCCAACTGGCTACAACCTCCCTTCAGGCAGTTGTAAAGAGCAATGAGGTCAGCCCTGAGCCTCCTCTTTTCCAGGCCGCACACCCCCAGCTTCCTCAGCTTCTCCTCACAGGGCTGTGCTCCAGGCCCCTCACCAGCCTTGGTGCCCTTCTCTGGACACCTTCAAGCACCTCAACATCTTTCTTAAACAGAGGGGCCCAGAACTGGACACAGGACTCAAGGTGTGGCCTAATGAGTGCTGAGCACAGGGGAGGGTACACACTCCTTACCTCATCCTGCTGATAAGAATAGTTATAGCATCTCCACAACTGGGGAGATCTTCATACACAATTAATTTCTACCTTAGCATCCAGGCTCAGGTTAATTTCTATTGAACTAACTATATTTGCAAGTGAATGATAATTATAATTAAGAATATAGAAGGTATTCTGAATATAAAAGGCATATACATGACTGCCAAGGCACATTAGTGGTTTCTCATACAATGGAATGACAGTAGACTATATGCAAAACAGCTATTTAATATCTATCAGTTTCTGATTAAATGAATGTAGAAATGGAACTGAAATTACCTGTATCCAGACTAGTTAGAAAGGAAAACAATAGCCAATTATTAAAGAAATGTATAATAAAAAGTGGAAGCAGTGAAATACATTTCATTTTAAACAAGTTTCTTCCGGTTTTCTGCAGGAAAGGACATGGGGGTGCTGATGGATGACAAACTGGATGCAAGACAACAGTGTGCACTTGCCAATGGCACCCTGGGCTGCTTCAAAAGCAGCATGGCCAGCAGATGGGAGAGAGGAGATTTTGCCACTTTGCTCTGCTCTGAGAAGACCTCACCTGGAGCACTGCGCCCAGCTCTGGAGTCCTCAACACAAGAAGGACATGGACCTGATGGAGCAGGTCCAGAGGAGGGGCATGAAAATGATCAGGGGGCTGGAGCACATCTGCTATGAGGAAAGGCTGGGGGTGTTCAGGCTGGAGAAGAGAAGAGAGCTCTCTGGGGAGAGCTTAGAACAGCTTTCCGGTGCCTAAAGGGGACCTGTAGGAAGGCTGCGGAGGGACCGTTTGCAAAGGCCTGCAGTGATAGGACAAGGGGCAATGGTTTGAAATCAGAGGGGATTTACCTTGGATGTTAAGGAACAAGTTCTCCACCATGAGGTTGGTGGAACACTGGAACAGGTTGCCCAGGAATGTAGTTGAGGCCCCATCCCTGCAGATATTCAAGGTTGGCCTCAGCAAGGCTCTGAGCAATCTGGTCTAGTGAAGGATGTGCCTGCTCACTTCAGGAGCACGACAACCTTTGCAGGTACCCTCCAACCCAAACTGCTCTATGATTCTAAGCTGGTTTTATTAACCTACTCTTTAAGAACCCCTCAGCAGCCACTTGCGACAAGTCTAGGAAATTATAATAAACACTACCAGATTGGCCTCTTGAACAGCCTCCTATGGACACAGCTTCTCTGCTGGGTTACTCTGTAGAAAACAACCATGATTTGATACTTACTGCCTGGGCTGTTTTTATTGCCACAAATCTATGGTTCCCCTCTTTTCCACACACGTATCCGAACGCTCGATGGTCTGTGATATCTTTTGCAATGTATGAAATCTCATGAACTGCATGGTGGTGCTGTAGGAGCTAGTAAAAAAAGCAGAAAACAAACAACACAGTCAGAAACAGCCATCAAAACATTCCACCTAAAAAGCAGAATCAGTTCTCTTTCACCAAGGCTTTACCTGGATCTTGACACACCCATGGCATTAAAACAAGCAAACACATCGTGGCATCAAAATCTCTTAAAGCTCTTTCTCTTTGCAGCATTTAGCCAAACTTGACTTGCTTCAATAATCTGACTAAGAGCTCTGCAACTGGAGATTTTTCTTGGGATCTTTTGGTGGGATATGATTCAATACAAAATACCCAATTAAAGAGTCCATATATTTAGGTATAAGAAAGAAGCAGCAGCAGCAGCCACCTGTAGCTTCTTAAGAGGAGACTCTGAGGCCAGACTGATCTGCATGGGCTGCAGAGCTGGAGCTCAGGTTATCTCTCTGCAACAGTCAGCATCAACCAGCAACTGGCTACTTCATTTAAAGCAGTAACAGAAACCCAAAAGTTTATTTTCCTCAGAAAATTAACAAATGCAATTACTCAACTTCAAATCAATGCTAACTCTAAAAGTTTGTATTTTAGTTAAAATTCCGCTGTGATTAATTGCAGTAATAAAAAGAAGCAATTTTGGTTTTGGGGTATGAGTAAAACCCTACCCAGAGCAAGGACATGAATCTGAGACTCCTGTAAGCAGGATCAGAGCGTGGTAATAAAAATGATCAGAGGGAGGGACAGGCTGAGAGAGTTGGAGTTGTTTGGCCTGGAGAAGAAAAGGCTCTGGGGGCTCCTTTGTGTGGTTTTTCAATATTTAAAGGGGGCCTAGAAGAAAGATGGGAACAGACTACTTAGAAGGGTGTGTTATGACAGGACAAGGGGTGGAGGGAGATTCAGACTAGATGTAAGAAAGAAATGTTTTACGCTGAGGGTGGTGAAACAACTACCTGAAGGGACATTGTGGAGAGGTTGCTGCTGGGCTCTTCTCACAGGTAGTTGGAGACAGAACAAGAGGGAATGGCCTCGAGCTGAGATGGGTAGGTTTAGATTGGACATTAGGAAAAAGTTTTTCATGGAGAGAGTGGTCAGGGACTGGAATGAGCTGCCCAGGGAGGTGGTGGAGTCACCCACCCTGGATGTGTTTAAGGGTGGTTTGGATGTGGTGCTTAGGGATATGGTTTAGGGTGCATCTTGTAGAGTAGGGTTGGACTTGGTGATCCTGAGGGGCTTTTCCAACCTGGACGTTTCTGTAGTTCAGGTTGCCCAAGAAGGTGGTAAATGCCCCATCCCTGGAAACATTCCAGGTCAGGTTGTTTGGGGCTCTGAGCAACCTGACCTAGTTGCACATGTCCCTGCTCACTGCAAGGGGGATTGGAATAGATGATCTTTAGAGGTCCCTTCCAGCCCAAAGCATTCTATGAATCTATATCATGGAGTGCCAGACTCTTCTTTGCTTTGGCCAAAAGAGTGTTTTATTACCAGATTAACACTTACCTATTTCTGCTTAATATAATGTCCTTGAAAAGTTTCTCTCAAGCAATCTGTTAGTTGGAATTTCTACCTTCTGATATGTCGACCTGCTCTTCTATCATCTAGGGATAATGCTATTTCTGAGAGCAGGCAAAGCCTGACACAAAATTCTTTTAAGGTCCAGATTCCCGCTGCTTTTGAGAAAAGCACATTTTGAAACCCAGCATGGTACACCCAGGCAATCTCTAAACAACCAGTTATTTTTGGAGTAAAAAAAACAACAACAAGGAAACCAAACATTTTAAAATTCAAAAGCAGAGAGTGTGTGTAGAAGTAAAAAGGCTGAAAGCATGCAGGGCAAATGACAAGTGATGAGACCTCTGCAAAACACAGCCTGAAATTCAAAAAGGAAGAGACAGATGACTCCATATGAAACAAAAGCCTGGACATGTCTCATTTTTATTTCACACTAGATGATTCCCAACTCCCCAAGATCAAGATTGCTTGCTCGTAGGAAAATGGGAGAGTTGCCAGTCGAGCCTCAGGCCTTAGCACGGCTAAGCTGGGAGGTGCACTTCAGACTCTCCCAACGCGTTAAGCGTTTAAAATTAATGATGGGATCTTACTTAGATAATGCAGGGATATTGATTTATTAGGTTCTTCTGAAAAGCAAGTTGCATTCTACCTGCTCCAATGAAATGAAATGTTCCCATCTCTCTATTCTGCATACGACAGGGAATGTTATCTCTGGGCTCCTGTTAGATCATCGTTCTTTGACATTGCTTTATTGATTGCCAGGCAGCGTCCTGTGCCCAAATTAAACTGTGATCAGATTCCTTCCTCCTGGAATTAAATTTGAAGATCATTCTACCATGAAAAAGTATCACCCACCATGCAAGGGAGCAGATGGAAACACTGCAATTTATTTGGGAACCCTCGTTACGCGTTCGGAAATCATTACGTTTTTAATGGCTCTGCTATTTTACATACGGTATCGATAGAGGCAGGCATTAAGTAAAGGTGACTGCAACATTATCCTCTGACAGATTTTACTGTATGGAGTGGTTCAAAAGAGCTTCCCATTTATTTGAGGGATACTGAGTTGGAACATACTCATGAAGCATAACGTAGCAATAACGCATCTGTATTCAAATGCTCCTTTGAACCTGTGTTTTCACAGCCCTGGATTCAACTCGTGTCCTTTCACAGAATCACAGAATGTTAGGGGTTGAAAGTGACCTCAAAAGATAATCCAGTCCAAGCCTCTGCCAGAGCAGGATCACCTAGAGCAGGCCACGCAGGAATGCATCCAGATGGGTTTGGAATGTCTCCAGAGAAGGAGACAACCTTCTCCACAACCTCTCTGGGCATCATGTTCCAGTGCTCTGTCACCCTCACCATAGAAAAGTGTCTCCTTATGTTGAGGTGAAACAACAACACAAGAATCATCACCATCTCACCCAGTCACCCAACCTGAGGCTCTCTACAAATACACATTCTCTGCATGACTAGGGGACTGGAATATCTCTCCAATGAGGACAGGCTGAGGGAGCTGGAGTTGTTCAGCCTGGAGAAGGCCATGAGGAGATCTGATAGAAACCTTCCAGTACCT
>WBNM01015239.1:0-64529 GCA_013399055.1 Ramphastos sulfuratus | reverse complement strand
TGAATGTTAAGAACAAGTTCTTTCTCACAAGGGTAGTGGAATACTGGAACAAGTTGCCCAGGTAGGGAGTTGAGGAGTCATCCCTGGAGATATTCAAGATCGGACTCAACAAAGCTCTGAGCAACTTGATCTAGTGGAGGGTGTTGCCACTGACCGCAGGAGAGTTGGACTAGACGACCTCCCTTCCAACCTATAAACCATTCTATGACACAGAGTCCTATAGTGGGCAGGCCTTAATTGCCTAGTATCAACGGCTGTCCACTTAAGAGGTCCCCACTCCAACCAACAGCAGCAGTGGAGTAACTGTGAGGACTAATGTTAGGTTTCCCACACAGACACAAGAAGAGAGGAGATACAGCCAAACAAGAATCAACAGGAAGGAAAAGAAATAGATTATGTATATGCTGGATATGTACAACACATTTTTATTCCTGCCCACATTAAACTGTGCTCCAAGACAGCAAAACCAATGGGAATGAAATAGGTTTTATCAATTATTAAAGGAATTAAGTTGAAAATATTTTGAGGCCAAGTGATAGACTCTAACAGGTATTTAATTTTAGAGCTAAACACCACTGCTATACATTTTAAACCAAAATATTAGTTGAGAATGTAGCTTGACTTTAAAAAAAAAAAATTCACAAAATAAAAATTAACACAACAGCATGAGAACAAAATTAACAGTCTATGGCAGATGAATCCTCTATTGCACCTGTCCTCCACTGTGCAAAAGAACATCAGCCTGCCACTGATTATTTCTTTTTGACATGATTTATCGCCTACTATTCTTTAAACTTGATAAAGCAAATTAATCTTTGATTGCAGGAGCCACTGGAGGTTGTCATTAGTCATGTAGTTTGGTGAGGCTGCATGTGTTTCATTTACCAGTCACAAAGAAATGAAAGCCCAGCAGCCATCACTGGCTGCTTCAACTGTTTTCCTGATCCACCCAAGAGAAAAGAACAGAATTCAGTACGTGGGATTTTAAGCAGCTACTCTAGAACTGACCTATTTAACCAGAAGAGAGAATTTGCTTTTCCAGAATACCAATGCCCTAATACTTATGTTTACAGGAAGAAACCAACTGTTAATGAACAACAATTTGATCTGATTAACAGACCCCTCAGCTCTCCTGCCCCAGCACATTTTTAACCATGCTCACCCTCATCCCGACTTTTATGTCCAACTGCTGCTGTGCTCAGTTCTCTCCTATAGCTCCAAAGCCACCATCTCGCTCTCTTCAACTGGAGAGAGGAGGCAACAGCAGCAAAAAAAGAACAAATGACCAACCTGAGTGATTTTATTGACCAGTCTTCGTAAGTATTAAGAACCATTCCAGACAGAAAACAGCTTTCAGATTTAGTTCTCCACCACCAGAAGTAGTTTGGTCTGCAATGGGGTGTGCCTGAGAGATTGAAGCAGCTTCTGTGCCACTGGAGGGGGTTGGTTCCTCAGTTTTAAGTAACCAAAATGAACAACAGTACAACACTATCTAAGGAGGTTAGTAATCATTTAAGTGAAGGAAAAAAAAACAAACAAAAAAACAAACCCAAGGAAAAAAGTCTTCTCCAGATCAGAGGGACTGTTCCAAATCAAAAGGATAATCCTACTTTAAAGTACACAACTGAATGAAGGATGCAACAAAAGGGTATTCGTGCAACTCTAGACTATGAAACAGTATTTGTCAGAACATAGCGAAGTATCAGATACCACATGGACACAGGTACCAGAAAGACAACATTCCTCTATTAATAATATTGTCCAGTAGCTATATGTGAAAAAAATTGTTCAGCTAATTTATTTATAGATCACTGTCTTTAACACAAACCTCAATCTAGACAGTGTCTTTCCTTCAGCATTTAACAGGCTGCCCAGGAAAGTCACCATCCCTGGAGGGATTTAAGTGTGGTGCTGAGGAACATGGTTTAGTGGTGACCTGGCAGTGCTGGGTTAATACTTGAACTTGATGACCTTAAAGGCCTCTTCCCACCAAAACAGTTCCATGATCCTATGATCTATTATAACTGCAAATTCTAAATTTTAAATAAATGTATTATCTGATGACACATAAAACTTGCTACTTGTGAAAAAATAAAAAACAAAAAACCACTATTTTGATGTATAAAAGAATTCTGGGGCTGTGCCGCCTACCTTCCTTAAGTTACATATTCAGAAAAAGCAATCTGACAAGAAGTTTACAGACCCAGAAAAAACAGAACAACATGATCAAACAACTCAGGGTGCACCTGAAATGTAGTGCTGCCATTATTATTTATATCAACATTTTATTAAACACTTCATACACAGAAGAAAAAAACTCTTGAGCTTTTTCCCTATCTATCTGTAACTTGAAAGGTAAATAAAGATTTACAAATTGTTGTGGGGTGCTTAATTTGATGAATTACTGTAATTTTTTTCCTTTTTAAACTCAGTAATTTGGAAGTGTTTATATGAAAACTACAGTTAGCTACTCGAGATGAGGTTGGTATTCCATAATTAATAGTTGCAAATGCAGACCACTGTAGGAAACTCCCTCAAAAATATTGCCACAGGATTCTCTGTAGATATTTGAGAAAGCAGAACCAAAAGAAACAGTCACTTAACTGTGAATTATGAATAGCAGTTTCCCAAGTAAAAATGCATTTTAAAAAGGATGAAAACATCTATATTCAGTAGATGTTCTGTCTTCTTTTTCTTAGTTGAACAGATAATTCTATGTTTATTTAACAGAAATACAAGTACAATAACTTAACAGTTCCTATATAAACACACACTTACTGTTTGGCTCCATTGAGAAGCTATAAATTTCACCTATTGAACATTAGCTGAAAAATTACATGTGTTTATCATCTGGATTATTCTCAGATTAATAGAGATAAATGACAAAACATAATCAGCACCAACTCTGCAACTTAATCATTGCATCTGAGCTATAGGAAACACTTAATTACTCTCATTTACTAGGTGCAATCTAATGAGAAGACATTAGCCAAATGAAAAGAATGCAGTACAAACAAACAAAATAGTTATACCATCATTAAAAAGAAACTCTGACAGTGCAGGTGACAGCATATGCAGGATAAATTACCATAATGTCCTAAATGCTGAGCTGTCAGCATGCTAATGCAGTGATCAGATACCCTGGGAATCTCAGCACTATAGCTGTCAGAAACAGGTATCATAAATCACCTCTCTCTACTGTACTGCTCATTATCACAGCTTTCTTAGACATGGTTCTCAGTACAATCCAGTACAGGCAGGGAAGAAACAGTCACCCTCATTCAACACTAGGACCTAGCTGCTCTCAACACCTTTCAGACCAGGCTGGGAACACTTCCACACTCAAGTATCCCGTGCCTACCTGTGCCCTTGGACTCAGTTCACAGTAAGAGACCAAAACATCCTATGGCAGAGTCTTGCCTCTTGCTTAGAACAAGCTAAAACAATCAAACCACAGGAAGAAAAGGATATTTTCTCCTACTTACATAGCCACTTAATTCTTTAACGTTAAGATCACTATTTGCACCCATTTCTATCTTGGAATTTTTAAAGAGATAGAGGAATTAGGGAACAGCCATGCTGGAGCAGCACATGCAGCATGTAGCTGCGTCAGTTTTGCCCACATGCATTCCTCATGTGTGCCAGCTACATGAAGACAGGAACCAGCACACTGACTTTCTTACAGAATATTTTTTTCCTCCTCTACAACACTAGATATAGAATGAAAGCATGAAATTGGAAAACTTAATGTGTTTATGTTATCCACGTATGCTCCTACATTCAGTGCTGGGTACTATATGCATCTACTGAAGCCACCATCCAGGCTAGGGGATAGCTACAGAATATCTTAAAGTAGGGGGAAAAAAAGAACAAATATAGTACCTTGGGCATAAGTAGGTTAAAGTAGGTAGCAGAATCTGTTGGGTTTTTTTACTCAGAGATGGGCAGATGTAGCATGTTCACAGCTCAAACTGCAGATGATGAGAAATTACTTCACTAGCTGGGATGCTGACTGCTTGCTGTGGGAAGCACGCTGGGCATGACACTGAATCACACCTTTAACCTCAGACACTAGTTACAAGAAATGAGAATAGGAGGCTATGAAACAACTTATGGTCATCCTGCACCTATTATCTTGCACCTTTGATAGCAGCAGGATCAGAGTGAAAGAATTTGTTAAGTCCTTCTATACAGCTTTGGAAGATGTGAATGTAACATTAAATCACTAGAACACAGACCTTGCAAACAGGGAAACCTGCATCTTCAGTCAAAATCTTCTTCCTGATGGAGCTTTATCTGATCTTTGGGAGTAACTGAATTCTCGAATGTTACCTATGATTATACTTAGCTTTGCTTAGGTTACACTAAGTTGGTGTTCCTCTAAATGTCCCCTGAACTCAGACATAGTACCAGAAGGGGACAATTTCCAAACACAGAACTCTCTCTCTCTCCTGTGATTTTTCCACAGCTGTCTTCTACAACACCAACACACTTCATTTAGCCACACTAGTACATGTACTTCAAGTATCTTCCAAATTATCATTTAGGATTTAAAAATCCATTGTGAAGGAGCAAACAAAGAAAGAACCCAGTGCAGAGATCCCACCAGTGAGCATGCACATACACACACCACTCCCCAATCACACTGTGGGAAGTGTGAACAGTTGGGTGGCAGTGACCAGCGTTCTGCAGAAGTTTGAACAGTTCCCAGCACAGGAATGGTGAATAAAGCCTCTTGGCCATACTGAATTACTGGTGGACAGTAAATTCTAATTCACAGTATCAATGCTTGAGTTTAAGCTTTGGGTTTTTTTGTTTTTTTTTCCCCCTTTAATCAGATAATATCACTTGTGACAGAAGTTTGATTCAGATTGATTTACATAACACAAAGATTTATCAATCATAAATTTTTGGGCACAAGGATTTTTTTTGTTTTGTTTGTTTGTTTTTTTACCAGTAGAGGCACAGTGATGAAAATCAGCAAAAAAAAGAGTGAAATAATACTTCTGTTCTTCATCTGACCTTTCGGATTTCCTGTGCTGAGCACTGTAAGCATTCATTAAACTTTGCAAAGTGGAAAGTTTCAGATACCTGTGGGTGGGTCCAATTGAGCATTCTGCTATAAACACACATTCATCTTATCTCACTTGTATTTTGAGAATCAAAGTCCTAAGTGGTAGAAATGCTAGAGAAAATGCACCAAGTTTGAAAGATGAAACTACTTGATCTATAACAGAGGAACCATAAATCACCTTCAGATTGAGGGAAGAAATCAACTTTAAGAGCCTGAAATGATAAATCTGTCAATTAAAGAATTTTTAGGTTCCTAAAAGCAAGAGATGAGCTCCTATTATTAAGCAATCTGATTTGTGTGTGTCTCAAATTCCTGCTGATTTCCACGGCATTAATAATGCTCCTTGCTTCCAAAAATCAGGGCAATGAGCTTTTCTGTTCATGTATCTCCAATATTGGAGCAGAAACATGATACAGAAAATATTTTTCAGACTTGGGAGCCTAGTTTATATTATACATTTACACTTGTGGGGAAGAACCTTCCCCTTTTCTAACTAAGACTGGGTGGGGGGAGGAGGGAGAAAAAAAAGCAGCACATGAAGGAATGCTGTTTATCCAAGACTTTCAGCTTGTGTTTGCACAAGCTAGAGAAGAAACTGAAAGGTTTTTGTTTGCATAATGCAGATGTCATTATATGCAAGTGCCTTTGAGAAGGAGAATTATTTTAAGAGTGCCACGATTGTTCAGGCAACTCTTCACAGTATCTTTTAGTAACTATATTACAAAGTCATTTGTTCACTACAAAGAAGCAGAAGACAAAGGAAAGGCAGATAAAGAAATTCAAAAGGTAATAAAATATTTTTGAGTTGGTTTTGAAAATTCAGAATTGGATTTGGGTGACATTTCGTGCGCTGGTAATTGCAGGGCAATCAGCTGTGAATGCCCTTCAAAACCAGAAAATCTAAACTAACAAATACTGATTTCCTACACAGACTTCAAAAACAAGATATATATATAATGTAGTCATAGGCTTAATATGCTTGCTTTGAAAAGTGAAAGAGAACCACCACCCCTGAGTTTACCACTGTCACCTCTTTCCCAACACATCCCTTTCACTTGCTCAAGAAATCCTGCAGCCCCTTATGTCCCTTATCCAAGCTGTAAAGCTCTTCTTCACAGCAGAGGACTGAGCTGAAGCTGGGAAAATAACAGGGTGGGCAGTGAACTTCTGCAGAGACAGCAGAGTATGAAAATGCACATCAGTAAATCCTGAAAATAATTTTCTGAGTTTGATTTTTTTTTTTTTAAAGTAAAAACTTCTGCTACTTGAATTTTGGTGTTTTTTTTTCTCCGTGTTCTACACAGGCATTGGTATTTTTTTAAAGAGAACCAAATACAATTTCATTTCCTCCAAATCTAACAAGGAAACATACAGAAGAAAATGCAACCATTTGAATGGATTATTCTTATTTAAGATTCATAGTGTTTTTTAATTGAGATTGGCTTTAAATCATAGGCTGGTGTAAAAAACCAACTTTATACAGCTCCTTTCTTGTGAGGACAAATAGTCTGCTAAAGGTTCCTCGCTTGTTTGCGAGGATAAGCAGCCTTAATTAAAGATATGCTCCAAATATCTTTAAATCATCAAACAAATCCATACTTACAGAAAATTCAGTAAAGAAAAAGATTAAGGGAAGTTGAAAAAATAAGATTGCTCATGCATGGAATATTGGTATTGTTAGTAAAGACGATAATGTGTGAAAGACCAAAAATATGTTACAAGGCTTCTCAGGAAAATAACATTTATTGCCTTTCAAAGATGACATATTCTAGTAATTCTGTGTTTATTTGTTTAAGTGGGTTTTGAAATCAAATTTTCAGTACTAACAAGAGAAAAGGGTGAATAAGAATTATTGAAGCACATGCTAAAAATCTTCTATATATTATGGGCATGTAATAGGATTTTTTCCTCTATTGTAAGATATTGCAGGGGTGGACAGATAAATTACTGTCTATATTCATAGAATAATAATGAAAAACTACTCTTAAAGGGAAATCCTTCCAGATCTGTGAAATACTGGTGACAGCAGCAATCAACCTAAGAAAAAGCAGTCAGTTCTTGACTGATAGCCTCATTCATTTTTACGATGAATGAAGTATATTCTAGAGAAAACAAATCTAATGTGTTTGTTTAAAAATCCTCTGCATATTCATACAGCACTCTGTTACAACAACAACAAAAAATTAAGTATCAGTAGAATATGATTTGGATATACAAAATAAGTAGCTGCAAAGCACTATCGAGTACTAGCAGAAATAAATATAGAAATTCAGTTTATCTGAGGACACTTAATAGATTCAAAAGGACAATCATCTCAAATACTGTTTTTAATTCATAATTTTGTTGAAAAGTTACAACAAATACATGGATTCTGAAGCCCCTAAAGTGTGTAAAATTAGTTTTCCACAGACCAAAGAGCGAAGCACTCGCAATATGGTTCAAACCGTTCACAGTACAACTTCAAAACGCAGATAAAACCTCTCATTTTAAAAAAACGTGAACTTCTTTTTTAGAACATTTCCTAATTCAGGTTTGTAACAAATTCATCGGTGAGCCCTGGTATTGACAGACACAGTACTGCCCGTGACCTCCCGTGTACAACACACCAAAATACAGGGATATTAAAGCTATGAATTAAGACATTATTTATATCCATTTAATGAATGGTTAAGTGCTTTTGTTGCTTTCTGAGGAAATGAGCAAATTATAATGTCTTTCTCTTCATAAGCAGCCCTCTTTGGGCAGCTATCAATTGAGTGTGACTGTAATTGATAACCTGCGCTGATTTTACATTCTGTTACAAATCCAGGTTCAAGAGGTTAATGATGGCCCGGCCACAGGGCTGCGGCAGGCGGCGGCTGCTGGCGGCGTGCCTGGGAAATGAAGATGTAGTGCGGGGGCCAGCGCGGCGCTGACAAAGCGCCCGGCCGCCAGCAGCACGGCAACCGCCCGGCCTCGCCTCCCCTCCCTCACTTCAGCTGCCAGCCGCAGCCCACAGCCCCCTCGCTAGCTCATTCGGGAAACATACTGCTCACGCTGGCCTTTCAGGTGCCTTTTGCTTCACTTTTCGATTCTATTACACCCAGGGATCGATAACAGGGTGTCAATCCAAAACGTGTTACCGATTAATATCCAACAAAACTAACATGAGCAAGGGTCAACACTTTGCTACTCTTTCAGTCCCCTTCCTCTACAGTGCTGAATTTAACCATGCATCAAAGCAGTATCAGTGTCTTTTAATGACACACACAACACATACACATCTCGAAGACATCTGAAAATTACCCTAAGAAACCACTTAAAGCAAGTGATGATCTAACAAGCATTACAGTATAAATTAATATAATGAGTAAATTATTTCACCTAGAAGAACAGCAAAAGACCCTCTCACGTACTCCAAACACAAACCGCAGTTTCTAGTGCAGGAGAAAGGGGCTTGCAACCTAATAAAGATCTAGGGTGATGGAGAATAAAAATCTCAGAGCAAACATCCTGCTTAGCACTCCAGTAACTGTACCAACGCTAATTGCACATCCAATTACGTTCCTCAGGAAAGGAAGCAAGCACAAGTACCCTGCAGATGCAGAGTGCGATTGTTTTAGTCCTTCTTTCCTCATAAACTGACATTGAGGCAGCAATGCAGTAATCTCAACGAGGTCCTTTCCACCACAATTACCTGCCGGGGTGCACCGGAGAACAGTAATAGTATTTTCAAAGTTAACTTGACTTATATTAGAGAGTACAGATTAATAAAATCCTCTTTTGACCTGCTGTATTGTACCCCTTATGGAAAAAGCAATCCTTGACAGTAGCTCAGAAAGTAAAACAGGCAGTGAAAATATGCCAGCAAAGTGCCTCTTCCCAACTAACACAACAAGAACCTTCTAGCCGCATAAATACAATCACCTTCCGAAAAAGCCCTATTTCATTTTCTCTCCAACTTGAAAATCTTTGAAGTTTGATTTTCAGCTAGAAAAAGAAGACAAAAGTCTCATTAGTTATACTCTGTAGTCTCACAAGTATTAACACAATGATTTAAAAGGGAAATCTAAAATTAACTTCTATATGATTCGTTTGTGTTAAAGAACTGTTAAAGTATAGAAAGAGATCTGCAACATACAGAAGGGACCCTGTGGATGTCAAGTACAGTTTCTTACAGGCAACCATGTCACTTAATCCTTTTATAAATCGCTCAAACGTCATTTTAAAATCTGTTAATAATTTTCCCTCCATAATTCCCCCTCTGGGAGGTTGTTCTGCAACCTTGATATTTAGATGAGTAGAATCCATTTTGAATTTCTAGCCAAAGGATATTGATAGCCATATCCATTTGTTCCTGTGCCAACAGCATGCTTAGTTTAAAAAGCTCTTCTACCTCCCCAGCACTTTCAGCCCTGTCCATTCCCTCCTCCCACACGCATTCACGGTCATCACTCCAATCCCATCTCAGCACTCATTTCCAGGGCTGACCAAAGCAGCAAGACAAGGTCTCCATTTCATATTTACAACCTTTCTACACACCCTTTCTGCTTTGAACAAATCCCTCTCAAATAGTTGTAACTACAACAGCATCTCTGATAACCCATCCAAAGGTGGTCAATTTTCACTCATTTTGTACTTCACATTTGCAATGGGACAGAAAGTCTTAGATAACAGACTGATATACCTCAGGTGCTGAGCAATTAAGACACTAGAATCCAATCTTTTGTAGTCATTTCACCATGCCACTATTACAAACATAAGCCAAATAAATATTCTGAACCTCCAGGCCAAGAAAGTGGATTTTTTTTTAAGATAAGATACTGTTCATAAATGGATGTAAAAATGAAAAAATAAGTAATTTTAAAGAAAATTTACATTTGCTGCTGAGACATTTAATGGTTAGCCAATTCACAGAAAGCTGTGGAACTTTAGAACTACAAGAAATCATCAAAAAAGTGCTAGTAAAAAAATGCATTAATATATTGCAGATATTAAAATGCTCAAAAGTATATGATGCTGAAAGGCTGAAAAATGTTAAGAGAAGGACTTGCAATGCAAGGGAAAACCTCCAAAGAAGTCCAAGCTTCAGGCTCTGAAAGAATCAAGATATCTCTGGCCCAGAGTCAAATATCCACATCTTTCCTCTTAAAATAATGAAGAAGAGCTAAAGACAAACTTCGGTCTGGCATCATGGAGCAAGAATTCCCCCAACGTGTAAAAAACTCCTACAAAGTAAGTAGTCTACATGACAAGGCGACATAAGGAGAGAGCCAGTGAAACTACTTCACAGGAGCTGGAAGAGGTGGCATATTATATGCATTATTTCCCTGTTCTATGCTTCTTTGCTGTATATTATTAGTTATAAAAAAAAGGAGTATTTGTATTGAAAGACATTAAAATTAGAAAATAAGGTTCTGCTTTTGAAATATTACTGCAATTTCTGTTAGTTTAATTTTATGTTAAATGAAAGCATGAGTACCTACTGCCATCAAGCTCCACATACTGGAATGCATGTTGGAAAATGTCTATAGAGCTCTCCTCCTGTAAGGAAGATTTTCTTTCTCTTCCATGCACTGTTGTCAAATTTGGGTACTCTGCAACACATTTGCTGGCTAATGAGACAATTACACTCACGGTACAAAACCACATACTGCTCGTCAAGCAGGTAAACAATCCCATAGATTTCAGGATGACTACAGCTAATGCTTATAAATAAGCACATCCCTAAGCTGTTTGGTGACCGCGGGCAGATTTCTCAGCAGCCTGCAGAAGCGACAGGGCTAGAGCTGCAATCTGCCTAGATCACAGCTCCACCGTTATGCCATACAGGGAAAAGCAGAGAGCCAAACGCAATGCAGACAGGGACAAGCTGGTTCCCAAGAAGCAAGGAGGAACTGCTTTAAATGTTTTTCGCCACTCTCTGCTCAATAGGGTAATCAATTGAGACAAACTACTGAAAATATCCTATCAGCTTGTGTAATAACTCCAGTTTAATAATCATTGAATACAGTTGTAGCCAAAGTACTGCAACCTTAAATCAAAGATCACTTCATATCAGGAGGTCTTGAGGGACGGCTTTGTCTAAGAGTATATGTGGCATGCTTAGATATTAGCATAAAACTACAGTCACTACAGTTATTTCCAATATAAAAGGTTGTCTACAAATCAAAATTAAATCCCCTTCACTTTATTCAGAGTAAATGGCTGCATAAGGATGCAAACAAATTAACTGAAAGCTTGAAAGTCAAGTTCTCAATTACTATTTAACAGCAACTTTACTATATTTGAATATAATTTACTGTATACTTAGCTGTTTTCAAATGGAATCCAATACTGTATAATAAAAACCCAAATAGCACAACAAATGATTGATGATGATGCAAATGTCGGAATACTTGGGTCTGAATAGTGCTGTTTGTGGATATATTGCTAAATACTGAACCATCCTAGCGTCTAATAAATCATTCATGAAAAGCAAAACTACACAATTTGTTGTGCGACTGCTCCAAACCTGCACTGTTTCCAAACGACTGCTGCTGCAACAACTTCAGAGGAGCTTTTATTCTCAGTTATTAAAAGAAGCTGAGAACTCTCACTTAAAGAAAGCTATTTCTATGGAGACGGGGAAAACAGCTGAAACTGAAAAAGTTACAAACAGCAGGCATTAGAATGACAGAAGAAAAAGACAAGGAAAGACAAGTTGATCAGTTTAAATATTATCACACCCACGGAAGGCTCTTTTGCTGACCTGCACCATCCATTAATTAGCAATGTTACAAAGCAGCACTGCACTGCAATGTGTAAAAACACAAAACATCTGCATGATCATAGAGAGACAGATAAAACATCATCTTGATAATAATGATGAAGTGTTCCATGCAGAGTGTTCTATTTGCAGCAGTGATTCATTGTGCTAGGGGAAAAAAATGCTGACACTTTGAGAAGATATTTTCCCGTAAAAGGTTGAAGTCCTTAAGCAGCAAAAAACACCAACGTCCATCATCTTTAAACTCTATTGATTTCTGGTGAAGATTTAAAAGGCTGTTTACTTATTTCCCATCATTTCTGTCAGAGCTGTAACAGTTCTCTTCCCACTGAATAAACCTCTCATGATCCTCTTGGTGATTAAGGTCAGACAAAATGTCAAACTCCTAATGCTAAGTGCTTTCACATTAAAAATTAATACCAAATCACCAAGTAAAATCCAAACAAGAAGTCAGACATGTAAACAGTACACAATAAGGGTAATACTGACCATTACCAAAAAAGAGCTGTAATGCATACATGAAAAAACATTTGGCAACAGGTAAGAGCACATTCCTTCACTTTTGCATCTTTGACCCCCTTTCTTATTTTAGAGTTATTGTCCTATGTTTGACACAATCTTTTTAAAAATCCTTTTTCCATTAAAGCTTGCAGTCATCTCCTCTATTTACCCCCAAGTGCCATTTACTATATACTGAAGTATTAGAAGGATTGTTTGTATTTTATTCTGAAATTCACCCAGGAAGCAAGTGGCATTTTTACAGGCCGAATGCAAAGGCAGTGTGCCAGTAACCAGAAGAAATCCAAAGGATCCCCTAAACCCAAACTAACTGCTGATTGTCTATACAGTACTTTAAACTAGAAACTCTTGCATACATACACACAGAGTGGGTCCAGAGGAGGGTCATGAAGGCTGGAGCCTCCCCTATGGGGACAGGCTGAGGTAGCTGGGGCGATTCAGTCTGGAGAAGAGCAGGCTCTGGGGAGACCTTAGAGCAGCCTTCCAGTACCTGAAGTGAGCTACAAGAAACCTGGGAAAGGACTTTTTACAAGGGCTTGTAGTGATAGGACAAGAGGGAATGGATTGAAGCTTGAGAAGGGCAGACTTAGACTGCATATTTAAGAGAAGGCTCAGGGAGGCTGTGGACGGCCACTCCCTGAAGGTGTTTAAGGCCAAAGTAGATGAGGCCTTGAGCAATCTGGGCTAGTGGGAAGTGTCCTTGCCCATGGCAGGGGGGTTTAAAGTCCCTTCCAACTCAAACCATTCTATGAATATGTGAACATAGGAATAGAGAACACAGGCTTCAAAGAGGCTTCCCACAGCTTTTTATCCCTGCTGCTGCTACTTCAGGCACCCAGATCATATTACCTCATTCATAAACACTTACCAAGTTCAATCCTACAACTAATTATTTCTTCAACCTTTTAAGCAGTTATTCACATCCTGAGGAAAACATGAAACTGGTAAGTGTAGAGCCAAAATTCCAGGCTGACTGGAAGCCTGCAAGTAACTAAATAACCAGCTGTGAAGGTAAAGTGAGTTTATCTAAGCAAATAACCTTAAAGTTTTGGTCTGGCTTGCCTACCTACAAAAGATTGTTCCAGTTTAGAATATGGCAACAACATAAATGAGACATTCAAAACCGTTAGGATGAGGAATCTCCTTATACTTGGTGGGTTCCACTTTTTCTACTGTAACGTTGTTTATAAGTGGTAAGGGGTTGTTTGGTCTTGTCATCTTGGAGTTGTATTCCCAATTTGTAGTGGAAAGAGCTCATTAAATATATTGCAGAACTAATGCAGATTTTACAGGCTCTGTTTTGCTTGTGCCATCCCTGCCAGTCCATAAGCATGTTTAATGGTCTGTCATTCTAGTCTTGAGGTCTGTGGTAACGGGTTGGACTTGATGATCTTTGAGGTCTCTTCCAACCTTGCTTATACTGTGATACTGTCATTGTTCTCTTGACTGCTAAGCAATGCATGAAGTAAACAACTGGTGTCAATGTTGCATTGTACAGTCAACAATATCGTGGTCCTTCATTGGCATCTATTCTCACAGCAGTGTCTTGTGGGTGCAAGGTAGAACTCCAAAAAGTGCTGGTGGGTAACCACTGATAACTCCCTATGATATTTTGGTTTTGAAAGCTTATCAGTTGGTTAATAATTAGAACTATAGAATCCTAGAGTGGTTTGGATTGGCAGGCACCTCCAAAGGTCATCTATTCCAGCCCCCCCTGCAGTCAACAAGGACATCCTCCACTAGATGAGGTTGTTCAGAGCCTTGTCCAGCCTGACCCTGAATATCTCCAGGGATGGGGCCTCAACCACCTCTTTGGGCAACCTGTTCCAGTTTTCCACCATGATCATGGGAAGATCAAAATCTACTGTTTTCTGATTTCGAAGCATTGCCCCTCATCCTACCACTCCAGGCCTCTGTAGATAGTCCCTACCCAGCTTTCTTGTAGCCCCCCTTCAGATACTAGAAGGCTTCAGATACTAGAAGAGCCTTCTTTTCTCCTGGATTTCTCCTGTTTATCTCCTGGATAAACAATCCTAGGTCCCTCAACCTGTCCTTGTAGGACATACACAGACATATCTCATAGGAGATATGGTACATCTCCTTGTTCATGATGGGAGAAGAATTTCTCATGTCCCAGGACTTCTGTGCTAATTCTGAGGGTCTAGATATAAACCTCGCTCTTCTAAAATCCTGAAGTGGAAATGCCAGTTCAGCCTCAAGGTAGTTTTGAGACTCTCACTGACTTTAATGAGGTTTAACTGATAAAGTTTGACATGTAACTTGCATTCAGGGATTTGCTAGATTTCACTTTTTTAAAGTTTATTTTCATTAATATACAATAGTCCAAAACTTCCTATATGTTTTCAATATCCTGGTCTCAGAATGCTCTTTGAGACTCACAGTGAGTCATACTAGTGATGAGTATACATACAGCTGCTAAAGAAGTACCTTAAGATGGCTGGATAGCTAGGAGATAAAGACAAGCAAAATAGCTATGTATCAGAAAGAATTCATGAGAATACGTTAACTGCTAATACCAAAGTTTTTGTTTGATACCATTTCTGCTCCAAAGGTATGCCCAACTTGTCAGTTTGGAGCCATTTTCTGTCACTCAAATAGATGAGACAGGACAGTCATCTTCACAGCAGAAATTTATGCACATAAATCTTTACTTTTCAAAGTCAGAACACAAAGCTACATTCAACAACTATATACAGCCCAAACACNATTCTATGATTCTATGACTGTTGAAATGAAAACTTCATGGGTGAGAAGAAGCAATAAACGAGATTGATTTCTGCTTTTATAAGCCTGAGATTAATCACAAAAGAATATAATTAAGAACACCTAAATTACTCTTCACTAATAAGGTTTTGCTTTCCACATGTCTTCAGCTTCAAACAACAGCCCTCCATGTACATTTTATATTAAAATCTTGTATAACTTCAACAGATGTTTAATTTTTTTTTTTTTTTTTTTAAGGAAAGAGGAAATTGTTTAGACTACATTACCTGGAAGCCTGTAAGACCAAGTATTCTTAGTCTGTATATGCAGATTTTCATTGACTAATGAAATTCAACATGTGCCTAACCTTGGAAAACTGTGGAGTTCAACTGTAATTGTGGTTTGTATTATACATGGATAGTCTGCTTATCTGGAACATAACCTGTGTCTAGTTTGACCACATTTCTGAAGAAAAAGAGGTGATTTTTCCTTTACTTGCCAAACACTCAAGAGTTTTGAACTGCATTAACCTTTCCTCACCGAGGGGACCATCTCCACTGTAGGTAAGTCCACAGTGGGAGAGGGAATCACACTGAAAAGGGCCAAGAAGGAGCTCTTTTGGGAGCTTTTTGAAGCACATCTGTGACAAGTGCTGGCAGCTTGTGGGCAGGTTGCTCAAGTAGCCTTTGCTTATGGGTAAAGGTTAGGGGAAAGACCAACAAGGCAGATATCCTGTTGGGAGTCTCTTACAGACCACCCAACCAGGATGAGGAGCCTGATGAGGCATTCCACAGGTGACTGGCAGAAGTCTCCAAATCGCTAGCCCTTGTTCTCATAGGGGACTTCAATTTACTGGATGCCTGCTGGAAATATGACACAGCACAGAAGAAACAATCTAAGAGATTCCTGGAGTGTGTGGAAGAGATCTTCAGGACACAGCTGGTAAATGAACTTGCCAGGGGAGGTGCCTTGCTAGGCATAGTTGGTTTATGGTTGGACTCGATCTTAAAGGTCTTTTCCAACCTTAATTATATGATTTTATTAGTATTTTCAGAAAGAAGTTATTCTTCCTCACCTTTCAACAATCAAACATGCCAAGAACGTCTTCATCATATGAATATTCTGAATACAGAAATAATGTTTTTCAAGGAAGAGTCCATTACGAGCATTACAAAACTGTGGAAACTGTTTAAGTTATATATTCTAATTAGTCTGGCAGAGCTAATACAAATTATGTTTACAGACTAACAATAATAAAATTGAAGTACTAGTTAAATATCTAAAATAATTAAAGGAACCATTTTTAGCCTGGTGTAATTAGCTAATCCACTTTACAAGCATTTATTAAAATGAATTCACATGTTATATTCCATAGGTAGTTACACAATAGTGTTTATACAGGAAAAATATAATGAACCAAACTCTTTGTATCCAGCCCTCCACAATTAAAACGAAGACTCCCCAAGTAATATCAATCTAGAATAGACTAATTAAGTTTGGTTTGATAACCATTCATTTCTTCTATTGCCTCTGAGCAAATTGTTTATTAGAGAAAGTTATTTTACACAAATCAAATCAAACTGGGTAAACCATTATATTTGAGAGAAACCTTAGCCATCAGTCAATTAATCCATCATTTTCTCCAGACACTTTTGTTTAACGAGCAGATCATATTATCAACAATTTAGATATCCTATGATTCAATTATGACAGAAAATTTATTGACAGCTTCTCTAATACTTTTGTTATGAATAAATATTAAATGTTCTCCACTTTTGATGAGTGAACCAAATGCAATCATGTGTTAAATCTAATAGTCAGAACCTGAGTGATACTTCCAAATGAAATGTTTTTAAAGAGATTTTTAAACCAAAATATCTCACGTTATTGACAAAAACCAAAAGCCAAACCGCCAAATGTATGTCACAGTTTCTGGGAAACAAGCAAACAGGATATTTAATTTTCACTAGCTGACTATAGGAAAACATATATATAAGAAAATTACCAAATATGTATGAAGAGATTGGAATAAAAATCATAGGATGATAGAATGATTTGACTTGATTCAGCTTGGAAGGGATCTTCAAGATCATCTAGTTTAAAAATAAATGGCTTCACAAAGTATTCAATAAGACAAAAGTGGCGTCACCGCAAAGATATCTGCTGTTAGGAATCATGTCTATTGGGAAAAAAAAAAAAAAAAGAGAAACAAAAACCTGTGAGATGTTTTTCTAGTGACAGCTGTCTCAAAATCAAGAGAAGAATATTGCCTGACAAAGATTACTCCCAGAATATCCAAGCCTCTTTGAAGAAATAAGATACTGACTCATCTACAGCTGAGCAAACCAATTCAAGATGAAAGGACCAGAGGACAATGGAAAAGCTCAATCTAAACTAATGTCCATTAAAGAGCTAATGGAATTACACAAACTTCTATCAATATATTAGAACATCATTATTACTTCAAAGTATTTTTCTGTGAGACAAGGAAGTTGCTTTTATGTTGAGGGGATCTGTAAGTAGGTTTACAGTTGCAAAGGAAAAGTACTGCAGTTGAGTACCAGAGGTAAGTATCTACATAATGAAAACAGAGTACACACTTAACTGCCTGCCAGCATCAGAATTATATCAACTGCTCAACAGTAAAAAAAAAAGGGAAGAGGTGTTCACACGAAGCTCAGACAAAACCTCTTCTGCAGGTCAGCCAGGTCCAGCACAGGCAATTCGTAAGAAACAAAAATGTTTTTGTATATAGATTCCAGATCAGCAATATGCTCTGACCATTTCTTAACCTGGAAAGCTCTTACTGTGTATATCGTAGTTAAAAATATCTTAAATACATCTTTATGGTCAAGCATCTATAAAATACCACAAAGCCATCATTTCCTCCTCTCCCCTTACCTCCATCTATTTGGACTGGTACATAATAATGTATTGTGGTTTACAGACATTACCTCTACCTCTTTAAAAACTGAAATGACATTGTGAATTTATGCCAACTGGAAGCAAAAGAAAGGTCAAATGTACTTTATTAAAAAGCACATATTTCCCAAACCCCTAGCAAGTATGATTTCACAGCATGTCACTTGGTGCCTCGGTAATTGCACACTTTAAGCTGGTGGTTTCACTGGTATCTATTAAGAAGTTCAAAAGCTATCGTGCAGAAATATGGAATACTACACTTATGTTCAGAAACCTCAATTGTCAGGTACACAGCAGGACATTAACTTGCCCCAAATATACTGTTTTACAGAACTGAGCAGGATTCTTCTTGTCCTTTACTTCCACATAACACAAAGCACTGATGCTGCAGTGGTGTAGCACGCTTTACAGATAATCACAGCATCGCAGAATCACTGAATGCCTGGGGCTGGAAAGGACCTCTAGAGATCATCCAGGCCAACCCCCCTACCAGAGCAGGACCATCAAAGGCGGGTCAGACAGGAATGCGTCCAGGCAAATTTTGAGTATCTCCAGACTAGAGACTCCACAACCTCTCTAGGAAGTCTGCTCCAGTGATCTGGCAACCTCACAGTGAAGAAGTTCCTCCTTGTGTTCACGTGGAACCTCCTCTGCTTCAGCTTGCACCCCTTACCCCTTGTCCTATCATTGTACATCACTGAGTAGAGATTGGCTATGTCCTCCCTACACCGCCCTTCACATCTTTGTAAGTGTGAATGAGGTCACCCTTCAGGCTCCTCTTCTCCAGGCTAAAGAGCCCCAGCTCCCTCAGCCTTTCCTCATAAGGAAGATGTTCCACTCCCTTCAGCACCTTTGTGACTCTGCATTGGACTCTTTGAAACAGTTTCCTGAGATCCTTCTTGAACTGAGGGGTCCAGAACTGGACACACTATTCCAGATGCAGCCTCGCCAGGGCAGAGTAGAGGGGGAGAATTGCCTGAACTCTTTGTAATGCATCTCCCAAATTAAGATCTGTTACTTTAATTGAAATCTGGAAGCTAAAATTACAAAGAAAGCTATAAAATGGGTGAATATAGTTAAAGAAAAATTCTTTCTTATAGATGCACATGTGACTGAGAATAGTAGCACAATATAAATACAGAGTAAATAAGAATAAATAATCAAGGCGTTTCTCACAATACTGCTTGCTAGAAAGACTGCCACATTCAGGCATCTCCTTCTTGCCTGGACATGAGCAACTATGCAACCAGTCCCAAAAGCCAGTCCTAAAATGAAGAAATTATGAACCCATACAAACAGCAATGACAATGCAAGGAAGACAGAAAAAGGACAGAATTACCTTTGCAGCAGCACAGTGGTCTTAGATCAGCTTAAATGGACCATGATGCTGTTCTGTCAAACTTTATTAAAAGTGATTTCTGGAGCTGTGACATCTGCATTTATTCCTCTATAGCAGGTCCTACACCTACTGTAGGTGCATTTCCAGCACAAAATTAGCTTTTTAGGCAAATGAGACCACTTACCAGGACCCAGAACTCCCCATAGGGTAAGGTTCCACATAAATGTCTCACTACAATTGTAAATACAATTACTTCAGAATAGGTTTTCTTCCTTTAGTAAGAAAACCTAGATTAAACTTCGACCTGACTGCTGCATGCATGACAAGACTACATAATGCAAAGCGTGGGCAGCACCATTTTACTGAGTGCTAGAGATAAGTGAGCTCAAAAAGGGAAGACAGACAGGAAGTAAATTTGGACTATGCATCTCAAAGACTCCTTTTACTGGTAATTCATTCTTTTCTTTCTTTTTTTTTTTTTTAAAACTAATAATTCAGATGGATATTCCTACAGTAAGAAAACACAAGCAGCAACACAGAAATTCATATTTATGTTATAGAAGGCTCAGCAGATGAGAAGAATGAAAAAACTTTTCTATGTGGACACAAATGTAGATTTATCTCTGGAAAAAGCATTGGGATAAATGGAGAGAGCTTCATTCTGATAGCCACTAAGAAGTTTTAACCCTGCCTGTTGCTTTTCCAGCAATATCTGCATGGAGATGAGCAAGTCCTGAGGAGTCTGCTCTACCAACACGTCACGATCCAAACGCTTTTGACCCTTGCTCCTGCCAAAGTTCAGCTACTCTTGACTTCCATAGGCTTGTAGCGATGTGACAAGAGGGAATGGATTGAAGCTTGAGGAGAGGAGATTTAGACTGGAGATTAGGAAGAAATTCTTTACAGTGAGGGTGGTGAGACACTGGTACAGGTTGCTCAGGGAGGCTGTGGATGCTCCCTCCATGAAAGTGTTCAAGGCCAGGTTGGATGAGGCCTTGAGTGACCTGGTCCTGTGGAAGGTGCCCCTGCCCATGGCAGGAAAGTTGGAAGGAGAGGATCTTTAAAGGTCCTTTCCAACCTAAACCATTATATGAATCTATGAACATGTTTCTACGTGCCTAAGATAAGAAACAGTTATCTCATTTTGCTGCAATACTCTAAAGTCTAGAAAAGAAGAATCAGATATTGATGGAGATAGCCTAGATTCTATTACACATTTAATAGGATGTGAAGATCTGGATCCTGATGAAATGAGTGAAAAGGATGTCACAACATTGGTAAATGGCATTGACACCTTCCTTAAACTATCTTTGAAAGCTTACAGTAAAAAGTAGGAGTACTAAGAGAAGCTTCTCCCTCCGAATGTCTCATGGCCAGCCCTAGCAAATTTGAAATAATTACACATATCTATTCTCATGCACATTTTATATGTTAATATTATACCAGCAATGCAGATTTAAAAATTAACTCTCCCTGATTCTCTCTGTCTCCCAACTCATTCAGTTCTCTCTGTCTAATGGGACATAGCTAATAAAGCTCTTCGATGAGAGTAAATACTAGCACTGCTCAGTGCAGTGAGTTTTACACCTATATTTAGATGATTCCTCCAAAAGAAATATGTTATATGTCTGTTTTTAATAACGGTTACTATAGTCAACACACCTACAGCTACTTGACAATAAAAACAAGAGCGGGGAGCTCACAACTGAGTCCCTGAGATCCCAGACGAGTTACAGTAGGGTAAACTTGAACATTTATCATCACTCAGCAGCCAATCATTCAAGTTTTGTAATAAAATAACACCCCCAGATATTGAATTCTAGGATGTATAGGGGTCTACAGTCACTTTCTTATTTTCTTTTCTATCTGTGGTAAGGATCTGTTGTCTCTTGCTGTATGCTTGACTACAAGCTCTACGAAACAGTAATTACATTTTCACTGTGGCAAATAACATCCACTGGTAAAACAACGTGAGCTTCTGAGCACCTTCTCATCATAGGGCTGACACACATACACTGATAGCACCTGAACATAACCAAGGCTTGTAGGTTCTACTGAAATACAACCACAGAATCACAGAATGTTAGGGGTTAGAAGGGACCTCTAGAGATCATCCAGTCCAATCCCTCTGCCAGAGCAGGATCATCAAGGGCAGGAATGCATCCAGGCAAAGTTTGAATGTCTCCAAACTAGGAGACTCCACAACCTCTCTGGGAAGCCTCTCCAGGGCTCTGTCACACTCACAGTGAAGAAGTTCCTCCTTATGTTCATGTGGAACCTCCTCTGCTTCAGGTTACACCCTTAGCCCCTTGTCCTATCGTTGGACATCACTCAGCAGAGCCTGGCTCTGTCCTCCCCACACTCGCCCTTCACATCTTTGTAAGTCTGAATGAGGTCACCCTTCAGGCTCCTCTTCCCCAAGCTGAAGAGCCCCAGCTCCCTCAGCCTCTCCTCATAAGGGACATGTTCCACTCCCTTCAGCATCTTCGTGGCTCTGCACTGGACTCTTCGAAGCAGTTCCTTGAGGCCCTTCTTGAACTGAGGGGCCCAAAAGTGGACACAATATTCCAGATGCGGCCTCACCAGGGCAGAGTAGAACCTCTCTCAACCATAGCCCTTCTAATACACCTCACGATGCTATTGGCCTTCTTGGCCCCCTCATTCCTCAACCAAACAGTACCTACCTGGCCTAGTCACAACGAATCCTGTTATGGAGTATCTTAAATTCTTCAGGAAAAAAAATACATCTCTAGGATTATGAATGAGTTCTCTCGAATGTCACCTTAAATTCACTGAAAGGAGCTGATACGCAGAAGGAATTCATTGTGGAAGGAGAAAAAACCTCTCAAACAACAACAACAACAACAACAAAACCCAAAACAAACAAAAAAAAAACCAACCCAAAACCCAGACAAAAAAACCAACCCAACCCAACCAAAACCAACCAACCAAAAAACCCCAAACAAAGCAAACCCCACACCAAAAACAAACAAACAAACAAAACCAAACCAAACAGGAAAAAGTGAGAACAAGCAAGCAGGGAAAGAAAGGTGTGAGCAAGAACGTAGGACCAGAATTGGGAGTGAGTACTTGAGTGGTGCTGAGGTATCTCCAGAGGATGATACAAAGCTTCTTCACAACTGCAGTTCTACCTCCACAGAGTCTTTGGCATTAACAGCAGGAGACCTATAGGTCCAAATTCACCTCTAAATGTAATTTATTTTTCTAAAATGCAAGCTTTTCTTGTAGCTCAAGAAAAATCACACCATGAGCATACCCCTGAGAGTCCTGAGTGCTGTACCATAAGCCCACAGTTCTGTCATGAAAGACTATTAAATTACCAAAGTTCAAATTCAGTGGTTTTTTTTCTCTTTTAAGATCAAGCTTTAAATTCTTTCACTGCAGCTTCTGAAATTCCTGATGTTTACTTTGCCTCTACTTGGAGAAGTGAATCACTTCTTAAGAGCTGATGTCTGCTGTTGCAGTTTTCTTCTGCTCTGTCCCAGCACAGAACAATGTAAGTGTACATTGTTTTGGATGTCCTGTCACCTACCCCTTCACCTCCACAACCCTTCCAGTACTTCAGAAGCTGTCAGTCTGTCTCTGGAGTTGACTCATCATCATAGAATACAATCATGACAAAACACCTTAGGTTGGAAGGGACCTTAGAAATCACCTACTCTAACCTCCCCACCATGGGCAAGGGACACCTCTCAACTGGACTCAGCTGCTCAATGCCTCATCCAGTCTGGCCTTGAACACACCCAGGGAGGAGGCATCCACAACCTTCCTGGGCAGCCTATTCTAGAGTCTAACCACCCTCGTACTAAAGAATTTATTCCTAAGATCCAGTCTAAACCTACTCTCCCTCACCTTAAAACCATTCCTCTTTGTCCTGTAGCTAGACACCCTTATGGAAAGTCCCTCTCCAGCCATCCTGTAGGCTCCCTTCAGGTACTGGAAGGCAGCTCTAAGGTCTTGGGTTTTAAATGTGCAAATATAAAAGAAAGCCTATTTGAAATATGAAAAGTGTATGATTCATGAAATAAGGAAACGCTAACTCGATCATAACAAATATATTTGACCTTTAAAGTAGTAACAACAAACATTAAAAACACTCAAGTTCTCTTCTGCTGCCAAGTTTATTTTCCTCCTAAGTTGTGCCCCATTATGCTACAATAATCCTTCATTATTCCAGCACAATAATGCAGAGTCTATCGTCTACCTATAGTTGTCTGGTGTCTATTTAGTTTTATAGCAAGCAAGCAATTTGAGAATATGGTAATAAAGCCTCAATCACAGTAATGATGTATGATGGGCTGTAATTTCTGTGTGCTAATGGTTTACAAACAGTATCCCGATGATGACGGGAATCTCGTTGATTCATTATAGGAGTGCAATAATATCCAAATGGCTTAATATAGATCACTATTTACTCATGCACATACTGATAACAACCTCTATATATTTCTATACACAGATATATAGAAATAAAATTAGTATTAGTCTTTCCACATAAAAGTTCACACGGCACAAAACATTTTGAGTTGAGTTTCCTAAATCAATGTTTAAAGTTGAAATTACTGCATTGAACGGGTTCTTTGAAAAGCAACCCATTGATTTTAATCTGCTTGAAGCAATCAATTACTCCCTGTCCTCTTTATTCCAAACTGTAATGAAAACTAAACTGCGTTGTCTTGAAAACTAAATGTGAAGATGATCATAAACAGAATTTAAACTCCATGGATTATTCATATCTACCCATTTAGATTTGCCATTTCCATTATGAGTACATTTGCCATGAGCATTTAATGGACATCTAAAAGGGAATTCATTAAAGCAGGAGCTGTTGGCAGCACTTATGGGCTTCAGACTGCTTTATGTTTGCCTTTAATAGCTCACTATTATAAAAGTGATATATTGTGTTCATCCCATTAGTAGTTTGCAGAAAGGTCTGTAAGACATAACAAATCCTTTTGAGTATTGTCAGAATCAAAACTAAATCATAGGGTATTTTTTTTTCAAGCAGCATATTACAACCCAAACAATGCACCATTTTAGGTCAGCTGAACTATGATGGTCTTAGCCAAGTAAGAGTTTAATGACCCTGCAGGCAGTCTGTTCTTTCTGTAATGAAACACACATGAATTATTAATGCTGTCTCAAATGCACAGATTTTTAAAAACTTGTCATAACTATTAAGCTTAAGCATGCTTAAAAATGAAAGATGTTTTCTCAAAAGCGTTTTCTCACTTGTTTTGGGCCAAAGCAGCATCAAGGCAAAGAGAAAACTTAATGCTACCAACTTGTTGGAGAAGACACTGAAGAGCAAGCAGCTTCTGCTCACCTGCTTCCTTTGCCCCTGCCCCTCTATGAACGAACAGAAAGGATTTGGAATGGATTGCATAGGGAGGCTGTGGATGCCTCCTCACTAGGTGTGCTCAAGGCCAGGCTGGATGAGGCCTTCAGCAGTTGAGTCCAGTTGAGAGGTGTCCCTGCCCACAGTGGGGAGATTGGAGTAGGTTATCTCTAAGGTCCCTTCGAGCCTAAACCATTCTATGATGATTTCTTTGCACAAGGCTCTTTCTTATTGGCAGATGAAGAAAGTAAAAGGCAAACTAGAACAAAGTGAAACTGCCTTGTCAACAACTGCTACGAGTAATCCAAGGTTCACAATAGAAATGTCCCTACACATCATGGTTCAGTTCTGCTTGACAGTCTTAATATGCCTGTAGAAACAACAGTTGATAGTTTCCCATCAAAGTGTATTCAAACTGTCAGTATGAAACTGTTACTATGTCTAAATCTTTACAGAATACAAACCAAACAAATGTTGGATGATTCACTACTTCTTCACTGTTGCACTGAATGCAACTGTTTGTTAACTTGTACTCCCTATGGTAACCTTCTAGCTCCAACACATACCAGATCTTTCCCAACAGATGCTCTTTATGTATTTATTTGTAAAGAAAACGGTGGATTTCACAACGTGTACAATTAAAATGCTCCACTTTTAATAAGATGACTACAAGTAGTAATAAATATGAATTTTAAATGGTCTCTCTGAGTCTGGGTATTTATTTGATGTTACTAACAGTTTGCTCAAGGTAGGCAGATAATAAGTGATAGAGAAAAAAAAAAAAAAAAAGGACTGTCCATATGTACACTAACAGTATATGGCAGGAGCAATCTAAAAATCTCCTCAACAGCAGACAGCAAGAAACATCTTGGGATTCACCTCTTTTTTCTGTATTTGCAAGCAACTTTCACTACATCCAATTGTGTCTGGAACATCTTAATTCACTGGACTATGTCTGTAACATGCTGAGAGCACCGGGAAAAGAAAATGCAGAATAGAATCATAGAATGGGTTGGGTTGGAAGGGACTTTAAAGATCATCTAGTTTCAACCCCCCCACAGAGGTCCCTGCAGGGACACCTTCCACTAGACCAGGTTGCTCAAAGCCTCATCCAACCTGCGAAAAACTATAGATCTCAAAGGGCAGGTCACAAATCTGGCTACAAGTGCTCTCTTTTTGCCCATATTCAACCATTGCAAGTTCTGGGCATCTCTAAAGAAAATAAAAATCTCATAAATGGAGATTCCAGTGAGGGAAGAGGGATAAACAAGAGGAATGGATGAACTCTTGAGTTAAATATTCGGATAAGCGATGAATGGAGCCACAAAATGAAAGAGAAATGCAGGCTAGAAGCCCTTTCTTGACTGAACAAAGTGCACCTTCTGCTGAGAAGCCTTTCTTAGTAAAGTTATTTTTGTATAGATGCAAAAGGGCGGGCACAGGTACATCTTATCTGTCTCAGAGGAAGCCTTTCACTTAATTCACCAGGAAGCATTTTACAAGGTGGATGTTTTCCTTATTATGGTCATCTCAGACAGCTTAGCAAGCCATTTATGTAAGGCACGTGAAGCCAAGTGCAGTCCAAGTGAAAAAAAACAAACAACACAAACAACAAAACAACTTGATTCAGAAATCCAATGACTTCATCAACCTGGAAAGTTTCCAGATCAAAGGAACTGCAAAACAGAGGAAGTAGCTGAAGCCTCATTTATAACTCAAACCCCAAAAGGCTTCTTACACTACATCCTGGATATAACTGCTGCTGCTCTGCAGGAAATAGTCCTTAGTGATTCAGCTTCATTGACTTTCTCTCTTCTAGAGTGGAAGTTATGTATTGCATGTTAGACTGGATGGTTAGGTGACAACAGCTTGAGAGACAAATTTTTCTGTACATGCTGCTCTGCAAATGCTTGTCTTCTTCGACTGGGTCAACACTGACCTTTCAATACAAATAAGTCTAGAAAGTATGAAAACCAATCTGAATAAAGCAGGAATGTAAACTACCCAATCCTGCCCAGTTAAATATCCAGGAGTAGTGATACGAGAAGGTAAAAGGAGAAACAGAATGTTCTTTGCAGTTCTGGCTTATACCAAAACTTGTACCTCTAACAAAACAAGCATAAAACACTCCAAGATGCTGCTTATATGCAACATCTAACACAGGTCTGAAACTGCAGTTTTGTAAATCAAATCAATTGCCCTTGAGGTCACCAAGAGTGGAATTCTGTACTTTACCTCCTTAGTTATGATACTTGTTTCAAATGTAAGAATAGAAAATATCAGTGCATAAAGCTACCTGGAAAGATTATTATTTCAGTTAATTATTTTCCAAGAGAAAAAAAGACCCTCTTAGTCTATAAAATGAATGTAAGGCACTGCTCCAGAGCAATTCCTGTTTAAGAATACTCTCATACAAGTACACATTCCCCATAAAGGAAAATCTGCAGGATCATCTAGACCACTATTTTAGCAAAACACTGGTTGCTGGCAACTAAATGGAGCTCTTCAGTAACTTTGAAGGAGATTCTGAACAGGTGATAAGCTAAAAAACAAACACAACCCCTTATTAGCTTTGCTGACCAGGGCAGACTATGAGCACAGTATCTAAACTGTGTGATGTGTAATTCAACCAGCATAAACAAGAGTAATCTAACCTCCTAGGATATCCCTGTTTTGTTCTTTTTTGACAGATGTACTTATCATGTGTTCTTTTGCATATTTTTCCTCTTTGAGTTACACAAATATGCAATAAGCAATTTCATAATTAAGTTTAACTTGAGTCATAAAAATTGCCATAGTCTAATATTAAAGAATTATTCATTCTGCTCTGAACTCTGATGGTTAATTTACTTACTGCAAGGTCTGGGAAATTAATTCATTAAGCTACTTAAATAATGAGGATCTGAGGCAAACGTACAGCAACAACCCCAATACATTTTAGATGAGTAAGTCACAAGACAGTCTTTCCCCCTACCCCCCAAGATGCCTTACTATTGTTTATTCATTTTTGCTCAGTTGCTGTGGGATATATGGAACAAGTGGAAAAGTCCAGCAGTTAGAAGTTACTCAGAGAAGAGAATCTGCTTGAGGTGAAATGATAGCTGAATTATTAAACAAAGAACATAATCAATATAATAAATACAAACAACATAATAAATAGTATTTAAGGACTTGGACAGAAAAGCTAAGTAGTCCAGCCATCAAAGCAGCAGCAGGTAAGCAAAAAAGCAGGCACACATGAAAGTAAATTTTGAAATACTTTTGTATTTTACAAAAGTAGTTATATTAGGCTGTATCAGATGCAAATCACCAAGCAATGTAGTAATTCATCTGTGCTAGGAAAAAAATTGCATATACTTGCATTCAAAATAAGATGAAAAATGTTGAAAGATTGATTCTCAATTTCTGAGACAGGTAAGCAAACTAAAGTTATGGATATCACTGAAATACCAAGGAAATACAACAGAAAATTAATTGATGCAAATACTTAAAAGTCAATTACTACCATGCCTTTTTGCATATAAAAACAACATCTAGGGGGAAAAAAAAGGCATTTCATTACAGATCCAAACATCTGCACACATGTGGAATTACTTAGAGGTGACTATCTACCTAGCTTTGCAAGAAATGTCATGTTCTTCTGTCAGCATAAATACTACAGATTTTCAGAAAGTACATCAATGAACAGAAAATAACATTCCTCTTTAAAACATCCTTGTTACATTATTAGGAAAGTGTTTTCTTTAGCCTCAGCATGCAAGGGAGTTTGGGGGTTTTTTTGTTTGTTTGTTTTTAAATTTCTATACTGAAGTGTCTGAAACATAGCTCTACTACAAGTAAAAATAATCCTGTTTGCAGCATGTTGTGACACTGTTTGACCAGCATTCTGCTGTTATCACGGCTTCTCTCTCCTGCCACCCTTTCAGTATGTTCTGGGCACTTCAGAGAATCACTTGCTATTAGAGAAACAGTAGTCTCCCTCCAATCACAATTTATACTTGCATTCAAATAATCCAATAATATATTTGCCAAACACTTAAGAAGTCAATAATTTGGAGTGGAAGTAGGATTAGTTTTTAAGTCCGCAAGTGATGCCATCAATTCTGCAATGTTTAAATATTAGTTTACAAATACTGCTTATAGCTTAATAGTATCATAGACCTAACTTCACAAAGATATTGGCTCTAGACAGTAATTATATCCTCAGCCTAATGTTGCAGTTAATGGACATACACATTTCAATGATAATTGCAATGCCTGAACACGATAATGTGCCTTTATTAGCAGCTACAAAATAAAGCTCTGTTACAGCCAAGTGCAGAACTGAACTATGCTAATTATTTATTTTTAAGAATGCCTGATTTGTTACAAAATTGTAAAACAAAATAGCACAGCACTTAAAGCAGTGCTTTAATTGCAAACGTGATTAAATAATATCTCTATAAAGATTCACGCAGGTTTAAGTTGTCGAGAGCAATGAGGAAAAGATAACGAGATCAGGCAACGGTATAGGCTTTAAAGATTCTAAAAAGCACTGCAAGAAGAGAGAGGCTAGAAGGACATAATGAAAAAATTGGTAAGAGAAAGCAGAACAAAAATTCCCCAAGCAAACACAGAAGGGGAAGTGCTTTATAGAAGAAAAATATATTGATTCCTGCAGAAGTAAAAGATTACAGAATTGAGGATATGTACAATGAAGACTACTTTACAACTCAACCTGATGAGGAAACCAATGTTTATAAATCTGCAAATTCTTAAGTGTTTGTCTATATGTCTGAATAGGTTTTTTTGTTGTGTGGAAAACCCAAGTAATGGAGAAATTCAATAAAGGCATTTCTGAAGGTAGCTAAAGAACAAGCAGGGTGTATCGCAATTAGAGTTTGCCAAGGCACTCTAAGTAAGAATCTGCTGCGCAGTCCCAGGAATTAAAATGTCACAGATTCTAACTCACTTTTTAGTGGTTTGCTGGTAGTGCTTTTTTAATTTAAAACCTGAAAACCCCAAAATTCTGCAGTAAGTTCTTAAAGAATTCTTCACAGTATTAGGTTTTTTGAAAGGAAAGGTTTCCATGTGGAGCAAGATGCTTGTCAGCGCAAACCACAACCTAGAATTAATTAAGAGTAACTACATCTTTATGAGCAATGTCACAATTAACTTGTCCAATCTTTAGGCAATTAAGTAGTTTTAAATATTAGTTCAGCAATATTTGCTGAAAGTTTTTTTTGCTCATGGCAGGATAGGAACTATGATAGAAAACATGAAAGGAGACCTGCCTGGGTAACATTTATTTGAACAAATCTTCTCTAGCTCCTAGACCTGCTAGAAATGGGTAAATTCAAGGCTAACTTACAAGTCCAACCCCATAAAAAGATCCCACACTTCCAAGTCTAAGCTACAGGTATGACAAGTTTTGTGGTTGTCTCCATGTTAAAAGACAGACATTTAGTTCAAGAAACATTAAGTTTTTGCTATTGAAAGCAAGTAAGATTCTTTAAAGGAATGACTGAAACCACCAAGAAACTACCTGTCAAATAATACAACTTTATTTTCCCATTTCAGTCTTACCTTTCTCAGCACTTTGACCATAATGAATGCTGGCTGTATGTAAAATGTTTGAAATATCTTTAAAATTTAAGTTGGCAAGTTGTAACCTCAAGGTCTGTAGATGAGCAAAATAATCTTACTCATTCTATTTTAAAGCTAAAAATGTTTGGACAAAAAGAGGTTACAAATGAGTGGTTTGTATCAGTTGTATAAATCTGGAAAAATCCTGCAATACTTTAGTCATTCCCTACAATAACGTCCCACTGATTTTGATTTTTATGCTATCAATTATATTCTGTTTAATTCAGCATGGACTGTTACATGAATCATAGGATGGTTTGGGTTAGAAGGGACCTCCAAAGGTTGTCTAATCCATGCATTCAGCAGAGACATCCTCCACTAGATCAGGCTGCTCAGACTCTTGTCAAGCCTAATGCTGAATATATCCAGGGATGGGGCTTCAACTACCTCTCTGGGAAACCTGTTGCAGTGTTCCAGCACCCTCATGGCAAATAGCTTGTTCCTAACATCCAATCTATATCTACTCTTCTCTAATTTCAAACCATTGTTACCTGTCCTATCATTGCAGGCCTTTGGAAACAGTATCTCCGCAGCCTTCTTGCGGATCCCCTTCAGGTACTGGAAAGCCACTACAGTTTCTCCCCAGAGCCTTCTCTTCTCCAGGATGAGCAATCCCAGCTCCCTCGAACTGCCCTTATAGCAGAGGTGCTCCAGCCCACCTTTTTGGCCCTCCTCTGGACTTGCTCCATCAGGTCCAGGTCATTCCTGTATTGAGGGCCCCAGAGCCAGACACTGTACTCCAGGTGAGGTCTCAAAGTGGCAGAATCACCTCTCTTGACCTGCTGGCCATGCTGCTTTTGATGCAGCTCAGGATGCCACTGACCTTCTGAGTTGCAAGGGCAGAATTTGGAGGCTTTCATGACTAGCACTATGCAGTGTTTTCCTCCCATCATTTATCTGGAAAAAACACATACCTGTTGTTTTTGATATAACCGCCCAAGTTGTGCTTGTTCCTGTCCTGCACACACAACCAGAGAGGGAAGGCTACAGGCTGCCTCAAAAGGAAAAGAGTTTTGCAACAGCTGTGGGAGCTTTTCATTAGTACCAGATGGAGCCAAGGCCCACTTAAGTCAATCCTTACCTTTTTTGCCTACATGAATTGCAATGAGATTGGATGATAACAGTGAGGTAGCTGAGAAACTGAGTGAAAATTATTTGGCCCAGTCGAGTGAAAAATACCAGTGACAATTTTTTTTTTCTGTAACAACAGCTCTTTATTCATCCTTAAACATACCACAGAAATAAGTTGTACCCAGTTCTCACTATGATGGTTCCTTAACAAACTCCAAATGTTAAACTTAAATGAGAGGCGTTTCATGCAATCTGAAAAATATTCAGTTCAATTAAAAATAATTGATGCATGGTGAAATAATTCTTCCCAAAGCTGCTGTAAAATCTTCAAAAAATAAAGCTACTTAATAATTTTCATCTCCTACAGGCTAGAGAGAAGCATTATTGCATATTAAAAATTGGAGTGTGGTTTTCCCAGAGGTAAAAGAAAGTTATTAAAACAACCTATTTATTGTTGATATAACTATCCATTTGTGCTACACAAAAAGTAACAATTTCAGTACATTAAAAGAAAAGCTAATTAAGGTATAATTAGTATTTTCTATGCTTTGATAATTAAGGGTTAGTTGGCTATTTCTTTTCAAATTTCTATTTGATGTACCCCACCAATGCCTTTAATGAGCAACTAACACTATTGAATCCCTGATGGCTGAGGAGTTTAGTGACCACTACTACATTACTTTCATTTATCACTGCCTCTTTACCTATAAATTAAAGTAGCCCTGTAGCTATACTGATCTACTTTATATCAATTTCTTCCTCCATATCAGCTGAATATGTATGGCATTAACCTCATTTACTAGTTTGGAAAAGCTGAATTAAAATGAGATCTAATTTCTAGTGCAGAGAACAATTTCAAAACTGCCTGCTAATTTCCAGCACCTGTCAGTGCTGCGATCTTCACCTCACTGTAATGAAATAAAACAGTATATGTATTTTACAGCTCAGAAAAGGCTAATCAGTCATAAGTGTTAAGATACCATTAATCATGGTGATGCTAGGACCCAGAATATTTTATGAGAAGATCCCCATTAAAGTCTGTGGGACTGCTGCAGATCTCTAGGTCTTATATTTGCAGGGTGAAAGTAGTCACCTTCTGCACAACTATGCTATTTCTAACTTGTTTCTTTTTTGCTATGTCCTGCTTCTGTGTTTGCAGGCAGAGAAGTCAGAGAAATATCCAGGTAGTGAAGAAACATCATAATAACTTAAGTCACCAGCATATACACCACACGTTAGAAGCCAAGCCTGTGTTCAGTGGTTAGATGACACCTGATTTACATGCAGTTTCAGTTTCAGCTCCTGCAAGCAGCACACAGCAAGGAAATGTTTTGTTTTTTTTTTCCCTCCCCTCCGAGCACACTGCCATGCTAAGTTTTAAACCCTCCAGCTATTTTTTATTGTAATGTAGAACTACCTCTTATGTCATATAATTAAAAACCTTTAAAAACACACAGCGATGCAATCCTAAACGTTAACACAGTAGCTTCTTTCTATTGACAACATAAGCAAATACAATAGGGGCAGGATACAATAAGAAATCCAGTTTGCATCCCCATACACACACTTCACAACCATGCTTCAACCTTGTGCTTGAAAGGCACTGTACAAAACATGAATCCACATTCCTCATGCTCACCTGCCCTAGATTGACCACCAGACCAGATCCCCAGATTAAACAATTGATGCATCCCCAGAAGCTGACAGTTTCTGTACTCATCTGTACATGGGCTTGTTTCCCAGAAACTGAAGAGTCAGAATTCTAACTCCTACTCTTCCGCCTTGAGTCACTGTAAGAGAGGGCTGGGGCAGAAGACAGGCATGGCTGCCTGGAACAGCCTATTGCCAGAGATCTTCACTTCTGGTGGTATCCCTCAAACTAGAGCCATCTGGTAGAGCTTAAAATTCCTCCAAAATTCCCTTAAAACACATTTAGGGCTAGTGTTTGATTAGAAGGAGCAGAACAAGGAACCATTAATTGCTTCAGTGAGGCAAAAGATGTTACATTGCATTAAATTCTCTTTAGTACACAAACCAAACATTCCCCTTGCAAGCACAGATTATGGGTGGGATTTTTTTTAATTACTCTGATTACAGAAGCCGAAAAGAGAACTCCAGACATGATCTTAAACACTTGCTGTCACTAGTATTTTCAAGCACATCCCCCTCACCTAATATGTGCAGAGGTCCCAGTCTTGACCTCTGTGTCTGCCACAGTGACAGTGAACTAAGTGGGGAACTCTAGTTCAATAGCACCGCGTGCTGTAGGGAGCACAGATGGCAAGAGAAAATCCTTCATCTCAGCAGCAACACCACTGAAAACCAACAGTCTAAAGAAGTGACATGAGAGATACCCTAATTCTAAACCCTTAATACTTAATCACATTCATAGTTTTAAATGCAATTTCTTACATACAGAGCCACTCTAAGTGTCCACTTAATTCTATTTGCAATCACAAAATATTTAACAAGTAAAAGTTGTTGACAGATGCTCCTTGTGCTTCAATGCCCCTTGAGCTGCAGTGTAGTTGTTAAAACAAATAAATATAGTTCAACATTTTTGAACAAGAGATACTAAATTAGGCTAAACAAGGATAAAGAATACAAGATTTGCTAGTCAGGGCCTTTTCTTGCTTCCAGATATATTTGGGATTCTAAATTTTCAGATATTTCAACAGCTTATGAAGATCTTGATTTAAAATCCCGTCCTTTGTGATCATTCTCTCCCCAGGCTAGTGTCACTTGCAAAGATAAATAAATAATTACATTGTTAAGACTATGGCAAAGGAAAATCTCATTCAAAACAGCAATGTTTTGTCTAGTAAGTAATACACCTTCGATGACAGCAATTGCAATTCCGTGCACTACTACCCTACTCAAAATAGTGGCTACCAGTGGGACACAACAACATGAGAATCATCACAGATAGAAGCTGAGACTACAGTTTCAGTAAAGCACAGTGCACTGCATTTCTAGGCAGGCACTTTGTCCTGCACTGTCAGCATCCAAATCAGCAATAAGCCACAAAAATAACTCTGTGAAGGCTAAATCATGTCAGCATTAAAACAAACTATGTGTTGTTATACAAGCAGATATTGAGTGCTGTACAGTACCAAAGAATCCAGTCTAATATTCAGCAGATTGTATACTCAAGGGTCTATCTGATCCAAAAGACAGTATCTTGATACATCTGGGCTTGGCTCGACTATGTCCTGGGCTGCATCAAAAGCAGTGTGACCAGCAGGACAAGGGAAGTGATTCTGCCCCTCTACTTTGCTCCTGTGAGACTCCATCTGGAAAACTAGGTGCCCCCAGAACAAGAAGGACATGAAACTGTTGGGACAGATTCCAGAGGAGAGCCATGAAGATGATCAGAGGGCTTGAAAACCTCCCTTGTGGGGACAGGCCGAAAGAGTTGGGTCTGTTCAGCCTGGAGAAGAGGCGAGTCTGGAGAGACCTTAGAGCAGCCTTTCGGTGCCTGAAGTGGGCTACAATAACACTGGGAAGTGACTTTTTACAAGCATTTGTAGGTGCTAGGATGAGAGGGAATGGATTGAAGCTTGAGGTAAGATTTACACTGGAGATTAGAAAATATTTCTTTACAGTGAGGGTGGTGAGACACTGGAACAGATTGCCCAGGGAGGTCACAGATGCCATCTCCCTGGAGGTGTTCACAGTCAGCCTGGACGAGGTCTAGTGGAAAGTGTCCCTGCCTATGGCATGGGGGGCTGGAACTAGATGATCTTTAAGGTCTCTTCCAACCTAAACCATTCTATAAATCTATGAACCTTGACATCTTCTTTTTGTTTTGGAAATGTAATGGCACTCTAAGCGTATCATGGAAAAGATCTCCGAGGCTTTGCTATTCTTCCGTAGAGACAGCAAGGCCCAGTGGACTGCTTAGTAAGATCAACTTACATAGCCAATTTTGATGTTCTGTAATGAGATCACTTTTATTATATGCACAAACTTCAGATTAGGGGCTAATGAACAAAATTTGTATGTTTATATAGAAGACTTCTTCTACAATTCCATTAGATTACTCAGCCCTCTCTAAGCAGTCTCTTGTTCTGTATGCAAGCACATGATCATATAGAGAAATACTCCCAACAATTATTTTTGTATGGCTGAACCATGCAGAATTTCCATTAGCCATTCTGTAAATAAAACAATCCAAGCAATCCAAAATATTTATACAAATGTGTATTAACTTAGTCATTTGATATATGTCTGATTGTTCTGCTTCCAAGTGTGAGCCTTTTTATTGTAGATAGCTGCCAGCAAGACACAACACAGCATCAGAGGATTTACAACTGTGAGGGTAGAATGCCATCTGCTGCTATACTTGCTGCTACAGCAGGGGAAGCCAGAAGAATCATACAAGTGCTGGCTTCTGCCTTGCTCTTAACTGTAAAATGTACACAAACATCTCATTTGGTTTTATTAAAAATTTAAAAACCCACCAAAACTGAGAGCTCAGATGCCTTTACAAACAGCTTTTGTTGTAAGACCTGGTAAACTAATGTGATATGGACCACAGGATTCTATCAGTGCAAATGAGAGGCTGTTGGATCAGACTTACTAGAACACCACAAAAAAGAAAGGGCAATTTGACTGCAAACTAAATTATACTGGTAGATAATGTAATGAAATCATTAAAAAAAAAAAGAAAATGCATTTGCAAGGCACTGTGGAGTTGTTAGACTAGGGATAGAATTTCCAAACACCCTGTGAATGGTACCATGGAAGTCTTGCAGGATACCCACTTTCCCAGACTGGTTACAGACAACATCCATGTCATAAATGAAGGCAGTATGCAAAATATGATGTATTACTACTAGGATTTCTTTCTGTCCAAAGTGCACTCCAGTATATCAGACAGAAACATTAGTCAGCATTTTACTCCCTAATTAACCATTTAACCTTCCTCACACAACACAATGGCAGAGGCAGCCCTATGGTTATTCAGAACACATTGCTAGGCTGGCTAAATTCACATGTATTGAATTCTGAGGCAGCTGGCAAATGGTCAAATTTCCCATTTTTTGCTGCTGACAACAGAGCTTCAGGTGATTATATCTAAATAATGCACCCCAGTTTTTTTGGCCTGTTCCTTTACCCTCACACAAAAGCTTCTGCCAGTTTTCTATAAACAGGGACATAAAAAAATCAGGTATACAATCTCCTCTAACAATCTGTTACAACATTCCATACATTGATAGGGCTTCTCCACACAGTCACACCTCCATCAGTCACAATATAAGGTGAAATCAAACCCCTCAAAACCAGAAAGGAAAAACAATCTGGGAATTACAGATCAGGACAGCTACTACTGTATACCCATGTTGCTTTTGAATTGCCACCAGCAGGAGTTTTGCTAATGAAAATACCAGGAGCAGCAGCACATTTTTACGCTGTACCTTCTGTTGCTTAGTATTAGAGCAGTGCACCACACTTAAAAATAACAAATCTGCTCTGACAATTGAAAAGAACACATTGCTTTCATGAAAAAGTCATTCAGTATAGTGTAAAACTTTATTTTTAATATTAAGTGAGGAACCATTCAATAACGTTGAAGTACAGTTCAAACCTGAAGGGATAAAAGAATCCTTGAGATGGGGACTGTTCTGCAGAAAGCAAGGGCTGAGTGCTACACAAGTAAAACCAAATCTCAGTCACTGTCACAATTCTTGCTAAAGATTTGCTTGGGGCTCCAACAGAATTCTTTCAGTCTTTCTCAAGATCAATTGATCTCATCTTACTGACATTCTCTTTATAACATCTATATTATGACTGTCCCCTACAGTTAAGGTGAATTAACTGCTGCTTCTTAAAAAATGCATCTTACTTTTCCCTCTTCCCTATTTAAAATGCAGAAAAGCCAAGTAATGCGAGAAATACAGTGGAAGTCACATAAATGAGTAACTGTCAAAAGAACAGAACTATTAAAAGAATAAATCTTGTGTACCCAGCTGTGAAATATAACACAATATAGCAGAACTCAGCTAAACGTTTGAAATAAAAAATTGAAATGCAAAGTAACTGAAAATTGTTTAATGAACAGACCTGTTAAAATATTAACTGCTTGCATGCCAAAACTCAAATGCACACGTGGTAGGAAGCCCACTCAGATTAACACCACATTCAGAAGTTAATCCTTTCACCCACCCACCCACCCATCCATTCATCTCTCCAGCTAGGCAATCAGCCACCAACTAAGATCAACAGTTTTTATGTTCAAGATATATTGGCGGGTCCATTTCTGCACGGAGTTTTTTATTTCAGATGTTGTGGTTTAAAGCAAATATTTACCTTTGAGGTGTGCTGAAGCTGGTCTCCCACATAGGTTTTTCGGAACTGATCCAAGAACCACAGGATTGCCAGTTCTACTTTTTCATTACTAGACTCTGGTAACTGGGCATCCATCAAAGTTATCAGCTGAAAAACGCTTCACAACAGAAAAAAAAAAAAACAAAACCATCAAACATTTTCAGGAAGAATTCTTAAATTAAATGCTACTGTCACAGCTAATTTCTCTAAGAGTCTATATTTGGTTTACCTAAGTTTCTTCTAGAATTTTGTTTTATTTAGATGCTAATTATGCTAATTGACCACTATTAAATACAAACATCAACATAACACTTTTCTAATTAGCTTGTCACTCAAAATTTTCCAGATACATATGTTTATATATATTGTGGTGAGATTTAAAAATGTTTTCTCATTTTTTAGAACATCGAGTCCATGTTGAAAGATTCTTAGAGCTGCCTTCCAATACGTGAAGGGAGCCTACAGGAAGGCTGGAGAGGGACTTCTCATAAGGGTGCCTAGGGATGTGACAAGGGAGAGTGGTTGTATACTGAGGGAGAGTAGGTTTAGACTGGATCTTAGGAAGGAATTCTTCAGTACAAGGCTGGTGAGACTCTGGAATGGGTTGTCCAGATAGGCTGTGGATGTCTTCTCCTTGGGGGTGTTCAAAGTTGGGTTGGAGGAGACCCTGAGCAACCAAGTCTAGTCAAGAGGTGTCCCAGCCCATGACAGGGAGGTTGGAGTAGATGATCTCTGAGGTCAATTCCAACCTAAGCCATTCTGTGACTTTATGAAATCTGAGAAGCACAGGTCTCAGACTGAAAGTAGAAGAAGCGTTCAAGTTTCCTGAGAACTGCTGTTACTGTCCTTAGAAATGAGTTTCTGTATAATGCAGTTTGCCTTGCTTCTTCCCACTTCTGTCTGTCCTAAAACACCTGAGCAAACATTTATCTTCTGATCTAAACTCTTATTTTGTGTGTATCTCCATATTATCAGGAGTGATTCAATGAATCAATTTCAGCCTAAGCCAGTTAAGAAAATGTACAGCTTTTTTTTTTTTAAATTAATTTATTAATTTCCCATATTCTTCTGCCAGATATTTTTTGAAAGCCTAATTACCCAGCAAGTCAAAAAAATGGCACCTTTTGCCAATTCTGAAATATGCAGTCACTGGATTAGAAGGCAGTAGCTACTTCATCTGTAAGCCTGTATATTAAAACCTCTCACTTCTAATAAAATCACAGTGGAAGACTGCTACCACCACAAAGCCCTAGGGTAGATTAGGAAGGCAAGAAACAGAGTAGAAAATGTAAAGCTTTTTATCTAATTCTAAGTTGCACGTCTTTTTCCATGTGTTAGCTAGTGGATGTGCAGAACAGGATCAAATATGCACGCCTTGAACACAGTGGTGAGCGAAAACAAGGATTAAGGCAGATTTTGCCACAAGGAATATTGTCATTCACAATAATCTTTAGCTTGCTCCTTGCCTTAAAGCTTTCAGAGTGATCACAGAATGTTAAGGGTTGGAAGGGACCTCGAAAGATCATCAAGTCTGCTCCCCGTGCCAGAGCAGGATCACCCAGAGCAGGTCACACAGGAAAGCATCCAGGCAAGTTTTGTATGTCTCCAGACTAGGAGATTACGTCTCTGGGCAGCATGTTTCAGGGCTCTCCCACTCTTACAGTGAGAAAGTGTTCACAGTGTTCATGTGGAACTTCCTATGCTCCGGCCTGCACCTGTTGCCCCTTGTCCTGTTATTGGGTATCACTCAGCAGAGCCTGGCTCCATCCTCCTGACACTTGTCCCTCACATCTTTACAAACATGAATGAGGTCACCCCTCGGAATCCTCTTCTCCAGGCTATAGAGACCCAGCTCCCTCAGCCTTTCTTCATAAGGAAGATGTTCCACTCCCTTCAGCATCTTTGTAGCTCTGCGCTGGACTCTTTCAAACAGTTCCCTGTCCTTCTAACACGGACATCTTTAAATTTAGAACCTTCTTTTTTATTCCAAGCTCAACTGTAAAAATAAGTCCAGACCTTCAATGGTCAACCAGCAGTTCCTCTGCACTTCTACACCTTCAAGAACTAATGCACAGAAAGTTGTGCAGCAAATACTAGCCATAGCTCATGAATGATAAAATTAACACTTGCATGGAAGTGTAACGTGCAAATGCAAAGAGGGTGGCTCCAGGGCCATATCTAAACACTGCTTATAGTCAGAGGCACGTTTGCCTTTAATATTCTTCCCTTCCTCTGAAATCTAGTTCTGCAGTGAACACCTTAATGACATTGGCACTGCTCAGGATGAAGACTCAGGAAAGAGTAAAGCCAGTGGAATAGTCTTAACCCAGCGAGAGTCAGTACAGTCCTTGAGCATCCGCCATCCAGGAACTGGACAAAACCTGAGACATTAGAATGCAAAATACCTGCTGATTCTAAATGTCATTGAACATTTTAAAAACATCATATCAAGAACTCCAAAGCAGCAAGACTTACCGGCAGGATAATTCCCCATCCATGGCATCATGCTCATCAGTACTGGTGTACGTTAATCGTCCTCCCACAAAAGTACCCACAAAATAGACAAGCCACGCCAGCCGTCCTAGCAGTAAAAAAAAGAAGACCACCAGTTAAGGACTGTAAGCCACTGTGCCAGCACAATACACTGCCACAAGGTATCAGCAGTTCTGTAAGGGATCAGACTGCGGAATGCTGTCAAGAGAACAGTTAGCTTTCTCCCTTTACCAGACTGAAAACCTATCCAGACAAACCAACTACCACAAAATTCTGAGCAGAACTGACAGATAAACTAGAGCAGCCTATTAACCTGGACATGCTTATAAATAAAACACAGAAGAATTAACATAAAGTACAAATTAAGCAAGCTCAACCTGGTTAAGATTAGATATACAATTAATCTAGTTTCCTTAATTGCCTGCCTTAAGTTACTTCAAGGCATAGAACAACTCTATCTACTGTGGGGCTGTTACATCAACTCATTGTAGCATTAGGAATTAATTGAGACTCCCTAAAACCTATTTAGTTTCTTAGTTCTAGTTCAAATAAAGAATTCTTTGCAATATTCCATTATTATCTGAAGTGTATACAAAAGAAAATATTTCTGTCACAAGTCAGATATATTTTCCAGAAAAAAGTTTGCGAACTACCAAAGTTTTGTTTTCTAAAAGAGTTTGTAATACAGAGATCATTCATATCAATCTATGCTGTCAAGCTTTCCATCCTCCAGATTATTTAGCTGCCAGTCTCTACTTGGATCAGCTGGCAAAGTCCTTATCAAGTAAAGGACAACATAAGGATCAGAATTTCTGTAAAGCTAAAGGTTCCACAAAACACTCCTTGAGCTTATGTATGCAGTGTATTTTAAACAGACTTTCAAATACTAAAATCCTGCCTTAAAATATGCAACTCAGGAGTTTACAAACACACACTAAACTAAGGGAAATTCTTTTGGCCTGCTGGAAAATCATTTCTATGTTGCAAAACCTCTCTGGCATATTATGGTGGACTGGCTTTAAAATCTGACCTATTGATAGTTACTCAACCCATGGAGACTCCTGCTTCAGGTTTTTAAGCTATAACTCTAATGACTAATGGTACAGCAAAGACAACTTGGAAGAATTTCCATTTAAATTAAATCAAGTTACAAACAAGGTTTCTCAGTGAGACAAATCACAAACCAGGTGTCTTGCCTCATTACTAAGAGTTCACCAAGTGATGACAACATAACTTACATATTCACAGATTGCGTTGGGATGAAAGGGACCCTCAAAGGTCATCTTGTCCAACCTTCCTGCACCCAGCAGGGACATCTGCAACTACAGCAGGCTGCCCAGGGCCACATTAAGTCTGACCTTGAATGTCTCTATTGGATGGGGCTTCAAACACATCCTTGGGCTACCTATTCCAGTATTTCACCTCTCATTGTGAAGAGCTTCCTCCTGCTGGCCAATGTAAAACTACCCTGCTCCAGTTTCAAATCATTGCTCCTCGTTTTATCACTAAAAACCCTCCCTTGCCTTGCTGAAGGTCCCCTTCAGATATTGAAATGCAGATCTAAGTTTTCCCTGGAACCTTCTCTTCTCCAGGATGAACAGCCTGAATTCCAATTATTTCAGCCTGTCTTCATAGGAGAGGTGAGACAGCACTCTGATCATCTTCGTGGCCCTCATCTGGACCAGCTCCAGCATGTTCACGTCTCACTTGTTTTGGGCGTCCCAGAGCTGGACACAGTACTACAGGTGAGGCCCCACCAGAGCAGAGAAGAGTGGCAGAATCACCTTACAGCTTACAAGAGTGAAGACAATACCCTGACGAGCAAAATGTCTTCCAAACTAATTTTGAAGTTTAATATAAAAGATAAACTACAAATAAACAAATGAGGTCATGCTCTGACTGTCAAACAATAGTATGGATATTTCTAGGTACACTTCGGGACAGGCACAGTAGTTATCTTGAGTTTTTATTTCAAATCTTTGATAAACTAGGCTAAATTTATATAATCATAGAATCATAGAATGGTAAGGTTGGAAGGAGACCTCAAGGATCATCTAGTTCCAACCCCCTGCCATAGGCAGGGACACCTCCCACTAGTACAGGTTACTCAAGGCCTCATCCAGCCTGGCCTTGAACACCTCCAGGGAGGGAGCAGCCACAACCTCCCTGGGCAACCTGTTCCAGTGCCTCACCACCCTCACTGTAAAGAACTTCCTCCTAACATCTAGTCTAAATCTCCCCTCTGCCAGTTTAAACCCATTGCCCCTTGTCCTGTCATTGCAAGATCTTATAAATAGTCCCTCCTCAGCCCTCCTGTAGGACCCTTTCAGATACTGGAAGGCTGCTATAATATTAAATTTCACTTCATTTCCCTTCATGTTTTGTATTGCTATAGTTTGAAAAACCCAGAACTGAGAGAGCACTGCATGCTCTACTTCCAAACTCCTTTAACCAGTAACAGTTAATAGTTTTGAGGTGTTCCAGTATCCTTGTGGCCTGAATCTGGCAACTAGACATTGTAAGTCTGGTTGTACAACATGTTCTATACAGAGAAGCTGAGAGCAAATATACACAAAAAGAGAATGCGGACCATGAAATAACATGCAGATGACTTCAACACAAGTACAAGAAAGCATTCAGGTTTATCTTAAATCTCAGTCTTATTTTAAAAATAGCTGTGCCATGAATATGTAACACAGTCTGAGATCTGTACCAGAAACACTTTGTGACGGAGGGAACAAGTGGTGTCTTTTGTGACAAGATCAGATATTTGAGGAAGACTTCTAAATATCTTCTCATACTGTTCCTGTTCCATTCCTAATGATCTGGAAGGACAGTATTAGCTGGCCAATAACCAATATTATTTCCCTGTTTCAAGATCTGTGCTGCTTTTTAAACAGGACACTTCCAAGGGACACCATCAGACACACAACAACATGTTGAAGTACCAACATCTGCTAAAACAGGACACTGAAAGACTGCACCATCATTACCACAACACCAAGGAGCTGAATTATCTAAGAGAACAGATACTGCTGAGCTGAATTTAGCATTAACAGCCACCAAAGAATGGCTGTTAGAAGATGCTATCCAAAAGCAACTCTGAAGCTGTGCTAGTTGGTTCAAAGAGCAGAGCCACCTCTTTGGCCAAAAGCCTTTTCAAAAATAAAAAACACTCTTCCTTTTTCCAAACTTCAGTAGCTCATCTTTGAGTACAGTTATTTTTCTGATAAGAGCTCTCTACTCTCAGCACAATCCCAATTAATAGGTGAATTCTTCTTTCATTCTTTTATACCTCCACTATTTAAAATTTTCAGAGCATTTGCTTTTGCAATTACTGAGGCAGACAACATCTATTCTTTTAGAAAATAATTATTGCTGCAATAATCTGTAATTATGGTTTATACCAGCAATAATCCCAAAGAAATCAGTCATTACCATAGATCACAAGTAATCATTAACTGCTGTTAATGACCCATTTCTTGGGGATTATTGTTTTAGTAAACCATGACCGCATCACTATTGATACAGAGAGCAACACAGTATAATAAAATGAGATCTTAATATTACATTAACTTATTTTGCAACATTAAAAGCCATTAAACATCTAAATTTAACTGTGTATATCTAGGGGATATAACAGTTATTGTTCAATATGAGCACAAATGTTTAGTTTGCAGAAAGGAAACACAATATTTAAGCTGAATCAAATGTTTTCTAAGGTGTAACAGCATTCCCCAGAGCACTGTCACTGACAGACTCTGGCTGATTGTTTCCCTCTGGCCCCTCATGACTGGGGAATGGAATATAAATTCAAACTACAGCTAGTCAATGAAATCAGGTCATTAATGAACATTCTCCCAAATAAAAGTTGATAGGTGCATGGAAGAAAGTGGAATTAATAAAAAAATTAAAAAATAGGAGGTCTCATAAATCAGTGAAAAAATGGCTCCTCCATAGAAGAAAATCAGCATATTCAAACTTAACAAAAGAACAGCAAAATAAATCACAGACATTTAATAGCATGCAAAGAAACAGCTGTATTATGCAGTAACCTGTCTCACCTTTTCACAACAACACCATTTATCCATGTAAAGATGCAACAGCCATAAGATAACTATATTAGGAAAGAGCCAGTAGTTATAAAGACAAATTGTGAGACAGAGAGGACCGAGACAGGAATATGAAAAAAATACATTAACAGTAACTCTGATTTTTACAAGTTACAATACAATAAATAACTTGAGTTGCTTGAAAATTACGGAATTCATTTTAACAGAGCTGTATAAAGTAAATGAAGGTTTCTAATGTTACATTATTTTTTTACAGACAGATAAATGCAAAAAAAAAAAGAATGAAAATTAACAACTTCATTTAAAAAAAAAAAATGTTCATCAAGTTGCAGCTGGTTCCCATGAGGGCACCTGAAGCACTGAAATGTTAATTTTCAGAAATTAAAAGTTCTTACAGCTCTCAGGTCTATATACTAAACATGTACAAAGATGTCAAAACAAACATATCAACTGCTAATGTGTTCTATTCAGTACAAAGACAGCTAGTGCAAATGTGGTGCAAGGTGACTTGGATCATTAATTCCTAGTTTGAGAAAAGGTTTAAGTACAACTGAGGTAAGATCACCGCTCTTTTGTCATATGCAAATATATATTTACTGGCACATAAAACATTCTAAAAATTAAATTAAATACTAACCTTCCTGAACTGTGATTTCTAATGGATTCCTACTAGAAGCTTGTAAGAGTTTTTGGTAGTTTTGTGCATTTTGGTCAAACAACTGTACAAGAAGTGTACAGGTCTTTTCGTATTCACACCTGCTAACTGTGCACAGTTGCTCCAGCTGCTGGAAAACTGTAGCTGTATCATCCAGGGGATCTTCTAAGCCATCTCTGGAATAGAGATAAAAAATACCCACTTAGCCACACTATTGTTTAAAAGCTTGTTTCCCATCCAGATCTTGCACCACTGTCACTGAACTGTTGGAACTACCAAAGCCTTAGCAGCTGGTGAAGACATCAGACAGACAAATCTCATCATATTTACACGCCCACCCCGGACACATCCACACAAACACAGAGCAGAGCTCTACGTGGGCCTTTCTCTTCACAAAGATTTTAAAGAGCAAAGAGCAGAGGAGAGGAGGGTGGCAGCATGACCACAAAAAAAGGTAAAACCTGAAGAACTAAGGTTCACTGTACCTGAAGAGAATATTCAAAAGCATCACCTTTCTCAGAGGATGATGAAAGAATGGAACACTTAGTTGGAATGGATTTTGCAGAGTCATCAAATACAGCACAACACCATGATACTAAAGCCAACAAGCAAGCTTCAGTAAAATTTCATGCCAACTGCTATATAAATCTCCTGTAAAAGAGCTATGACCTATATGGAATGCCTCTAGCAGAGACCAGTAGTTCTTACAGTACAGCGTAACTATACTCATCACACAAAACACAACAGGAAAGGTGTATTCATAGGGTTACCTTTTGTTGCACAGGCAGCAAATAATCTACAGATCGAAATAATATCCCAAAAACTAACAAAGCTAACATACGAACTTAGGACAACACACAGCAGCTGAAAATCCTGACAAGATGAACTGACACAGATCTCAGATATTTACAAGCACTTGAAATAAAAGCTCTCTTCCTAGTCCGCAGAAAAGCATCCCCTCTGATTAATTAACTTCTCACTCCCTCTCAAATCATAAGAGACCCCCAAAATGGGCAAATAAGATTTTCCTTACATTGTTTCAAGTTACTTCTTTCACTGTCTGAAGGACCGGTTGGCTGAACAGAGTTATGGTGTTTCAGCTGTAGTAGTTTGTAAGACAAATGGGCATTCCAGAGAACAGCATTTATTGAAAAGAAATCAATTCATCTCCTTGGAGCAAATGGAAGAAGACTTGTGAAATCAGCTGCCAGACATCCATATTTCTTCAGAATGGTCTGGACACTTGGTATTAAAGTTTATGTTTGATATTGCTGTTCATGGAAAAGTCACAACTGAGGATTTTAATCATGTAAGAGAATCAGGCAGTGTTAACAGTGGTACACAAACCACTTACAGCTAGGAATGGATACATGCTAACATCATTACTGAGACTGCCTTAAGACTGGTAGAAGAGAAGATGAATACTATCCTCATCTACCCTCACTGGTTTTATTCACAGATTAGAGAACTTCTCCACAATGTAATGAGGACATGCAGAAGAACCTGTCAAGCATCTGCCATCACTGCCAAGCAAAGAAACAGAGTTTTCAACGCTGATGGTGATGCTGATGAAAATAGCAGTGTATTTCAATGGAGCTGGTCATAACAGGTGGTTTGACCTAGAAACTCAGCCCTATTAAGTGTTTTAAGCCTGGAAGCTAACATGGAATGTACCACTCAGAGAAGAAAGCTAAGACATGAAGGTTCAACCCTGAGATTCCGTTACAGAAAACCTAAACAGGGAAGACAAAAATGCCACAAGAAGTGTTGGCTGGTTGAGAGAAGGCCCAGGAAAACTGACTATACCTGCCATCAGCTGCTTCTCCTTCCCTGTCCTAGCACTGAACACAGGAAGCTCCCCTAGGTACTACTAATTCTTGTTCATGAGAATGATGGACAAGTGCACAATTCCGAACCATAAGGAAATCAGTCTGTAACATACATATTATGATAATGTAAAGCAAATAATATGAGCTATAGCTAGGTCACTAAACAGTAAAGTGACAAACGTGATTTTGCCTAAGGTGAGACAAAAGGACAATGGTGAAGCTGAATGCACTTTCTTACACAAACTGAAAAAATGACAGCATTTCAATAATATAAAATTGAAAAGGAAGAGCGGATGTAGCTTGTTCTGCAGTCCCACAGGCCCTACCATCAGGGATTCACAAAAGCCCTCGGAGAAAGCTAAATCCTTTAAGCAATCTAAACACTTCCTTATTAGCTATATTATAGTGTGGGGTATATGGTCATTTAATTCACACTATTAAAAAGAAGATTTGAACTAAAACATTTTAAATTGGCCACTTTCAGTCTTGACACTCTATAGCTTCCTCTGCTTGGTCTCACCCTTTCTTGCACATGGAGTTTGTTTTGCTTTCCACCATTCCTACCCTCCATGGCCCTATAAAGTGACTCATCAAGAAAACGTGTCACAGCTGAACAATATAGTTAATTTAGATAGTCTTAAAAAAAAAAAAAGACAAGGGGCAGGGAAATAGGGTTTCTTCAAAACACAAAGCCTCAGGAGAGGAAAACCAATTAGAATGTGATTTTGTCCTGGATTTAATAAGCAAAAGGAGTAAAACAATATAAGTCAATTGAGATAATCTTAAGAAATCACCATGGTAATCAGAACCAGTGTACTCAGATCTTAAACCAAAAGATAATATGCCAACAAATCAGAAAAGTAAACATTTCCATATTACAGTGTTAAAGTTACAATTACAGGTTTACCTTATAACTACAGGAACACATTCCAGTCTAGAAGTAATATAAGCTTTTGTTATCTCAGGTGCATATGTATCTAAGAGGTGGGGTTCTGCCGATTTCACAAAAGGTACAGACGCTACCATTCTTTGCCAGAGAGTTAGCAAATAATGAACACTATTTGGAGCAAATTCCCAGTGCTATAAGAAAACAAAACACACTTCTGTTAAAGCATCCCAATGTGAAACACGATGCTTTTATCTTAAGTAGTCTTATTCATTCACGTAACTACTGAAGGAGCCAGTCAGAATTGACACGTCCTATGGCACACATTACAGACTAAACCCAGAAGTATTTGTAGGCACTCCTGCCTCCTTCCAGTGAAATCCATGATTCAAAACTCAGAGCTAGGCTAGACTCCTATGCATTGCTGTAAAAGGGCCATTCAAAAACCCTAAATGTTGAGTGGGAAACTGCCTAGAGCCACCCAACAGGAGATTAGAGAATCACAGAATGTTAGGAGTTGGAAGGGACCTCCAGAGATCATCAAGTCCAACCCTCCTGCCAGAGCAGGATTACTTAAGGCAGGTCACACAGGAACACATCCAGGTGGGTTTTGAAAGTCTCCAGAAAAGGAGACTCCATAACCCCTCTGGGCAGCCTGTTCTGGGGCTCTGTCACCCTCACTATAAATAAGTGAACCCTTGTGTCCTGTGCTGTAGCTCGTACCCACTGTTCCTTATCCTGTCTCATCTTCTTTTCTCTTCCAAGCTTATGATGTGGCCACTGGCAACTCAAGAATTAAAAAGTGAAAATCTTCTAAAGGTCACTAGTTTTCAGCTGTGATTCTGAAGATCAGAGAAAGACTCTGAAGGAAATTCTATAATAACAGGTATAGTGTCACTTAAGAAATGCACACACCTTTACTTGGAGTGTTTTAAAACTACATCTGTAAAATTTTTAACACTGTGAGATTCTTGATCCTGTGACATGTATTCTTCTCAGACAGATGTGGGCCACTCAAAAACGTAGACATTATTCCACCTAGCTACTGGATCCAGTTTCAATGGGAACTTTGCACTCAGCAGCTAAGCAACTCCGTGTGTGTGTACAACTATACATGCACAAAAGGAGAACTCAACAGTCTGGTCAGTGTAGCCCTTCAAAGTTTAGACAGGAGCACAGGTGTCAGTATTTTAGGGTTGGAAAAAGAGGATTTGGTTTCTTGGATTTTTTTTTTTTTTTTTTTTTTTGGGGGGGTGAGGACTAAGGCTGGAAAATTAACATCTCTCTCCTGCTTCAGTTGTCATTTTTCTTCTTTACATCTGCTCCCATTAGAAAACTTCCAAGGAAGAGTGGGAACTAGTTCTATAGAATTTAGAAACCTGAGTTACATCATGGATAAAATTTATTTTTACATAAAGATAAGCCTCACCACCTCCTCAAAAACACCAACGTGGAGAACCAGGATCAGTCCTCTGTCACTCAGGAGTTGAAGAAAAGACAACACTTCTATATATAGTCTTACCTGTAAGCTAGTAATAGTAAAATTTGCTATAAGCTGGATGACTTCTGGGTAATCTTTCACCATTACTAGCTCTCCTAGTTGATAGTTTGTCTTTAGCCGAGCCAAAAACCGACAGAATTCATGGTAATTACCAGGATCAGATAAACCCTAAATTTGAAGAAGTAAATGTTTCAAAGTTAACAGCTTAATCTAACAGAAATTTTATGCACATTGTTGAAAACTGGGTGGTAATTTTACTTGCATAAGGCTTTTGTTTTGAAAAGAAAAATCAAAGCAGACAGATTAACACATTCCCTTGAGTTGGAAGGGACCCTCCAAGATCATTTTGTCCAACCTGCTTGCAGTCAGCAGGGACAATTCCAACTAGCACAAGCTCCCCAGGGCCACATCAAGTCTGATCGTGAATGTCTCCAGCAATGAGGCCTCAACCATATCTCTGGGTAACCTGTTGCAGTGTCTCACCACCTTCATTGTGAAGATTTCTCCTAATGTCCAACTTAAATCTACCCTGCTCTATTTTCAAACCATTGTTCCTCATCCTGTCAACACAAGCCCTTCTAAAAAGTCCCTCCCCAGCCTTCCTGTAGGTGCCTTTCAGACACTGAAATGCAGACTGATGTCTGGCTGAAAGTGGTTTTGATAGATTCAGTTGATAAATGAAGACCTTAAGTGGAAAAATAAATCCACAGGTGTTTTAGCATTTCAAGTAAATAACACAATAAAGAGATACCTGTGGATTTTCAAGTATTTGTTTCACTCCTTTGATTAGATTACCAAGATATTTGGCACGTTCTGGGTTGTTGAATAAAGATCTCCTTGCAGAAGCGAACTGAACTAAACAAGAAAGTGCCTAAGAATAAAAAAATACTGTAAGATTAAAAGAAATTTAAATCTTCTGCATAACCATCTCTTAATGTTTAGAACAATTCAAGTGACTGCTGTCTGTAGTGCATTCTGTGGTTGAAGACTATTTTTGCACCAATGCTTATATGATCATTGAACACAAATATGGCTCAGTTTTTAAACTCCCTTTCACAACAGCTTCTGACTTCACTGCAATAATTTAGGTGCATGCTTCCTGTGTGCTGAGTGGGAAGAGGAAGGATTTGCATGCCTTCGGATTCAGAAATTAAACAACTGGGGCTGAAGTTCAAAGAAAAGACATTGTGACTGGGCCCTGAGCCAGGGGACTCATAACATGCTAATGCAGAAAATAAAGCAAGGTCTTTGGGACAAAGTATAGATGTAAAAAGACTATTTTCTGTAATCATTTGAGCGTAAATCATTGTGTGTCACTTACTAACTGAGACAGCATTGGTGGAAGGGAATGATACAAATCAAAGAACAGGTCCAAGGTCTCTGGCTCCAGGAAGACTACGGAAAAAGAAGTTGGTTATATCACTGTTTACAAGCAATAATTGAGTACCTTTATTTTAATAGGATCATCTTCTTTTAATAAACACATTTAGAGTGTGGTATCACTGAAGCTGAGAATAAACTGTGAATAGATGCATGAATTTGTTCATTGTACGACATCAAACCAAGCATTATTCTCTTTTTTACCACAGTTACTATAGCTCAAAAAGAATACTTCCCTTAAACTGCATATGATGTAATACTGTCAGTTACTTACAGAACACTGTGCTGGCATAGATGTGGGTAAACTGAGGTTACTACAGTAGCAAACTAAGACAAGACAGGTTGCAGATACTAAGGAGTAGCTTAGTCAGATTTAAACAAAGTAAATCTGTAAACAAAAAAAATCCCTAAGTCTGCAGACTAATAGAAGAAAAAAAATACTTCAAACACGAAGTAATCAATTCGCAGTGGAACTACATAAAATTAACTATAATCCTACCCTATTTTATGAAGGGGGAACAAAAGGGTAGAAAAAGTTCACCAATAATTCATAATTAGGCAATCCTACCAATTAAGTAACATTTCAAAGTTGTTCAATCTGTAAGCACTATTTTTCAGATTCACAGAATGTTTTGGGTTGGAAGGACTTTTAAGGATCATCCAGTTCCAATTCCCCTGCACTGGGCAGGGACACCTTCCACTAGACAGACCAGGTTGCTCAAGGCCCAATCCACCCTGGCCTTGAACACCTCCAGGGAGGTGGCATCCATGCTCTCCCTGGGCAACCTGTTCCAGCGTCTCACCACTCTCACTAGAAAGAATTTCTTGCTCATCTCCAGTCTCAATCTCCTCTCTTACGGTTTAATCCATTCCCTCTCATTCTAGTACCTACAAGTCCTTGTAAAAAGTCCCTCCCAGACTGTCCTGTAGCCCTGTTCCTGGTACTGGAAGGCTGTTCTAAGGTCTCCCTGGAGCATTCTCTTCTTCAGGCTGAACAGTCCCAGCTCTCTTAGCCTGTCCCCACAGGGGAGGTTCTCCAGCCCACTGATCATCTTTCACAGCCTCCAATGGACCCTTAAGTCCTCCTTAAACACCCAAACCACTTCCAAAGACTTGTGCAAAATAAAGCATCACGTAACAGAAGTTAATTATTTTATGCACTCTCTATATTTAATGACTGAGGAGAGATCTCTCCAAGGACAATTCAAAGTATCTAACCTAAAATTGTGGGAAAACCTAGCCCTTTCTCTTTCCTAGGGGATTCTGGGAAATCTCTGTCACTTGCCCAAATTCAGCCTTTGTCAGTATTCCCCTGCTTGCTATATATCATTGATCTTCATCCCCCGCACTGCAGTCAGAGGCTACTGGAGATTAATGGAGAAGGAATGGATTTTTGCATGGAAACTGATGAAGAATCCTATCCTTGAAAGAAGGAGGAGTATCAAACACCACCCAGTGTCATAGAGTACAGGTAAATCAGATTTAAAATCCCCATCCTGGGCATGGGAAACTGTGTAGCTGCTTCAGCCAGACAGTGCGAATGTCATGACAAAACAAGTTGCACAATCCACTGGTTATAGACTTCAGACTGCCAAGAGTTAAAATCCTTTCTTACTTGTTCTCCAGTTTGTTGGAATCTGCACAGTGCACAGGTCATCTGCAGATTCATCAGCCGAATTTCCAATGAAATCAAAATTAAGACAGTTTAGTACAAGCTTCAAAAGTTGCATTGCTAGACTTTGCTGCTGTTGGTCTTGAAGGGTTAAAGGTTTCGCCAAGAGCTAAGGAGAAAAGAAACTCTGTTAGGTCACCTGCACAGAATACACTTAATTTTGAAAAGGAAAATGTTTGGATATAAAACTGCAAAGTTCAGATCAAGAGAACAGACACTAAAAGACAAAAAAAAAACAACTTCAAGAGTAAAAGGTGTAGGTACATCCTAAAGGCAAGGAGGAGATCATTACTATTACCTCAGAGACATCTGAGGTGACAGAGACCATGCCAAGCTAAAGCTCCCAGACTTACAAACTATTTGTAAAAGCCTGGTGAAATAAATAATCCTTTTGCATAAAACACTCCTAGGTAAAAGTCAGTACGTCTTGGATACAGTTTGTTCAAACAGTACTGGTGCTCACTGCAATAATGGAACTGTAAGGTTGCAGATTTTTTTATCTTTCCCTTACTCCAGATCTGTGTGGCTTACACATCACATACATCATACAGGTAAAACACCCCTCACCAATTGGCTATATTTCAGTTTGATGTTCAGGCTGCTAAACAGTACGAATTTCACAGCATGTGCACACACTGCTCCTCTGGTAGGTCTAGAAAAACCTGGCATTAAGGAACAATGAAATGAGCAGTTTGTGATCTGAATGTAGCTATTTACAACACCTGTATAAATACAGCTGTCAGTGTCTCTGTTGCTTTGTAACCCAGGCAGAGTAAGAACAAAAAGGTACTTTGTAAGCAAAACAAGCTACTGGGAGTTGGAAGTCTATACTCAACATACTGTGAGAACATATTTTTAATCGATCTCCTTCTGTAATTACAATTTAAATAACATTTTATCTTAAAGAAAGTAGTACCTCAAGATTACACACACAATACAAAAGCACTGAAAACAAACCTCAAACACACAGATTCATAGAATGGTTTAGGTTGGAAAGGACCTGAAAGATCATCTATTTCCAAGCCCCCTGCACTAGACAGGGACACCTTCTGCTACAGCAGGTCACTCAAGGCCTCATCCAACCTGGCCTTGAACGCCTCCAAGGAAAGGGCATCCATGACTTTCCTGGGCAACCTGTTCCAGTGTCTCACCACCCTCACTCTTAAAGAATTTCTTCCTAATCTCCAGTCTCAAATCTCCCCTCCTCAAGCTTCAGTTCATTTCCTATAATCCAATCACTACAAAGCCCTTGTAAAAAGTCCCTCCCCAGCTCTCCTGTAGCCCCCTTCAAGTACTGGAAAGCTGTTCTAAGGTCTCCACAAAGCCTTCTTCAGACTGAACAGTCCTAGCTCTCTCAACCTGTCCCCAAAGCAGAGGTTCTCCAGCCTTCTTGATCATCTTCATAGCCTCCTCTGGACCTGCTCCAGCAGTTTCATGTCCCATTTATGCTGCAGACACCAGAACTGGACACAGTGCTCCAGGTAGGGTCTCACAGCAGGGGCAGAATCACCTCCCCTGTCCTGTTGGTCACACTGCTTTTGATGCAGCCCAGGACACCATTGGTCTTCTAAGGTGCAGTTCATTTGGTTTAAAAAAGAAACCCTGAATAAACAAGCATTGCCAAATAAGTAGAAGAAAACAGAGATAAGACAATAGAATGGAATAGAATGGCAACATCCTAAAAAATTTAGAAATAAGTCCTCTCAAAAGCAAATAGTTATTTGAGTCCACTACAAGGTGCCACTTCCATTGCTATGGAATGCCTTAACCAGCACAAAATGGAAAGTACAAATTCCAGCTCTGATCTTAGTTCCTCCTGCTTGGTCCTGACAGACCTTGCTAACAGGTGCTTCACCATCTCCTGTCAAGCATCTTGAGAGACTGTAGCCTGAATTACCCCAAAATGTACAGAGGGAACTAAAGGAGAAAAGCACCTTGGCCAGATTTGATTGAGCTGTCATACCACAAGACAGAGAACTTATCTTTTCCCTTGTCACTGCTAGTTTAATGAATAATTCTTTTAGCAAATACTGAGATAATAGGTCCAGCAAAACTGAGATAACTAAATTAAGAAAAACCTCAAAAAAAGAAGACAAGCTCAGAATTTAGATAGTTCATCCTTTATGGCAAGGTATAAAGAGAGATGGCACAGAGAGATAGCAAGGGAGACATGGAGAGAGGAAGCTCAGGAATGTCTCCGAGTGCTTTTTGTTCACCTTCACTTAACTGCGTGTCATGTAACCATTTATTAATGGTTATTATTAATTAAAGAATTCAGCAGCTCGCAGAACACTCAGCTCAAACTGGGACAATTATGATGTGAAGAGTTTAATTACCATGATAAAGGGGCTCACCTCCTTCAAAAGGGAGCATGCAAGCATCAGGATGTCCTTCAGAGAGGTGTCACGGAACGAGGTAGCTATTTTACGATGTTTTGCAGAAGGTCTTGAATAATCAACCTAAAAGAAAGTTAGAACAGAATAAACACCACTCCCTTCTTTGTTAAAACTGCAGGGTAATCTGGCAGATTAATTACTTGACACTAAAAATTATGATCCAGCACTAAATACAGATCTTGACAGCTTCTTTCCCCTTCATGGTTGTCTCTCATGCTGGATGGAAAGGTCTGAATCACCTCCCCAGGTTAAAATGCAGGCAAAGGAAAACCATTAACTGAAATACAGCTGAAAAAGTTCATCACTCATTTTGCTTTACTAGTACCAGTGACTGTGATGACATAAACCTTACCCTGTATCAGATACAGTTTGTGTCTGGTATAGGTGAAGTCCCTGCAGTAAGAAGTGAGGAGAGGAAGGCGTGTTTATCCTTTCACATCAAAGAATCATAGGATGGTTTTGGTTGGAAGGGACCTCCAAAGGTCATCCAGTCCAACTCTCCTGCAATAAGCAGGACATCCTCCACTAGATCAGGTTGCTCAGAGCCTTGTCAAGCCTGACCTTGAATATCTCCAGGGATGGGGCCTCAACTACATCCCTAGCCAGCCTGTTCCAGTGTCCCACCACCCTCACAGTAAAGAACTTGTTCCTAACACCCAATTTAAATTTCCTCTTCTCTAATTTCAAACTGTTGCCCCTTGTCCTATCACTACAAGCCACTGTAAATAGTCTAGCCAATCAGTTTTAAAAAGGGCAGCAACACTCAACACAATGCTTCACCAGCAATACCATCCATTGCAGAAGGAAGAAAAACATGCTTACTAGATTCATTTCCTGAGTCAGTTCTGAGAGAATCATTACTCCTATTATATAATGATCCACAGTGCCCTACAGAAAAAAGCAAACAGACAGGAATGCTCAGACATCACAGCTTATCATTAGTATTTTCCCATATTTCTAGAATCTGATTGCATTTCATTTCCCAGTATTTCCAGAATCAGTAAGAATTTTTAGGCTGAGAAATCCTAAGTTGTTCAGAAGCTTTTCATGCCAAATTCTATCAACATTAACAGAAGTAGAGCTTGAGACTAACTTATTAGCATTAAAACAACTCATTTTTGAGAACTGTGTGAGAACAAATGCACATCTGAAAAAAAGACTCTAAGTAACTACAATCTAGAAAATTGCTATTATACACTTCTCAAAGGTCTGTTCAGTATTCTAGAACTGGTAAGGCAAGCTGCATGAAATTCAAGCCATTAAAAAACCATGAAGACACTCATGGATAATGAAGAGTACAGGGAGTTTCAGGGAAAAAAACAAAAGTTTTGAAATACTATCCAATGCTACAAACTCCCCTAATTCTTTTTTCTCCACAGTAGTATGCAATGCATTGGTTTGAAGTGAATGACACATTTCATCCTAAGAACTTGTGTCTAAAGAGTGAGGCAGTAGGTGTGAAATATTTGCATCTGAGGGTGTGATCTGCTCATCAGTATTCAAACCATTCCATGGAGCTTGAAATTCAGACAGAATGCAGAATTTTGCATTTAATAAAATTCAGCTGTCTTCACTGAGCTACTACTACAAAGCATTTACAGAAAAATTAAAACTGTTTTGTTATAAACAATTAAAATCAGCTGCAATTAGCCCCTGTCATTGAGTCAGGGGGAAGATCTCCATGTCTGCTTTCACAGCTGCAGTTTGCAGCCTCAGCTGCCCTGGTATCCATGGAGTAAGGTGATCCTTGCCAGTTTCTTTCTGATTAGATCTCACAACCACACTCGGTTTTGCAACTCTGAAAAGCACTTAAAGTTCAACTAATGAAGACTCTGGCTACTTATGAAGGGGACTCACTTTTCAGTGTCATCTATTTTGTATTATCCCCTGTACCAAAGTAAATCAGAAGAGAAAACTTCAGAGAACTCCCAGGAAAAATGGATATTGCTGCCCTAGCTGCATTCGGTAAGAGTAAACACAGAATGGCTTAGGCTGGATAGGAACTTAGAGATCATTTACTCCAACCTCCCCACCATAGGCAGGGACACCTCTCAACTAGACTCAGCTGCTCATTCAACCTGGCCTTGGACATCTCCAGGAATAGGCCATCCACAACTCCCTGGGCAGCCTATTTCAGACATTTGTACTGAAGAACTTCTTCCCAAGATTCAGTCTAAATCTACTTTCCCTCAGCTTAAAACCATTCCTCCTTGTCCTATTGCTAGACATCCTTGTGAAGGCCCTCTCCAGCCCTCCTGTAGGATCCTTTCAGGTACTGGAAGGCAGCTCTAAGGTCCCAGAAGCCTTGTCTTCTTGAGGCTGAACAACCCCATCTTCCTCAGACTTTCCTCATAGCAGAGGTGCTCTGGCCCTTGGATCATCTTTGTGGCTCTCTGGACTCTCTCCAACAGCTCTGTGTCCTCCTTATGATGGGGACACCAGAACTAGATGCAGTATTGAGATGGGTTCTCACAAAAGCAGAGTAAAGGGGGATGGCTTCACCAAGGGCAAATCTTGCCTGACAAATTTGGTGGCTTTTTATGATGAAGTCACAGCGACAGTGGACGAGGGAAGGGCAACTGATGTCATNGGGTCCAGAGGAGGGCCACAAAGATGATCAGAGGGCTGAGGCAGTTCTCCTATGAGGACAGACTGAGAGAGTTAGGGGTCTTCAGCCTGGAGAAGAGAAGGCTTCAAGGAGACCTTATAGTAGCCTTCCAATATCTGAAGGGGGCCTACAGGAAGGCTGGGGAGGGACTATTCACAAGGTCTTGTAATGACAAGACAAGGGGCAATGGGTTTAAACTGGCAGAGGGAAGATTTAGACTGGATGTTAGGAGGAAGTTCTTTACAGTGAGGATGGTGAGGCACTGGAACAGGTTGCCCAGGGAGGTTGTGGCTACTCCTTCCCTGGAGGTGTTCAAGGCCAGGTTGGACAAGGCCTTGAGTGACCTGTACTAGTGGGAGGTGTCCCTGCCTATGGCAGGGGGTTGGAACTAGATGATCCTTGAAGTCCATTCCAACCTTACCATTCTATGATTCTAATTCTCTTTCTTGACCTGCCGACCACACTTCTCTTGATTCAGCCTAGGACACAATTTACCTTCTGGGACAAATCTTCTACTGTAATCTGAACACAACTTGCATATTTCAACTTCTTAAACCAGTCTGAGTGTTGCTTAGATCACACAAGCCTGCAAAAATGGAAAATGCAACTTCCCCTTTTTCAAGGCTGTGAAAAGCTGAGCAGCGAGTTATGGAGGAGCTAGGAACAGAACTGCAGAACTGGCTCCCAATCCCTTTTTCTATCTTAAATCACACTCTAATTCACACTGGATGAACTCAATCTGGAATGCTAATGCATAAGTATTTGAAATTACCATACGCTAATTATTAACATATATTACTATTGCTTGGGGATTATTTTTTTCAATTTTTATCTAAAATTTAATTTCCTAGCAGATCTATGGCTTAATTTTCTTTTCTACAGGAATTCTTAATTTAGATAAAGAAATCTCTTAAGAAGTTACATTTTGTATTTAAATCTCTATTTTTAATGAGCTACACACTGAAGAGCCACACTGCAATCATTTTAATAATAAATGCAAAATCCAATTACATTACATTCATAAAAATAACTGCAACATGGTGGAGAAGTAGACTTGAGTTGTTTTTTAATAAACAGAAGATTGCAACTTATCTTCTATTAGGTATTCCTAATGTGACTAAGAAAGTACATTAACTTGAACACTATGACAAACAAAGTAAGCCTGGAAAGCAAATGAGAAACTCATCTGTAAGAAACAAAGTGCTAGCTTTGTATCTCCTAGCTGAGTTGCCAGGATCAGGCACATATAATGAATTATTTTGGAAGCAAACATTTAAATATTTTAAGAAAAAATAATTAGGGAATTTAAACTAAGTACTAGGCTTTATATTCATATGTTCAGAAAGATTAATCTGTGTTAACTTTTACAGCAGATTAGCTACTTCCTACAAAACTTTAAGAAGCCTTTTATGCATGTGAAATGTATGAAATAGCCAAGAGTGGCTAATAAAGCAGAATATCCAAGCACTTGTATACCCTGTATTTTCAGCCACTGTCTGATTTGATGCAGTGAACAGCCCATAGCAAATGACTGCACTCTGAGACTGGGAGAAACTACTTCCAGTTTTCAAACAGTACCTACCACGATCATACCTCTACCCTGTATCACATCTTTCTTTAGACCAGTGAAGTGGGGAACAGGAAAAAGTGTGGAAGGAAATATAAACAAAAACATTTCTCCCTCATCCAATAGTGGAGAAGAAAGTCAAGTGATCCTCCCTCCCAAACTTCCCCATATCCTTAACATATCACCAAAATTTCAAATTCTAGTTAAGTTTTAATATATTCAAACAGGTAAAGTTATAAAAATACTCTAAATTTAGGATTTATCTTCCTGTATTGTACACTGTAATCCTAGGAGAGACACAATGGTTTGTTTTGTTTCTTTTCTTTAGAAGTCTGGAGAGAGAACATGCAGATATGGAGGTATCTAAGTACCCATGCACACAAATACACCGAAACATAGAATGGTTTGGGTTGGAAGTGACCTCCAAAGGTCATCTAGTCCAAACTCCCTGCATCCTCCACTAGATCAGGCTGCTCAAAGACTTGTCAAACTTGATCTTGAATATCTCCAGGGATAGGGCCTCAACTACCTCCCTGGCCAACCTGTTCCAGTGTTCCACCACCAATTTCTCCTGAAGTGAAAAAGGAATGGGGCAAGAAAAGACCACAACCACATAACAAATATATAAAAGTGTCTTGCAATTTTGTGTACCACAGTTCTATCTTTACACAATCTTTCCTCGGTGACTTCAGAAACAGAGGTATCTAATTATTTCTGCTAAAAATTAAATTAAATTAAGTGCAGGTGAAGTCCTACTGCTTAGGCAGCAAAGAAATATAAGACCATAACAGCAAGCACTTCAACAAATAGTTTATAAAGGTGTCTTTTTGATCAACCCTCCATAACAGGCACTTGAAAAATAACATTTGAACTAGTTCTAGAACTGAATAGTTCAGCATAATTTTAACAGTCATTACAAGAACCACAACTAGACTTATGCTTTAAGACACTCAACAGTCTTACTCATCAGATGGTTTGCTAGCAGTCACAACCACACTATGAAAAAGCACTTTTAAAAAAGAAATCCAACAACAAACCATGACAGCACTATGAATACTGCAAGGCATCAAACCCCACAACTCACGCAAGCATCAAACCTGCCCTGGTTCTTTACTGTAAGATGATCTTCTGCTTTAAGAAATGCTCTTCACACTTTTTCCACTCAAGTGTCTAACAACTAAGTGACATAACATGCCAATCACTAAAAATGAAGAGGTTCCAACAGAAAAAAATAAATGGCAGAAGTGGATAATTGTTTCCTACCTGCAGAAACTTTTGAACATCAGCAATAATGTCTCTGAAGACGAGCTGATCTTTTAGTACCTCAAACCATCCTAATTTTGTAATTTTAGCAATGACTTGAACAAGAGCTTGGATGACAAAAGGAGCCAGTTTGGGTTGAGACGCAACATAGTTCAGAATGTAATTTCCTGGAAAGAAGCATTTAGAAATCAACAACACAAATCTTCTGTAGAGAAAAATTAGTTATTCTAATAGAAACTTAAGGCAGGAATGTTTTTAAAAATCCCAGTATTCTTACAGTTAGTACAATAACTAAGATATGTTAAATCCTTAAATTCAGCCAGAAAGCACAGTGCATACGTGACAACAGTTTGGGAGTTCAGAGAAGGCTGGCAGGTAAAGCAGATTAATTTCTCATTACACTCCCATCTATTGGGCATTGATTACTTCCCTATGTAACAGTAACTCTCACAGCCAATTTGAAACACACAAAAGGTTTTCCAGAGAAGAGTCCCTGCTGATTGTTCTCAGTTCAATCTAGAATATTCCTTTGGATAATCATAGAATGCCTTAGGTTGGAAGGGACTTTATAGACCTTCTAGTCCAACCTCCCTGCCATGGGCAGGGATGCCTCTCCACTAGACTCAGCTGCTCCACACCTCCACCTGGCCTCGAACACCCTATTACAAAAATCTGTTGAAATGTAGAAAAATTAAAGTTGATTAAAGCTAATTTTTACTTCAATGAACACTGAAACCTTTTATCAGAAGAAAGGGATTCTCAGCCATGCATTTCAGAGTACTGCTATCCACAGAACCCATACAACACTGCAGCTCTAAAAATCCAAATTGAATCATAGGCTTCTCATGCAAAGCCTTCCACTACAAAAGACCTAACAGATCCCTGCTTAGTCTTTTAGGATATAGCAATGATTTGAAAGCTGATCCTGAAAGTAAGGAAAATATTGTAGGATCTTAATCTTGAAAGGAGAACCTGCCTTGGCTGGACTTTGACAAATGTGAAATGCAGCATGTTATATGTAAATGACAGGTGGGCATACAAACAGCATCTGCAACTTTCATCCTTTAAAAACATCAACTAAATCTCTTGTGGGAGAGGTACAAAGTCTATCTGGAAAAAAATAGTATGATTTAAAAATATTAAATAATCTAAGCTAAAAGATTTATTTCATGTTGAAACTAGAAAATGTTATTTGTGAGCTAACTGCAGAGAAACAACGAAAGAGCTCAAGATCACCTTTAAGTTCACATAACAACTTTGGCAAATGAAGAGAACTAGAGAAAACACAGATGGTTCACTGTGCTGACCTGAAGATTTAGACAGAATGAATATAAAGAAATTTTAACCACAAATGTTACTTACGAATGTCAATCCTTTGTTCGATGGGTAGTGGAGATGCCCTGCTTACCAGCTTAGACAAGCATGTTGCTGCTAGAAGCTGAGCATAAGATGTCTACAAAAACACAGAAGATGTTACTCAAAAATAGGTTGATTAAAAGGCAGGGCTGGCAAGTCAAAATCTGATAAATAAACAGACTGGTTATCAGGTTTTGGTTAAGCGTACCAAAAAACTTACAAAAAGTCTATTTTGGTAATATCTTTGTTTCTATAACCCTTGTTGATGGAAACCATTCATCTAAAAGTAATTTCACTATTCAAGAGAGTTCATAGATTCACAGAATAATAAAATTGTTTGGGCTGGAAGGAACCTTGAAGCTCATTTAGTTCCAGCCCCCTGTCATGGGCAGGGACACCTTCCACTAAACCAGGTCCCTTAAGACCTCATCCAACCTGGCCTTTACCATCTCCAGGGAGGGTGCATTCATGACCCACCCTGGACAACCTGTTGCAGTGTCTCACCCCTCTCAATGTAAAGACTTTCTTCCTAATCATCAGTCTAAATCTACCTTTATCCAGTTCAAGGCCACCACCCCTCATCCTAGCACTACTACCCCTTGTAAAACATCCCTTCCTGGCTTTCTTGTAACCTCCTTCAGGTACTGGAAGGCTGCTCTAAGCTCTGCTCAGGGCCTTCTCTTCTCCAGCCTGAACAGCACCAACTTTCTCAGCCTGTCCTCACAGGGGAGGTGCTCTAGCCCTCAGAACCTGTTTTTATACCACTTGATAATTTAGAAACATGAGATTATGTTGAGTCCTCCCATGGATTAAAGTTATTTAGTTATGTCTTTCCTCTTTTTCATCTTGGACAGCCAAATAGGAATCAATTCCCCTATCAACTTTATCTAGAGTTAAACATGAAATTAAACACCAAAAATTAAATTGAGTAATGATAAGAAAATGATTAAAGCTAACGGACAACAGATGAGCAGTTCAGGGATTATTTTTTAAATATTTTTTTCCATTGAGGCTAACAGAAACAAGAACAAGGTGATATTCAAACACTAGGTTACACCAGACTGTCCCAACACTGCTCTACACGTGACACAGCTCCTGAATACACCTCTTCTTAAAGTGCTGAAAGCCAAGATGCTTTTCCTTTTTGTCTCTGACATCTCCAATGCAAGGTACTGTCACTTCTACAAAAACCACCTCCACATGAAAAAATTTATTCTAGACTCACTTCTGAAATAGAATATGTACAAAAGAGAAAAGCATTTTGCCTTTACTGTACTGACATGGTAATGGCCCATGGTTGAGGAACCTATGTGAGCTTCCAGAAGCATGATTATATTTATGGATTCCACAGCTTTCAGATACTTACTGTTCCTTGTTCTAATAGAAGCTGGCATTGGCTAAGACATTCTGGGCTATCGATAAGCTCCAAGAGTACCTTCTCAGCTTGCATTCGCTGTGCTAGATCTGTTCCTTCATAGAGGTGGTTACATAGCACTTCTAGTTCTGCCAGACTCTGTTCAGAAAGAACACAACTGAAGCTGACATGAAGACTTTTAACCAGATTTCTTGAGTGTTTATAAACCCAGATATTGTACTAGTAACATGAACCTATGCTAAGCTCTCCAGTGACTCACAGCTAAATAATCCCCAAAACAGGTGACTTTCTGTCACAAGAAGCCAAAAATAACTCTGAAATTATTTATTTTTTATTCTCAGCTACCAAATTATTTTTAATAGAGTTAATTCCATCTGTTTTTCTGAGTTGTCAGATGGGATTTCCATAGCTTTTCTGAAGACAGGTGAAATGATAAACAAGAGTGAATAGTCTGAGCTATGCTACTTGAACAACTTCTGGGCAATTTAATTTTAAAAGCTGTAATTACTCATCAAATTACTACACCTGGAAAAAATAGCATTGTCTGTATGTGTTGATGTAAATATCAGGACAAGATGGGACAATTTAGAAGCTATTGCACCAACAAAGAGCTAAAATTCCTCTCCAATTAGAAGTTGAAAAATTCTCTTTGGACGTATGGAGAGAAACTGCTCAGAATTTTCAGACTGCCAAGGAACTTGTTGGATGTTCTCTGGGTTTTATGTGTAGTACTGAGGAACTGTGCTGATTTTTCTTGATTCAGATAGTGAAACCAAAACCCACAATTTAAAGTCAGCAAATACAACCACCTTGTGTACAACACCAACTCAGACAATCAATGAGGATAAGCAGTAAGAATGAGCAATGAGAGATGTTAACATCATTGAGAAAAATACCCAGAAAAAACAATGAGAAGTCATTGATTCATAGAATGGTTTAGGTTGGAAGGGATCTGAAAGATCATCTAGTTCCAACCTCCTGCCATGGGCAGGGACACCTTCCACTAGAGCAGGTTGCTCAAGGCCTCATCCAACCTGGCCTTGACACCTCCAGCAAGGGAGTATCCATGACCTCCCTGGGCAACTTCTTCCAGTGTCTCCCCACCCTCACTGGAAAGAATTTCTTCTTAATCTCCAGTCTAAATCTCCCCCCCACCATCCCCCCAATCAACCTTCAATCCATTCTCTCTTGTCCTATCACTACAAGCCCTTGTAACAAGTCCCTTCCCAGTTTTCTTGCAGGCCCCCCTCAGGTACTAGATGGCTGCAATAAGGTCTCCCTGGAGCTCCCCGAGTAGGTTACTGTTCTGGTCAATGAAATAGAAGACTAACAGTTCCTTTTTTATTGTGAGACCAAAAGTGTGAAACCGATGCCTTACATATCTCATTTACTCACTCAAACCCTTATCAACAGCTGAAAGGTGATTCCTAAGAAAACAACAACAGTGCCAATGAACAGGATGTAGCAGTTAGATGCTGGCTGCCGTAAGTTAGTTGGGAGTGGAATCACAGAATCATAGAATTATTAAGGCTAGAAAGGACCTCTAAGATCATCGGATCTCAACCAAAAACCACTATGCCTACTAAAGCATGTTCTGAAGTGCCATGTCTACATGTTTTTTGAATACCTCCAGGGATGGTGACTCCACAATCTCCCTGGCCAGCCTGACCTCCCTTTCAGAAAAGAAATTTTTCCTACTATTCAGTCTGAACATCCTCCTAGCACAACTCGTGGCCATTTCTCACCTGACAGTAGGGAGAAGAG
>WBNM01015235.1:10771-21461 GCA_013399055.1 Ramphastos sulfuratus | reverse complement strand
GGCTGGGGGGCAGGTGAGGGGGGCGCGGCCCCGGGGCGGAACAAAAGGCAGCTTCTGCCCTCCCGGCACTTTGGGCTCTCCTCGGTTCTTAGAGGGAGGCGGTTGTGTTCCACCCCCCCACACACCCCCATCCCCAATTCTGCTGCTTTTGGGGGGTAGTTGTGTTCTTCCCTTTCTAATTCTGATGCTTAGGGAGCCCCTCTCCCTAATTCTGATGCTGGGGGGGGCTGTGTGTGTGGTTGTGTTCCCCCCTTCTTAATTCCGATACTTCGTGGGGGTGATACGTGTTCCCTCTCAATTCTGATGCTGAGGGAGCCCCACTCCTTAATCCTGATGCTTTGGGGGAGGGTGGTTGTGTTACCCCCTCCCCGATTCTGATGGTTTGTGGGGAGGTGGTTGTGTTCTCCTTTCCCTAATTCTGATGGTTTGTAGGGGCGGTTGTGTTACCCCCTCCCTAATTCCGATGGTTTGCGGGAATAGCTGTGTTCCCCCCTCTCTAATTCTGATGGTTTGTAGGGGTGGTTGTGTTACCCTCTCCCTAATTCCGATGGTTTGCGGGGATAGCTGTGTTCCCCCTTCCCTAATTCCGATGATTTGCGGGGGGTGGCTGTTACCCCCTCCCTAATTTGGATGATTTGCGGGGGTGGCTGTGTTCCCCCTTGCCTAACTCTGATGGTTAGGGAGGCGGTTGTGCGGTGTTTCTTCCCCCCCCCCCAGTAATTCGCCAGTGCGTTCCGGGAATCCCGTGTTTAGGGAGGCGGGCAGCCCCCCTGTCCTCAGTTGATCTCTACAAGGGTGAAGAGTAAACCCCGAGTTAATCCCTTCCGACAGCCTGCGGGCACTGTGAAAAATGGGGGGACGGACCCCAAAAACGCCAGCAGGGAAAGCCATCTCCCGAATCCCCATGCCCAGGTCATGGAACCGCTCTCGCCCCCCGGGCATGGCTAAAGCCAGAGTGACTCACCCCAAAATCCTCAGCAGCGAGAGCCGCAGCGCCCCCACCCCCCGCCCCAGGTCAAGGAGTCGCCGCCAGTACGGAGCCCGCAGCCCCCGCGGTGGCTCCGCTCGGCGGAGCCCCTCACCCCCGGGAGCCTCCGCACCGGCTCCTCCTGCGGGTGGGGCTCTGCCGCCGGCGTCCAGCGCTTCCCCAACACCACCTCCGGCCCCGGAAGGGGCCAGTGCGGGCTCCGCCGCACCGGGAAGGCTGCGCTGGGGCCCGGCGGCGCCGCTGCTGTTCCGGGGGTAGCCGGGGCGGGGAGAAGTCGCTGCAAAGTGGGGGTCGTGCCAAGGTAGGGAGGTTAGCAGATGGCTCAGTGCCAATCGAGGAGTGAAAATGGATGGGGAGAAGCCCGAGCTAGATGTTAATCCCATCACCGACATCTGTTTGGGGGTAAAATTGTCCCGGAGAGGTTAATCTCGTTTAGGCTGCTGCGGTGCTTCAGGAATGGTTATTTTTAACCCTCCCTCCTCCGAGCTGAAGGAGGTTCCTTAGGCAGCCGGTGGCTGGAGAGCAGTGGTGGCACTGGGGGCAGGCAACTTAGGTAATCCTGCTTTGCTGTGTTTGTGGTGTTCCAGAGTGACAGTTCTTACCCACATCTAAATGATGTAGTTGCTCTTGTCTACATATAAATATATAATTTATATNCCAAAACAGGATCACCTAGAGCAAGGTCACACAGGAACACATCTGAACATGACCCAGCAGTGTGCCCAGGTGGCCAAGAAGGCCAGTGGCATCCTGGTCTGTATCAGGAATAGTGTTGACCAGCAGGACCAGGGAACTCCTTCTGCCCCTGTGCTCAGCACTGGTTAGGCCACACCTTGAGTTCTGTGTCCAGTTCTGGGCCCCTTAGTTTAAGAAAGATGTTGAGATGCTGGAATGTGTCCAGAGAAGGGCACTAAGGCTGGGGAGAGGCTTGGAGCACAGCCCTGTGAGGAGAGGCTGAGGGAGCTGGGGGTGTGCAGCCTGCAGAAGAGGAGGCTCAGGGCAGACCTCATTGCTCTCTACAGCTACCTGAAGGGAGGTCGTAGCCAGGTGGGGTTGGGCTCTTCTGCCAGGCAACCAGCAACAGAACAAGGGGACACAGCCTCAAGCTGTGCCAGGGCAGGTTCTGGCTGGATGTTAGGAAGAAATTCTTTACAGCAAGAGTGATTGGCATTGGAATGGGCTGCCCGGGGAGGTGGTGGAGTCCCCATCCCTGGAGGTGTTTAAAAGGAGGTTGGATGAGGCACTTAGTGCCATGGGTTAGTTAATGAGAAGGGTTAGGTGATAGGTTGGACTGGATGATGTCAGAGGTTTTTTCCAACCTGGTTAATTCTGTGATTCTGTGATCCAGATGGGTCTTGAAGGTCTCTAGAAGAGATCATTCCATGTTCAATCCTTTGGATCTAAAATAATTCTTCCAGTTGGAGAAATAAACCACTGAATGACTCCATTTAGGAAATCCTTTTGACTTCAAGAGCTTTCCTCCAAACACCAAACAGCTGGGTGACCTGGAGCACATATTTAATTATGCCTTGTAATGAAGTAATGTAATTAGCAATTACTTAGGAGTCACACTTTAAAATACTCAGCAGCTACTACAGGCATGCATTTAGATAAGAGGTTTTGAGCTCTCTTGTAGCACAAACTGAGCTCCCTCCTGAGCCTGAGCTCTCCAGATGCTTCCTCACAATGTGCAAAGGTGGGCAGATGTGTTTGTTAGGGAATCACTGATGGCTGTGGGGTTCTTCCTGCTTAGAGGATGAAACTAAGCTTGCAGGCAGGCAGTGCAAAATGTATTGAGCCAGGCTCACAGCCTATGGGCCAAGCACACAAGACCACAGAATTACAGAATTGGTTTGGCTGGAAAAGATCTCTGAGGTAATTGAGTCCAACCATTGACCTAACACCACCACGGCCAATAAACCATGTCCTGAAGTCACCAGTACTGCCATTGATGGTGGCAGGTTTAGAACCAGAGAAGCATGGAATCATAGAATTGCTGAGGTTGGCAGAGACCTTTGAGATCGTCAAGTCCAACCACTCACCAAGAGCTTACAACCCCACCACTGCTGCTGAGCCACTGCCACTGAACCACAGCCCTCAGCACCACATCTGCACCTCTTTTAAATGCCTCCTGGGACGGTGACTCTGCCACCTCCCTGTGTCAGTGCCTGAGAACCCTTTCTGTGTAGGTCACTTTCAACCTGATGCATTCTCTGATTCTAGTCTACGGTTCTCTACATGTCCTGGCATCTGCAACTGCCATTTGGCACATCTGCTTTACCTTTCACAGATGAAAACTCCCTCTTGGGGACCTCTCCTGGGCCAAGCAGGACCTGCACCAATGTGTTGACAGAAGCATGATTACTGATTATAGGATCTTCTCTGGTGTCCTGCTGCTGTCAAACACAGTTTAGTACAAGCTTATTGAGAAGAAAGCACCAAAGTGATAGCCCAAGCTAGGTGCTAAAACATCCTGCTCTGTTGACAAAAACCCAAAGGGCTCCAATCCCATGCTGAAGAGCCTTCCTACTCACCATCAGATCAGCATTCCCACCTAACTTGGTGTCATCTGCACACTAATTTACCTGTCCTGCAGATAGGAAGGTCCATGGGCAGCTGTTGTAACGGGACTCAGAAAGGAGAGCGTGGAGCTCAAAACTGAGCTTGGTTGTAGGTACAGTTGCCTCTGTATCTTGTTTCATCAGGGTGTTGCCCCCCCACTCAGAGGTTGGATGAGGCCTTGAGCAACCTGGTCTAGTAGAAAGTGTCCCTGCCCATGGTGGAGGGGAGAAGGGTTGGAATTAGATGATCTTTAAGGTCCTTTCCGCCCCAAACCATTCTATGATCAAGGAGAATCCAGAAGACCACAGCCAGCCACATCCAATTCCAACTTTGCCCTTGTATGGGGCTAAACCAGATCTGTGGAGAGAAGATGCCTTCTGCAGCGCTGCCATTTTTGGTTGCTTCCTTCAGGGAAGAGTGGGCAGGATCCTGAAGAACTCCTTTTTTGAGTGAAGTGCAGCTTGATTGACTCACGGGAAGCACGTTAGAATGATGTACCCTAGCTGCTTTGGTCCTCAGATACCGTCGAGGAGCGCTCAGTGAGTCAGCCCTGCAGTGTGTGGTGGAGCAGGTCTATTCCGGCGCGGGGGTGTGCGTGGAACAATTACGTAAGTGTCAGGGTAGAGAGGGACTTTTGACATCTCTGGCAGCTTCAGCTGGGTTCTTTTCAGTCAAAAAAGACACCCATTGTTGTGCTCTTGCATCAAACACGTCGCCGCCGTTGCTGGATTCTGGGGGGCAGCTTGAGTTTGGTTTATTTTTTTTTTTGTAAGCATCAGTTGTCAAGATGTTGGAGCAGGTTTCTTCCTGAGAAAAGAGATGTTTGTGGTTGTTTTGTTTGGGGTTTTTGGTGCTGGGTTTTTTTTGGGGTTTTTTTTGTTGGGTTTTTTTTTCACAGTTCCAAGGAGATGAACATTTGTGGGAAACGTTTTAAAGCATGTCAGAGAAGAGTGAAAGTTGTTCTGGCATATGTTTGGAATTTACTATGGTAAAAAGCTAATTACTGCCACTGAACGCAAGGGCTTGTCAGCATTTCCATCATCACACCCACCCTCAATGCCTTCTACTTACCTACCTGTCTGTCTGTCTATCTATCTATCTATCTATCTATCTGTCTATCTATCTACCTACCTATCTATCTATCTATCTACCTACCTATCTATCTATCTATCTATCTATCCATTAATCAATCTATCTACCTACCTACCTACCTATCCATCTATCCATTACCTACCTACCTACCTACCTACATATCCATCTATCCATTAATCTATCTACCTACCTACCTATCTATCCATCCATATATGGGCCCTCCATCCATCCATCCATCCATCATCCACTTATGTATCCACCTAACCTTCCATCTAGTTCATTCATCTAACTATCCATCCATTTATCTATGCATCTATCCACTATCCATCCATTTATCTATGCATCTATGCATCTATCCACCATCCATCCATTTATCTATGCATCTATGCATCTATCCACCATCCATCCATTTATCTATGCATCTATCCATCTATCCACCCATCCATCAATCATCCACTTATGTATCCACCTACCTATCCATCTGTCCATTCATCTGTCTATCCATCCACCCATCCATCCACCTATCCATCAATCATCTATATATCTACCTATATATCTGTCTGTCCATCCATCCATCCATCATCTATATATCTACTTACCTATCCATTTGTCTATCTATCTATCTGTCACTCATCTATCATCCATCAATCTATCCATCTATCCATCTATCCATGCATCTATCTGTGCATCTATGTATCTGTATATCTCTATCCATCCATCCATCCATCATCTATGTATCTACCTATCCATTCCTCCCTCCTTCCATCTATCTATCTATCTGTCCATGCATCTATGTATCTGTATATCTGTCTATCCATCCATCTATCCATGTATCATCTATGTATCTACCTATCCATCCCTCCCTCCATCCTTCCCTCCATCCCTCCAACCTCCAGCTGTGTGGGTATTTGTCCTCACACATCACACTGGCTTGTTTCAAGTCCTCACTGAGACTGGAAGTATGTAAGATGAGGATTCTACTGGTGACAGCATGTGGTGAGGAACCCCTTGGATGCCCTGGGCTCTTACGGGCTTCAGTTGTGCCAGAGGAGGCTGAGATTGAATAGCAGGGAAATTTCCTTTGCTGCAAGAGTGGTCAGGGATTGGAAGAGGTTGCCCAGGGAGGTGGTGGAGTCACCATGCCTGGAGGTGTTCAAGAAAGGTGTAGATGTGGCACTTCAGGGTATAGTTTAGTGATCATGGCAGTTGGGTTACAGGTGAACTCGATGGTCTTAAAGGTCTCTCCCAACCTTGATGATTCTGCGATTCTTTGAGCTCCAACATCTATATTTTTGGCCAGGAAGTTTGGTAATTAGTGAGGACTACTTCAGCCTGGATGCTCTGACTTAATGATCTCTACATTCTGCCAGACCAGCCTCTTAGTGTACAGGGCTGCACTTTATTATTTGTCTCTAAAAATCATACATCACAGAATGGTTTAGGTTGGAAGGGACCTCAAAGCTAATCCAGTTCCAACCCCCCACCGTAGGCAGGGACACCTCCCACTAGAACAGGTAGCTCAAAGCCTCATCCAACCTGGTCTTGAACACCTCCAGGGAGGGAGCAGCCACAACCTCCCTGGGCAACCTGTGTCAGTGTCTCCCCACCCTCACTGCAAAGAATTTCTTCCTCATCTCCAGTCTAAATTCCTCCTCTCCCAGCTCAAAGCCATTGCTCCTCACCCTGTCACTCCAAGCTCTTGTAAAACAGCAGTTGGAATGTTAAGTCAGTGCCATCATCTAATTGCTCCTCCAAAACTTGGAAGGTTCTGGAGGTCTGCAGTGTGAATCTGTGGCCTTGTACCACTCACAGCCTGCTGGACTGAAGGGACTCATTGTTCTGATGTGTGCAAGAGGAGCTGCTGAAATCCAGTGAGCAAAAACAAAGGGACTCTCAGTGTCTCAGATTTCCTCTCCAGGATTTATGCAAAGTAAATAAAGGAACTAAGTCTTCTGCATGGAGAGCTTGGGGATGAGAGTGCTCTTCACTGCAGCCCAGTGCTTTCAGCCAGCACCCAGACTGATTCATGTAGTTACTCAGAGAGATCTGGAGGCAAACAAGCACCACTTCTTGCATACCAAGAGCTCTCTATGCTCAGTGATAAAATTCATCTTAGATGCAGACACAGACTAATTTTTTTCTTTTTTTTTATGGGTTGAATTATTTGATACTCAGCATTGGTGAGGCTACATCTCAAATACTAGGTTCAGTTTTAGGCCCTTGCTACAAGAAGGACATTGAATCATGCAATCATAGAATCAGTTAGGGTTGGAAGGGACCACAAGGATCATCTAGTTCCAACCCCCCTGCCATGGGCAGGGACACCTCACACTAGATCAGGCTGGCCACAGCCTCATCCAGCCTGGCCTTAAACACTTCCAGGGATGAGGCTTCTACCACCTCCCTGGGCAGCCCATTCAAGGCTGTCACCACCCTCATGCTGAAGAACTTCTTCCTTTTGCTGGCTCAGGGTGGTTTTATGAACTGTGGCTGAGGCCAAGGAGGAAGGAACAAGGTCTACACAACATGGGGCCACTGAACTTGAGCTGCCAGCCCTCCATGGAATGTGGTCTTCCTCAGCCAGAACAGGCTGCTCACCTCTGGAAGAAGTTGCTTAGGGAGCTGGTGGAGGTCTGATCCTTGGAGACATTCAAGGTCAAGCTTGATGGGGCTCTGAGCAACCTGATGTAGTTGGAGATGTCCCTGGTCTCTGCTGGAGGATTGGACTATCTAGAGATCCCTTCCAACCCAATGCATTCTATGATCTAGTTCAGTCTCTGTCCAAGCCCTTCTTACCTCCATGGGGAGTAAATGCCTTAACCAACATGTTCTTATGAGACTATTTTCTTTAACTCTTCATAATCTGCCCACCAAGGTTTACAAAAGTCTGTAAAACAAGCATGAAAGCTTCTAAATACATCACTGGGGGTGTGTGTGTGTGTGTGTGTAAGAGTGATTTCCTTCTCCAGAAGCAAGAGATGCTTTAATCCATGCCTCAAAATGAATGCAAATTGGGTGAGAAATCCCAGGTCCCAACCTGCCAAAGGATCACAGGAGAAGCAGCATCACTGAAGATCCAAGATGGCAAAAAAAAAAAAAAAAAAAGATTCTTCTATGTTAAAAAATGGTGAGTTCAGAGCAGCAGCTCAGATTTCTGCAAGTTTTTTGTTTGGTTGGGGTTGGTTGTTTTTTCCAGAGCTGGATCTTGGCAACTTTTTTTTTTTTTTTTTTTTAAAAAAGCATTTGCATATGAGGACATTTTAGCTCTTCATACTCTGCCCAGCAAAGGGAATTTGTTGAAACTCCAAGCACTTGTTTTTGTTTCTGCTGCTGCAGGAGAGGACCCCCCTGACACTTCTCCATGGGTATGGTCAGAGGAGGTACAAAATGCTTCTTGAGAAGTGGCAGGGAGAGCTTTGTTCTCTGCTTCCTTTCCTTCCCTCAGGCCCAAAGGAGGATTTCTAGGAAGCAGTTTGGTTGGGTGTGTTTTATACAGAAGGCACTTCTAGGAACCCACAGCCCCTGGATACTTGGCAGAGCGAAGTTGGGTTGCATTATTTCAGAGCCATCCAAATGAATTCTTCAGATCCGTGTGTGTCAAAGGGCTCCTCCACGGTCCATGTCCTGCTGAAACCTCTCCTATCTTTTTAGGGCATTCCTAAGAACATGTTGGGTTTTGTTTGCTGTGGAGTTGTGGATCAAGGTGAATTTTACCTTCCAAGAAGCAACTTCAGCAGAAGCAACCCAAAGACGGTGTCAGTGGCTGGGGCTGTGGGTTGGGTTTTTCCCTTTTGCCCTGCTGCCAGCGGCATTAGTGAGGGCTGGCAAAGCACCCATAGGGCTCACCAGACTATCTCCACTCCCCCACAAGTAGTGACTTAGAGGATGAAAGTAAGTTCATCCTGATCACCTGTTTTGTAACAGGGTATTTATCTCAAAGCTTTCAAGAATGACATCGTTTTGGGGGGGAGGAGGGGAATGGGCAGCAAGAGAGGATCTGTGATAGATCTGTAGTAGATCATTGATGCTGGGAAGTGGGTAAGCTGGAGGGAAGGAAACCTGCCTGAACTTCACTAACTCTGCTGGTTGGAAGGCAGAAAGAGGGGCTGTGGGCCTGTGAGACACAAAAAGGAGGAGGAAGCATTCTCACCATGGTCAGTTGGGAGTCCAAGGTGTCTAAGAAGAGTTTCAAATGTGGTAGGACCTTGACAGAGAGGAGGAGGATGACATATGTGTGTGAAGAGAGGACTACTTAGGACAGGGAGTAGGGACAAGGTTGAAAAACTCTTTCTGTAGGCACATCACAGAATGGAAAGGACCCTCAAAGGTCACCTTGTCCAACCCCCCTGCAGTCAGCAGGGACACAGAATCACAGAATTGTAGAATGGTTTAAGACTTGAACACCTCCAGGGAGGGAGCAGCCACAACCTCCCTGGGCAACCTGTGCCAGTGTCTCACCAGTCTCACTGCAAACAACTTTTTCTTAACATCCAGTTTAAATCTGTCCAACTAGATCAGATTGCTCAGGGCCACATCAAGTTTAACCTTGAATGTCTCCAGTGATGGGGCCTCAACCACATCCCCGGGCCACCTGCTCCAGTGTTCTACCACTCTCATGGCAAAGAGCTTCCTCTCTCTCTGAGATGCTTTGCTACAGTTTGGGCTCTTTACAGAAACTTCTCAAATGTCTGGGATGCCATTCTGGGGTGGATTAGAAGGGCTGTGGTTAGTAGGTTGAAAGAGGTTCTCCTGCCCCTCTACTCTGGCCTGCTGAGGCCACATCTGGAGTACTGTGTCCAGTTCTGGGCCCCCCAGTTCAAGAGGGACATGGAAATGCTTGAGAGAGTCCAGCACAGAGCCACAAAGATGCTGAAGGGAATGGAACATCTCTGTTATGAAGAGAGCCTGAGAGAGCTGGGGCTGTGCTGCTTGGAGAAGAAACCTCAGCAATGGTTATCAATATGTGCAGGGTGAGTGCCAGGAGGCTGGAGCCAGGCTCTGCTGGGTGATGCCCAATGCCAGGACAAGGGGCACTGGGTGGAAGCTGAGGCATAGGAAGTTTCATGGAAACATGAGGAGGAATTTTTAGCCTGTGAGGGTGCCAGAACCCTGGAACAGGCTGCCCAGGGGGGTTGTGGAGTCTCCCTCTCTGGAGATGTGCCTGGATGTGTTCCTGTGTGATCTGCTCTTGGTGCTCCTGCTCTGGCAGGGGGATGGATTGGCTGAGCTTTGGAGGTCGCTTCCAGCCCCTGACATTCTGTGATTCTCTATTCTCCTTGCTTGCCCTGCCTGTCCAGCTTGGTTTCAATCTCCCCTCTTCAGAAAGTACTATCAAATAAAGTCCTACCAGCAAAGGCTGCCCAGGCTGGGGTGGCTCCAGTGGAGTCTTTTGCTCAAGCTAGGTCTAGAGAGGTGTGCAGCAGGGTATGACTGGCCAGGTTTGGATTGCTCCTGCATGGCCCAAGCCCAGTTGAGTTACCTCACCCCATGAATTCAACCAGTGTGCCCTTGCTGAGCCCCTGTGCTGCTCTCAGACGCCCTTTAGGATAGTAGACAACCTTAAGATGGAAGAGGGCAGAGACTGGAGACTAGGAAGAAATTCACAGAATCATAGAATTAACCAGATTGGAAAAGACCTTCGAGTCCAACCTATCACCTCACCCTTCTCATTAACTAACCCATGGCACCAAGTGTCTCATCCAACCTCCTTTTAAACACCTCCAGGGATGGGGACTCCACCACCTCCCTGGGCAGCCCATTCCAATGCCAATCACTCTTGCTGGGAAGAACTTCTTCCTAACATCCAGCCTGAACCTGCCCTGGCACAGCCTGAGGCTGTGTCCTCTTGTTCTGTTGCTGGTTGCCTGGCAGAAGAGCCCAACCCCACCTGGCTACAACCTCCCTTCAGGTAGCTGTAGAGAGCAATGAGGTCTGCCCTGAGCCTCCTCTTCTGCAGGCTGCACACCCCCAGCTCCCTCAGCCTCTCCTCACAGGGCTGTGCTCCAGGCCCCTCCCCAGCCTTGCTGCCCTTCTCTGGACACCTTCCAG
>WBNM01015233.1:183006-214432 GCA_013399055.1 Ramphastos sulfuratus | reverse complement strand
GGGTGCGGGGCGGGGGGGGGGGGGGGGGAAAGAGAGGGTTAGGGTGCGTGGAATTGTGAGGAGTGGCAAATGTAACCTTACAACTCAATCACTTCCTGAACACTGTACCAGCCCATAAAGCAGTTTTTAAAATTTTTGTTACATAAGCTATTAAAAAGAGTGATACATTACAGCTATGTAAACTCTAAATTACTTTATTATATGCCTTAATATAATAATGAATTCCAAGGAATCATAAATGCACCATCTGTTGTCAAAACACTGTTGAAGATGACCCACAATTTTCCAAGGTCTTTATTTCTGAAGAGCTATCAGTTTCCTGCAACCAAAACCAGATGTACTTGGTGTAACAAAGGCAGGATATTTTGACTGAAGTCGGTATTTAAAGTAAAACTTGCTATATAACCAGCAGCAACAACACGTTATAACTGTCTGCCCTTCCCTAGTGCAGTGGAGACTAATTACTTGCCCCTGTTTTGAAAGGCTAGTATAGTAAAAAGTCTATTTCGGTGCATATCTGTGTTTTCTCTGAACACCACCTTGGTATAAATGTAACTGTTGTAACCCAAGTACCTTCAAAAGAATTTAATCTGAAACATTATATACACAAACAGTACGAACAGGCTGCCAAAGGTAACATGTACTACAAGGAATTAACAGCCTGAAAAAAATTCACTCCACAAACAGCATTACAATTGATGCTGCTTTCCTAGTTATTCTAAAGGGACATGGTATTAAAATGTAAAAGTTTCATACTTAACAGATTCTCACCTAATAAACTTGTTTAGATACAACTAAAGCCTACAGTTCTGAAAGAAAAAAGGTTTAATTTTTAGAGATGACTTGTTATTTTACAGAATTCTTAGCAATTCTATTTAGATGCTGCAATCCTAGGCCAATACACTCTGGTTACAGCAGTTTCGGAGCCTGTAAAATCCAAAATGAGTGCTCTTAAACTATTTTACAGGTAAGCATTGACTGCATTTTAGGAGGAATCTAAAGGAGAAGAATGTAACAAACAACTACATGTGCAAGCTCTATTAAAAAAAAAAAAATCTGTAATTGTTTACTTATTTTCTCTTAGTCAGTCTGGTCTATCTACAAATATTCTATCTTTTCTTCTTTAACAGAAAGAAAAGCACAGGAAGATCATGAATCATTTTAATGAACTGGTTTAAAACCAGCCAACAATTTTAAGGTTATTTTTACTCTGGATTGTGAACCCAGTTACAAATGCAGTTTCCCTCATGCTTTCTTCCTTAGAGTTGCAAAAGTCTTATGGATGGAGGGAGGAAACAAACAGCACCACAAGGCCCAGGATAAACAGTCAAGAAATTACTACTGCAAAACAAAAAGCTACCGAAACAAAAATTCCAAGGTGTCTCACTGGTGAAATAAAACAAAGTATTATGTAATACAGTTATCAAGTGCATGTGTTTTTCCCAGAATCGAAACTTCACTTTGAAGATTTTGATGAACCTTCAGAAAGGGAATGAGAAGGATGTCAAAACCTTTACTATTATTCTAGAAAGGCAGAAGATTTAAGACTGATTATTGCAAAATAATTTCAGTGCAATTGTATGAATCACCATCCTCCTCCTGCAAAGAACTGCCATTACACATAAGGTGGTTTGTTTACAGTGCAATACAAGCAGCTGCAGAAGTTTTTACACCAAAACTTTCTGAATTACAGATCAGTTGCTTTAGGTTTGTGTAACCTAATTCCAAATACACTGAAGTCTCATACAGCTATCACAATTTCTGTCTAAAGGATATGTGAAGATCATGCCTGTGCTCCTCCTTAAAAGAAGTTTAAAATGTATTAAGCTGCTGCTGCTGCAAAAGAACTAGTAATTCTTTATCTGAGAATGGAGTAGCAAAGAAGTTCTCATTTTCACAGCAGAAAACTATGGCAAAAATTTCTATTTCAACAATGAAGAACAAATTCTGCAACACCAACAAAACATTTCAGAGTACAGTCCAGTTGATGGAAGCAAAGTGGTGCAGGCATCCTTTCCTGTGAATCAACATTCTTCAAACACACTTAAAGCAGAGAGAGATCCAAAACACAGAAGAATATCCTTGAACAACGCAACACAGGTCTACTTTCAGCTGTGACATCTTGCAGTACAGCAATGGCCTGCCTGGGGTTTTATGCTTCATCTTCTTTATTCATAACGTGTGAAACTCTCTACACACTTTTTAAAAGCCATTCCACATCTAAAGCATTCACCTTTGATTAATGGCTAATAGCTGCAATCTTTAATTTTACTTTTTTCAGAATGTTTACATTGTATTGGAAAAGCTGTGCAGCTTTGAAATCAAGGAGGTCAATTCACCAAATACAAGGTGATTTGGAAAAAAAAAAAAAAAAAAAAAGACCAGCACCACCACCTTTCAGTTGGATTGATTCACCTGAATGTAATTTCATGTCAGGGCAACCATTATGCTTCATACCCCTGTCGAGAATTCAGGAGACCTAGATGAATTATCTGCAGGAGCCTTTTGTTTATGCCACTGACATCACAGCAGCTTCCACAGAACTGTGTACAACACTTGGCTGACACCATACTCTGAGAAGAAACATACAACATAGTACCGTAGCAGCCACTGCAAAATCTGAGAGTACTTGTAACAAAACAGGGCCTGAATGATATGGAAAGAAATTGAGCTGCATTTTTTCTTTCTGAAGTGAAATTTAAGCATTCAGTAAAACATCAAACCAATTCCACATAAACTCAATGATGTTACCTTTGTGACTAATTTGCAACAGAAATATTGCTCTAAAAATTCTGATGTCTCTCTATTCCAAAGACCTAAGACGTTACAGTGGCAGTAATTTAATTGCGATCTCCTCAGTTTCCTTCTCTCCCAGGGCAGTGGTGGAGTTGCCGTCCCTGGAGGTGTCTAAGCAGTGTATGTATCTGGTGCTTAGGGATATGGTTTTGTGCTTCAGTGCTGGGTTGAAGGCTGGACTGGATGATCTCTGAGGTCTCCTCCAACTGGATGCTTTCTGTGAGTCTATGAACTAACATTTTAAACATAACGGAACTCCACAATACTAAGGTCCAACTCTACTAATGTTACACAGATGAACTTTTGCAACCTGATGACTGTTAGGAAGGCTACAGATGGGCAAGTTTTTGGAGAAGGCAGCTGAAGCTCCACACATTTACATTTCAGAATGTTAATTTCTAAAAAATATCTTGTAATTCCACTATGAGCTACTGCTTTTGCAAAGAGTCACTCGTAAATACATCATTTGAACTGAAGTACAGAATATCTGCAATGAATCCGTTCTACCATCCAATGAAATAATTTCCAATTAACCAGATTAAGAAACATTCATATACAGAACAGCTGCTAAAAGAATAAACCAGGGTTTTCTCTTGCAGCTTACGCTTACAGCACCCGAGGGTGGTATAATTGCTGGTGCCGATCTGAGCAATTCTCAGTCTTTAATTCATATCTTTAAATAATTATTTATGTGGAGACTGGGGGGGGGTTGTGTGGTGTAATTTTTTGTGGTTTTGCTTCTTGAGTTGGGAGTAGTTTTTCAGTTGTTAAAAAAAAAACCAAAACAAAAAACCACAACAAACAACAAAGCACAACTCCTGCACCATCCAGACCATCAGATTTTCACACACACTGCATAGATAATATAAACATAACCTGATTTAAAGAGGCACCCACTGCTGACACACCACACTGCACAACAGCCTCTTATGACTATCTAATTGGAAAACCTCTCCTTATAAAGTAGCATCAAAAGGCAATTTAAATGAACTCCTAATACCTGAATAAAAGTCTCCAATGAATAAGGCTACTGTGAAGGTAGAACCTGTCAGCAGAATGTGACTAAGCCTCCCCATCAGACAGATGAATTAGCCCACTTTTCAGAAGTTACACAGTGAACTAGACTTTCAAAACGTATGAAAGAATGTTTATCAAATCACAAAATTCACCTCAATTTATGTCAATGTCATAAAAGAAACACTATTCAAAAGTTCACAGAGTTAAAGAGTGAACGAGTAATCCGCAAATCTGTTGCTTCTAACTCCAGTCAGATATTTGTGGAAACTACTGTCAGCGGAATGAGACTTGTCACCACCGACACTAAAGCAATCGGCTCAGGAGCGCTTTCTTCCCACTAGAGGGAGACAAACGCCCGCAAAAGCACCATTTGCACGCCCTGCTCTCTATAGACGCTTACAGAGCTCAGTGGTTGCAGCATCAGAAGAGCAACTCAAGAAAGACTGACACAATAACTACCGTATGTTGTTCCGGCTCAGTAATATCATTAAATTATTACAGTAGGCAAATTTACTGCTGCCAGAATTCACACGCAGTTTGAGCACACACAAAACTCGGAGCCCAAAGAGAAAAAAAAAAACATGCTTTTTTTTTTAAACAGAGAGACAGATTTTTATATTCCAAATGTCTGAAACAGATTAGAAATATTTTTATCTAGAAAATAATAATACAAATAGGACGTTTTTCTTTCAATGTTCTTCAAATTTTCCAAAGTTAAAATGCATTCAGATAAAAGCAGCTTACTAATGTGCCTCTACGTACTCAAGTACACACCACTGAACAAGTTATCTCAGTATGAAACCAACAAAAATGTTGAAATGCTGAAAAGCAAGCTGAAACAGTTCTGGTAACCATGTATCATCTTCTTAATGTAAATACTCAATTATTATTTTACTTAATATTTTAACAGTGTTAGATTAGCAGAGTTCCAAGCTGTACATACAACATGAACCTAGATAAAAACATACTATCAGGGAACATCATCTCAGTAAAAACAAATTACTGCTGAAACACAGATTGTAAGAAAAAGATGTGACATTTCTGAAACATTTACAACAATTTCTCATCTACTCTGAATTCCTATATGCAGTAGTAGCAGATTAAGTTAAAACTTCACACTCTGTAAGAGCTTATTCAGTGTCATCTGGGGAGAAAAAAAACAAAACCAACATTATCTAGGAATGGTTTCACTGGCACGAAAAATGCTCCAGAGGAATACTGGCTTCCTGTAACTGAAGGTAACAGCCCTTTTCAGAAGGCTAAAAAGAGCGTGCATGTTGGGGGAAAAGAAAAAGGGGGAAAGGTGGGGAAAATTCACTTATCCTCTCTCCAAACTGATCTTGTCACAACAACTACATACTGCATTAAGCAGCCACTGGGTAAGAGAAGAGGAAAAGATGAACCTAAGAGGAATAAAGACTGGATTTATCCCTAGTTCCAAAATATATTAAGTTTTGCCAGTGTGAGACAACTAATAGAACTTTATAGTAATACTCATTATCTATGAATAGTGTGCACTAAAACCAGGGGTGATGGAGAGCGTGTTCCCTCTGAGCACAAACACTGACTAGCTCAAGGTTGTGTCTTCACATGTTCTTTAGTACTGATGACAACAGAAGACTATGTCTGCAGAACCATTAACAAACTGAAAATAAATTCAAAATTGAGAATTTTTTATTCCAATATGCTGAAACACCAAAAAACAAACACGAAAAAAAATTTAAATACCTAAATAAATAAAACTGAAGCCTTTAGTGACTTAGTGTACTGTAACATGCATTAAGAGTTGTTGAACATCGCTTCTAACAGCACAGTGTGTCTGGAATGCATTTGTTCCTCCAATCTTTGGTAGAAGATGAGAGCGCTAACTTCAAAAAAAAGACACGAATCTAAACCTCATCTTTAAATATGCATAGAGCCCAATATTCAAACTTTGTGAAACACTGACTGCATTACACCCGAACAGACTGTTTACTATACTGTGTACTTAAAACAGTGATCTATTTTTAGCTTGTTTCTTCCTAATGCTTTCCCCAAAGAGCTTTTAATAGGCCACTTACATAGCATCCCAACTAAGCAAAAGCAGGCAGAGAAAACAATAGTTCCACTGTCCAGAATTCTGTGAGCATAACTAAATGGGGAAGGGAGACCAAATAATCAAGAATGGGGAAGAAACACTAATTGGGATATAGCTCTGTCTCTCAACAACCATCTGTCAAACACCAAGAAATCAATGTTCCCACAGACATTTCTCAAGGATCTAAACCACTCCTGACCAATTCATGAAAACGAAGGACAAAAATCGATATAAAAAAGAGGAAAGTCATCTAAATAAACATGAATTAAAAAGAGTTTTTAAGAGACTGTGCTTCAACAACACATCTGCATATAACAAACAGAGTTTTTCCATCTTTAATCTACTATTACGTACTGCAACCCCTAACCACACCGTTTAACATTCTGTTTAATTGTAAAAAAATGCGGTTAACTTCATAATGTATTTGACCAAAAGACAAAGATCTCTAGAAATGGGGCAGATTGACAAGGGGTTCGTAACTCCAGGGCCTCCTTATTACAATACAATTGGCGATTGAAAAAAAAAAAAAAAAAAACAAACCACCACAACACAAAACCAAAACACAGTAGGTGCCAATACACTGCCATCATAAAACACTCTGCACTCAATGAGTATCAAATGCCTAAGTCTGTACAGATATATCCACTTCCTTTGCTCATACGATTGCTGCTTTTTTAAAAAAAAAGTACTTTGTAGTGCCCTTGCTTTTTTGAGGGCTCTTTGGACAAGCACCAATACTATCTGCACGTTTCTAGAGGAAGTACTAGCAAAAACGTTTTTAAAAGCTTGTCAAGAAATGTTGTTAATTACTTAAATGTAGCTTAGCTTTATTTTTAACAGAAATATTTTTATCATGTATATCATGCTTCCTCAAACTATGAATAATAAGTAGTGTTTGTAACAATTATATTTTCTTATCTGTGATATGTTTTACTGTTTTTCTAGCCTGATGTGTTCTAAAGCACACCAAGAGACTTGTTTTCAATAGAACTCAAATAGTTAAAACTTTATCCAAGTTAAACATTTTTTTAAAAAACAAATTCTAAAATTCATTGACTGCACATTTTATCTATAAAAAGTTTAAGGCATAACTAAAATTCCACCTGTACATGACAAAAGAGGAGTAGGAATAAAAGGAGAAAACAACCCTCCCTCAGAATGATTTAGTTAAAACAACAATTCTGTAACTCAAAGGCAAAAAATCCTTGACATGCCAAGCCAAAACAATCAGGCTCATACTAAGCACAACTGAAGATTCTTTTTGCACAGAATACATTTTTACTACTTAGCATTTCAAGGTTATGCCTTGCAGTCTTATATACAGAGTATCCAAGTTAATCCAATGTTTAGGTTTATTGCCAATAACAATTACTCACATGAAGCTGACTAGCTTGGGGATTGGTGGGGGGAGGGTTGGTTTTGAAGTGTTTCTTTCAGTTGGAATTTTTTTCTTTTGGAATGGGGGCGTTTTGCAAAGTTGTTTTGTTTTGATTTTGGTTTTGTTTGGGGTTTTTTAAACAAACCACAAAGAAAGTAAAACCAAGGTACCATTATCCAACTGAGTGATGCATAACTTCTGCTCAGAAATATTTAAAATCAAATCGTTAACACACTGTATGTGTTCCCAACAAAGATAAATCACGTAATTCCTTGGTCCACTGCTGTATTTCATATAGTGGGATAGGGAGGCAAGTAGAGCAAGAAGGGAAGTCATCTTTGAGACTGGAAAGCTGCATGTAAAGTATTATTTACTGAACTTTGCAATGATGAAAATATTTTATTGCACTTGATTTAGTAGATGCCTGCTTAGTTTTCAAGAGTAACAATCGAATTATATACTGCTTGTGTATATAAAGAAATAAAAGAATTTTAAACTCAGATTTGTTTCTTTTTGTAAATATGTGAAAAACAGAGAATAGAAGATATAAAATTAAGACAGTGTCAAAGATTTAAGAGGCAAAAAAATTAAATTGCCTGAGGTAGAAAACTTCTATGGTATCCTAGATAGGTCAAGAGCTTCATCAGCTTCTGGTCAGGTGCCCCTTTACACATCAGGTAAATACAAGTGAGAAGTTCTTCACACTGCAGCATCACTTCCAAAAAAATACAAGGTCAAACAAAACAAAACAAATCCCAATGCAAACATATCTGACATTAGACTTTAACTGACAGCTTCTGGTATCTTGAAGTTAAAAGTCATTCCTTCATACTATTTTTTTTTTTCTAAACAAGATCTTATCCTTTCTTTTTCCCTTACCCAACATTGTAGTCTATGTCACTATGGCTGTTCGAAAGTAAACTAAAAAGCCTCAACCGTTTCAAATTCCCTCAACAACTCCTATTAAAGGTGTATCACGCAGAACTGTTGACATATACATACTAGTACTTAGAAATAGCCTATTAACTGCTGTCCACAGCTAAATTATATAGGCTTCATTACTTCAAATTTGTCCATGTCATCACCTCCCTCCCACATGTTTTTAATCTTCTCCTAAAAGTTGTACTTTAAAAAGCATCAGCCTAAGATAGATTAGATGCAACCTTGTTGTGCTTTTTTTCATCATATTAGATTTCCTCCTTTTACCATATGTAGAATTCCAAATTCAGCTTGCTTTGGTTCAGGATAGATTTATATTTTCACTACCAGTTAACACTGCAAATTGATTTTTACATTTGTGCTTCTTTTCCTTTTGTATATCTTCAGACTTGTGAAACCTTTCAGAAAAGTGACTAGTTACTTTACATTCCTTGTATGTCCTAGCAGTAATATTCTGCTAAGTCTCCATTTTTGCTTTTAATACACCAAATTTCTTTACCATTTTCAATACCCTGTATTCTATGTAGTTATTCCTTAATGGGAGTTTCCTCCATTTTAAGTTAATGTAAGCAAACTTTAAATTATCAACTTCTTTCCACTATGAATCCCACAGTTAAATGTCAAACATCCGATAACAGTTGTCATCGATTATCTCACCAAGGCTGGTACCAAGAGGTTTAAACTTTTTAACCATTTTTACGACATAAAAGGAGTAAGTGGCAGAAGGTTAATAGGAACTGACCTATTCTAGAGTAAGTGCCTGTCTAACTACTGGGGGGGTTTTCATAGCTGATTTTCACACAGTTTAACTGGTTCTTGAATAAGGAGGATTACAGACATTGAGTCAGCTTTAATCAGTTAAACAACTAACCTTTTGCTCTGTTTGCAGTTGGTCACATCTCTGCTTTTCATGGTTAAGTTCTTTTTCCAGTCTTTCAACTTGATCTCTGAGTTGGGCTGTTTCCTTTTCCAGAACAGAAGTTACCTTTAATAGCTCTTCTTTTTCTTTTATTATTTTTTCAATTTTAAACTGCAAAAACAAAAACATTCTTTTTTTGGTAATATTTCTCTCCTTCATTCCTATTAGGTAAGTGGATGACAAATTACTCCAGTGTTTCAGCAGAAGCATAAAACGTGTCTTTTGGCTAGGTTACTTTACAGTCTTGCCCTATTCCCAAACTTCTGAAGTTTCACTGTTCTAACCAAATACTTCTGCGTTACCATTAGACAGCACATTTTGCACTGATTTACACTCAATTTTCCCTCCTTCACTGAAGTGCCTTTATTATTCCCAAGAGGCAGCTACTATGGAAGAGCTAATCATGATGATGACACTTTGGTGGAGAAATGGCTCTGAGTGCAGACACACACACACTCTAAAGCAATGGTTGGGGAAGTTCACAAAAAGAAGAAAAACCAAACTCAAACAAATTACTAAAAAACATTAAAGGGAAAAAAAACCCGAAAACCAAACAACCCAAAACACACATAGCCAGAAAGACTAGCACACAACTCAAGGTAATCAAAAAAGTTTGAAAAATCCTATTGTTTTGAGTACTACGAATACATACTTGTGAAAAGCAAAAATATCTCAGATGTACCTCCATACTACACCTCCTAGCCCTTAAACCAAATACAGGCATGCCAACTCACACAAGGACAAAACATCTGATGGCAAAATAAGCAAACAATGCTAAGCAACTTTCCAAAAGGCAACTAATAAAATCGAGTTGGTTTGTTTTTTTGCTGTTTTGCTGGTTTTGTTAAAGTAATAGCCTATGAAATATCAGGAAGCAAGTACGAACACCTTGACTCTGAATGTAAGCAGACAAGTCTAACCATAACCTCCTAGCCAGGAATATGACACACATAACAGAGCTTCAAATAAGACAAGACCTGGTCTAACACGCTTGGGCACCTACAATTACTAAACTTCTTTTCCAGGGCTCTTCACTTGTGCACATATAAAAGTAAACTAGCTCTTTAATATTCCTTCCTTACCATGGGCACTATTTCACACAAAGGGTTATCTTTTTCTTTCAACTTGGAGAGTAGAGATGTGAGAAATGTGCAACTATTACTCTCTTATGTTCCCAGTCTATGCTTAGTGCTACACCATACCTTTCACCAGTAACTTTTAGTCACTTAACCTGCAAATATTCTGAACAATCAAATACTAGAGAACAGGCCAGAAATACATATGCAGTCTTTTCCTCATGGTTTGTTCTTCAATATGTATCCTCTGTGTGTATGTAACTACACTAACAAGGTAACATTTTTAAGAACTGTTGAATCAAACCTCAAGAAGTCCAGCTTTTGTGGTCACCACTAACATATCAGAGTTTCCTTCATCTTCCATAGTCAGCAATTCTTCAACAGGGGAAGAGGTACGAAACTGGAAAGGTGTACTTGCTCCACGGATTTCTCCTTTATGAGTCACATAACAGAACTGGTAGAACTCTCCATCATCATTTGGTAGGTAATAGCCTATCAAAACAAATTAGTAGTTGAAGAAACTTTTATACAAAAATCTCCATCTGGAAATAGCTGATAAGATCATGTTTAACTTAGGAATTTCATGCTTGTTACCTCAGTAAGATACAGATGAATCATCAAAACAGCAGAAAGGAAAGTCATTCTATTCAGTAACTTTCATCCCCCAACCATTTCCCCTAACTTTTAAGACAAACATCAAAACAGTGTCAAATAATAGGTTCTATAGGCACACATCACCTGACATACATTAGGCAAAGCTGCTGTTGATTTATTTGTTAAAGGGACAGAAGAATCATTAGATATGACATGCCCTGAAGCTGCAACAGGACCACATTACTAAGCAACTGTTGTACAACCACAAAACAAAAAAGTAGCAATTTTTTGGCTTTGGAGTACCTTTAAGACTAGAAAGACAGAATAACGTGCCACAGCAAGACATCTGCAACTGTACCAGGTTCCATTTTTTGCATGTTTTTGTGGAGTAACGACAATTTAATTTTGTTATTTTCAAATACCAAAGCAAGGGAATGCTCTAAATGTATGACACAATGTTAACAAGCTGCAGGTATTGGGGGTGGAGGGAGGCAAAGTTTAACAAAAAGCTTAATTTTTAAACTGAAAAAAAAATTCCAGAATTTTCAAGGTAAGGATAAATTATCTTTCTTGTAGCTGTGTAATATTGCATGCTACTAGCAAATTATTTCAACATCATTTCTGTGTGACTACACATACTGCTGCCCACTAAAGCTTCAGCATCAAGGCTTGTGCATACCTGGATTTATACATTTGTGAACGTTGAACAACAGTTTCCAGAACCTGAAGAGCTTTTTTACCTATATTAGTACATGCAAGAAACCATGCCTTAGCCTGCTGAATGGTAAAAAAAAACCAACTGGTTTTATTCAGAATACATAAATATCAGATAGCCCAACCAGCCTGACTAAGATGCTAGCATAATAAACCCTAAGCATATGTTCAATGCAGCAAGTCATGTCACACATCTCTATTCGTCATTCACCACAATTCAACCTGCTTTCTTTTTAACTTCATCATTAATTCCTTTTCACCAGCTTTATTCCAGATTTCTGGAAGGCTTCTCCCAGTACTCTTAGCTGCTACTTCAACAAATATGCTATACATACAGCACTTTTATCAAGCACATCATATTTCCATTAGACTTATACTTTATTAATTGTAGCTCAAGAAGTAATCCCAAAACTTTTGGACCTTACTATGCTTTCCAATACAGCACTGCAGTTCGGCTTACCCAACTGAATGCTTAAACAGGGTAACGTTATGCAGAAGCAAGTTCAAAACAATCTAATCTGCAGCTCCAACAAGTTTCAGTATTGTTTAAGACAAACTGATTTTAAAGCTATTTGAAGTCTTTTTTCCTGTAACATGTACTGGAGAGAATAGATTCCTAGTCTTTTCTTCCAGCACTGCTACTTGATCATCAAAAATATTTAAAGCATCCTGCACAACATCTACTATTTATCTCAGCTAATCAAGCTCCTGTAAACTCTACAGACCTCATCTCAGCAGCACTAAAATATCTTGCTAATCACAAATGGGAGACTGTCTGAATGGAGATTAAATCCAGCAGCTCTGTAGAAGTGTAGAAGTATAACAGGCTGATAAGCGCATATAGAGTACTAGGTTTCACTTTTAGTTTCAGTCTAATTCAATGTCATTTATTCCATGAACTTTGGTAACTGTAAAATCAACTAATGACTTCCTTCCTAAGGGGCACACATACTTTTCACTGATTTCAGGGTTACAATACAGTCAGATCCTGTGGATATGATCTTCATCAAAAGTACCAGAAAAAAAGAGACGACTGGGCATGACAGAAAGAACTATAAACTCATCCAAGCTATATGATTTGGCAGCTACTATTTGCCATTTTAACAAGACAACAAGCCAGCACAGTAGTTATTTCAGTTTCAATTATTACCTTTTTTTTTCTATTCACATCAAGCAGTAAGCACAAAGACAAAAGCCAACTCTCAGAAGTAAAAAGCAATGTAAGATGGTACATAGAATTGTGTTAATAAGCAGAAAAGCATTAAACAAGCTCAGAAGTGCCTTTTTACATGCCACTTCAAATGCATGTAGATTTTTGACACCTACTGACAGGAAATTCTACACATTTACTGTATTATACAAGTATCATCTCTATCTCCATTTGGATCCTGTCACTTGGTAGCTTAAATGAATGGGTTGTTCATATTTAGAGAAGTAAGAACCATTGATGTCATTAGTTTTAGAGACATCACACATTTCTCATTATTTCCCAGGCTGAAAAAACTGGTAGGAGCAAGTTCTGAAGGTCCCTTAGTCCAGCTTCCCACTCAAGAGACTGTTGCCAGCATCAGTCTGAAACCACCATAGCCATGTCTTAGCTACTGTGTGAAATTCTTGTTCTTCCAAACCAGGGATACCTGGTTCAAGTGCTGCACTACTGCCTTGTGGTAAAAAAGTACTACTTAAATGTCAGATGTAAACCTCCCAGGCCACTGTTGCAGAGATGAGAACCACATACATAAAGGGCATCTCCACACGTTGATACAGAAGCTATTTGTTAACTGCATCCTTCCTTGCTGCGCTTTGTTTGTTCTACTACATCTTTCTTGAGATTGCAAAGGGCAGGGAGATGATCTGACCCTGGCAGTGTTGAATACACAGTTATACTACAGACTTGCACAGTGGTGTAACTTTTGCTGGTTTGCTCTTCACTCTCTTCTTTAAAACTTCCTTCACTTTCCTCACTGTCAAGAGGTCCTCTGCACCTCCTCAACGACTCTGAACCTTTACCAAACCATCATCTACGTAGTTACTCTTTGACAAGCATCACTTCACATTGCAAGAATGGTTATTCATGCCTGATAATGCTAAGAATTGAAGTCCAGATACTAAAGGTAATGTAAATTCACAATGTATTAAGGGCTGCCAAGATTTAAAAAAAAAAACCAAACCTGCTGATGATTAACGAAGTTGCTTTCTGTATTTTAATAGTTTCCAGCAGAGCTTCTCTATCAGTCATGAATATTGGCCATTACTGAGCCCACATAGTTCCCCTTATAGTTTCACACAATGAAGTGCAGAAAAATTTCCTACGATTTATGTTTGTAAAAGTTTAAAACTGTAATACAACCCTCAGCATTGTGATGAATAGGTTAAGTATTTAAAGAGTTATATGGGATAGAAAATGCAGGTATATTTACCCTGAAAAGTCAGTACACAGTTAACAGTTGATCCTTCCACATAATTTTCTGGCATAGGTGACCAAAGAAATGTGTAGTAATCTCTTGCAGTACTCCAACCAACCTGAAATAAATGATTAAAAAAAAAAAAAAATTTAAGCAGAAGAATGTGTTATGTACAGTTAAGATACCATGGTCTGGTCTTTACAACCTACTGCAATATGTGCATTTCTGCTTCAACATGCAATAAAAAGATACTTAACAATGTTTACAAATCAAGAATATTTTAACAAGCATGTCAAAGATTTAGCATGAATTTTATTAAGCTTGTTACCCAAGGCAATAAATGGGTCCAAGGCAATAAAAGGGTCTATATAAATTAAAACACCAGACAGTTTTCACTATACCTTAAATTACTAATTGGTACATTGTTTTCTTTTGAGATAAAAAAAAAATATTCAAAACTACAAAGATTAATTCTGAAGCTTCTAGTGAGATTTTAGTGTCTTCCAATGCTGACTATCTTGTGTCCACAATCCACATGGTTATCAGAACACAAAAAGGAGGTAACAAAAATTTAGCTGTTTCTTCTATTGAAAAGGCCAAATTTGACAGGGCTATACTAGCACCTTTTGGACAAATTTTGCAACACAAAATACCATACGTATCCGCCAAAGAAAACAACTGCACAAAAAGCTTCAATAAAAATCTGCTTTCAGACTTTTCAAGAGTGCATTCCTGTACAGTAAGAAAAGCCATGTTCTGAAGAAACATATTCTAATACGCTTGAAACAAATGCATTTGGACTTGAAACCCAAAGCAACTACTGTGAAGCAAAGGGTATTAATAATAGCAGCATAATGGTAAAGGAGAAGGAATACATCAGTTTTATTCCACTGCCTAAAAAAAAAAAAACCACCCAACAAAAAAAACCACCCCACAAAAAACCCACAAACAAACAAACAAAAAAAACCTAAGATCTTCTTAAAATCTAGGCATAGTCTGATTTATCACTAACTGGGTAGGCTATTTGGAAAGACTTAAGAAGAGGAAGATGGGCAAACTGCTTGCCAGCCTTGATCAGGCAAGAAAGCAGTTCAAGAGGAAAAAGAAAAAAAAATTTAAATCCCAAAAGAAGCTAAAAATGACAAACCATGAGTTCTATTACTTCAATAGGCAAGACTTGTGAACTCCAAATACAGATCAAATCCTCCTTTATAAAGGATATGCTGAAATCCTGTTTAGTGCAGTTCTTAATGCTTCTAAAATCTATCAGCTTAAAAAAATAAAACAGATGTTTAGATAAACAAGAACAGCAGAACTGAACTATACAGGCATACATTTTATATGTAAAAATTTGTAATTGGTATTAATTAAAACAAAAACATGAATTAATCATTCCACAGATGTTGATTATGCTTCTTCACTTTGCATTAAGATGTGTGGGAATATGCTTTGGAAAAAGAGAACTGGTCTTGTTTTGGTGTTTTTGTGGGGTGGTTTTTGTTGTTGTTGTTTTTTAAAAAGGATGAGGAACAGCAAAACTGGATTAAATTTTCATTTCATTAACTACTGTCACTTCTTTAAGGCAACAATCATCAGAAGTAGTGCAGAGTCTCTACACATCCAGTAGAACATCTTAAGCTTATTCTCAGCCAACATTTTTAGGCCTTCTGCATCTCCTATCAGGGAGCTTTTAAAGAAGTACAAAAAATTAGATTTCCTGAGGTTGTTATTCCCACACTGCTAAATATCTCAGGAATAACAAGGGAAGCTCTTCCAGTAACTTAAAGGAAAAACTGCTTTCTCACCACCTTCATAAAACTTCAGAGGAAAAAGATTTTGCAAATTTCCCCATTAGCCACGTCTTCAAATCCAACTCAGATGTTAATACCCATTTTTGCTGAACCTGAGGGAAACATGTATGATTACTTGCTGCTCTAAGATACAACAAGGGGATAGCTTTTCAAATATAGTTCTCAGTAAGTGGAAAGTCTCCATCTTGGTTCTAACTAAATTATGTCCAGGAACAAATGCTGGACAGTTTAGCAAACTTTTCACCCTGCTACAGTTTTCATTTCTGTTAAAACAACAAACAAAACACATTCATGCCACACACAAATAACATCCCTTCTTCTGATGATTAACTTCTCAGAAAATGCAGAGAAAAGGAACAAAATCCAGTGAATATTAAAACCAGAAATGTCCCCTTCAGGAGCTGAAGTCAACTTCAGATTTGACTTGTCTCAGGGATTGTAGATTTTTTTTTTTCCCTTTTAAAGGTATCGCATGTTGTAAATTTAATAACCTGTTCTGAAACCACAAGTTATTTTGACTAATAATTTAGTTGTACTCTATATAAGGAATTATTTAATACTCCAATCACCGATACAAGCAAAAAGAGTAAATATAGAGAGAATAAAAACACTCCTGACCTGTTTCTTGGCAGATGCCTTATTTTCAAGTGAGACACTCATCTGTGGGTTATTGACAAACAGAACTGTGATACGTCAAGAGCTAGCAGGCAACAGACTGGGCAGTCTATCCCACGTGTTTCTCCAGCAATTCCCCCTATTTCCTGTCACCCATCACCTGCTTCTTCTCCCAAAGCTCCCAGTTGTACGCCCTTATCTTGAAAAATCTGTCTACTTCTTAATGAGGTACATGCAAACTGTCAGCAGGTGCAGACTACACAAGGGCTCTTTCCGCTGCACAGGACAGCAGAAGCTGAGTGTCCTCTCTGCTACAGGCTGCACATGTCAAAGTATGACAATGCATAAGACAAAATATGAACAAATCTCTACTTGCTCACAGTTGCCTTCATTTAAAAAGTATGCGTATTCTGCAAGTCAATCAACTCAGCGGCATTATTCAATGTCTTTCTTACTTAATGATTATCATTAACTTCATAGAATTATTTCTTAGATGAAAGAATGAAGAAGTAAAACCAAACTAGCAGTTTTCTGAGGGAAAAAAAAGCAAAATCTATTAATGGATGTTTTAGGTCTAGTTATCTACATTTAAGGGGAAAAAAAAAATAATCTATCAACAGGCTTTAATGAAACTATTTTAATACTACATATCTTTTGACAATACTCTTTTTGATAAACCTCGTATGAAGTGCAGAGTGGTTCAGAAATACATGGGTAATGACAGACATTGCAATAGCCACATTCAAGAACATAAACATTACAAATTACACAAGAACTCCGGCACAAAACCTTTCTGAAGTTCAGAGGAGAGAAAAGGAGAATGACCTGTTGAACTATGCAAAGAGATTGTTCACCTTAGAGCTCAAGTGCATCACATGATGCACTGACTGGCTGTGCTGTGCTGTGATTACTTTTAGAAATCACTGACATCTCTGAAAATGTTTTGCTCAGTTAAAAGAAAAAAAATATCAAAATATTAACATTATTTCTTAAACAAAAGAGCACATAAGACTTACATGATGTATTCCCTATGCCAATACAAACGCAAACATTTTATAATCAGAAATTAAGTCCCTGCTAATCTGGTATTCAACACATTCTTCTATCTTCTCCATTTCTCTACATTTAATTGTCACAAACTCCACTCAGAAATCCATTTTAGAGTTAGAACGCTATGCATAAATGCCAATACTCTTGCTTTCCAGATGTTAACTAAAAACAGAAGACTGTTATATCAGCAGCTTTTACATATTTCACATGGTAAGAAATAGTTATTTATTTTGATGCGAATCACAGCAAACGCAGGTGTCAAAGCAAAATGCAGTTGGGTCCAGTATCCTAGAAAGTGCTTTCTTAATAGCAGACTTTGTATGTGCCATAATCCTGATCTCTAGTAACATTACTTGAAAAAGTCACAGTAGTGCTGGTGCTACTGCAGCCCAGAACAGCCTACAACAGACAACTAGACATATAAGATGATCTCCTAAGCCAATAAACAGATGGAAAAATTAAACCTTCTAGAAGCAGTGAAGCTCATACTTGGCAAAAATGTATCATCCTCAACTGATGAGATCTATATGTTAATTCTGAAAGAATCAAACTGTACAAAAAAAAATAGAATATGGATATGAGGAAAAGCACTTTATATTAAGCACACTGCAGTAAGGCACATATATTTCAAAATAAGTAAACAATGAAGTCAAAGCTACAACATTGGTTTTCTTAGTATGTCTGTGAGCACAGTATCTGCTGCGCAGTGATGATTCCGTGCCAGAAAAATCGTATTTCTATATGCTTGTGGTCAGTAATGCGTACAACTGTTGTGCTACGCTTTGGAATGTGATCTGTATGTGTGAAAGTAATTGATGTCTTAAAAAAAGAAAACAAATTTACAGCAGAAACAGGACACTGAACAACTCACAGAAGTTCAACTGTATCTGGAGTTTAAGGAAGACTAAATAATCCTGAGTATCACACAAAAAAAAAATATAGCTACATTGTCATGATAAAATACAACCACCAAGCTATTTCTTAAGTGTCCATTAAATCCACTGTTAAATTCTGTTACAGAAGGTTTTGACCACAGATAAGTTAATTCTCAAGTTTGCTATAAAATTAGCACATGGATAAGACACTAATTAAGTTACCTGTAAAGATAGGTACTGAACTGTTGCACAAACAACAAGTGTGACCTCCCAAATACTGAATACTGTCTCAGAGTAAGCAGGTATTTCACAGTATCACCAAGGTTGGAAGAGACCTCAAAGATCATCAAGTCCAACCCATTACCACAGACCCCGAGACTAGACCATGGCACCAAGTGCCACGTCCAAATGTGCCTTGAACACCTCCAGGGACGGTGACTCCACCACCTCCCTGGGCAGCCCATTCCAGTGGGGAATGACTCTCTCAGTGAAGAACTTTCTCCTCACCTCCAGCCTAAACCTCCCCGGGCACAGCTTGAGACTGTGTCCTCTTGTTCTGGTGCTGGTTGCCTGAGAGAAGAAAGCAACCTCCTGCTGGCCACAACCACCCTTCAGGTAGTTGTAGACAGCAATAAGGTCTCCCCTGAGCCTCCTCTTCACCAGGCTAAACAATCCCAGCTCCCTCAGCCTCTCCTCATAGGGCTTGTGCTCGAGGCCTCTCACCAGCCTCGTTGCCCTTCTCTGGACACGCTCAAGCACCTCAATGTCCTTCTTAAATTGAGGGGCCCAGAACTGGACACAGTACTCAAGGTGTGGCCTAACCAGTGCAGAGTACAGGGGGAGAATGACCTCCCTGCTCCTGCTGGCCACACTACTCCTGATGCAAATTTCTTGTGTTCAAGTAAGTCACAAAAATCTTCCCAATCCTGGTAATTCAGTTTTCACATAGGTTAGGTTACCAGAAAGTCAGGTCATCATTTTTAAGATCTGAGTACTAAAAATACAGACATTCAGAAAAAAAGTATTTCCTTTCCTTCTCTAGGGGTACACTACGGCAGTCAATACCCAAGCACGTCTACAACGTAAGATAACATCCTGGGAGAATGGCAATGTAGAACTGAGGAACAGAAAATTTTTGATTGAATAGTTAATGACACAGCAAGGCCAAAGCCATTAGCTTGAGATACACAAGATTACCTGCTGATACTGCAGGTCTTTTCAGCATACTGTCCTCAGCAGAATTAAATCTCCAGAAACCCTCTGCAGAGCCTCCCTCTCAAACAGATCAACACTATTACCCAATTTGTCTGCAAACTTACTAAAGCTACCACCACGAAGTACATTACACTCAGCGATACAGCAGTTTAAAGTTTATCAATTTAAAGTAACAAAAAAACCTACATTTCATTTACAGCATCTTATACCTGAGGATTAAGAGCTCCAGCACTACAGAACGCGCCCTTAAAGATGTGTCAGCTTTGTTCTGCTCCCTCGTCCCTGAGGGCCATTTTCCAGGGAGTCCTACTGACTAGCTAGTTGAAGAGTTGAAAGTTTGCTTTCCTAAAATTCAAGGTCCTGATTTTACACTTTGCCTGACCCATACCCCTCAGGACTGTGAACTCCGACAGTCTGTGATCAGTAATCACCAAAACCTAGGCTACCTCCAATCTTGATGTTGCCCATTAGCTCACTGGGTGACCATCAGGTCCAATATCAAATCCCCTCTGGTAGGGTTGACCCTTCTTAAGAAGTTCTCCCCTATGACACTCCAGGAGTCTCCTGGATTGCCAACAGCTCAACATGCTACTTTTTCATCAGCTGTCAGTTGTTGAAGCCCTCCAGTAGGACAAGATCCTGAAGGTAAAAAGTCCCCAGTAGCTGGAGTAAGACAACTTAATCAATAGGCTCCCACTGATGAGGTGGCCAGTAGCAGACACCAATTGCAAGATTCCCCTGGTCTCAGTTTCAGTTAACTTAATCCATAAGCTTTTGACCTGCTCATGGCTATTCTTCAGACAGCTTTCTGCTCTCTATCTATTTCTTCATGCAAAAGGCACCGGCTTCACCTCTCCTTTCTCAACTGTCCCTTCTGAAGAGCCTGTGGCCATTGACATCAGCACTCCAGCCATAGGATTCATCCCATCAAGTTCCAGTAATGGGAACCAGGTCATAGCTTTCTAGCAGCACAGTGGCTTCCATTTCCACAGTAGCTCACGTTTGCTGACCATGCTGCATGCCTTGGTATAGAGGCACCTCAGCTGGTTTGTTGGACACGTCTCAAAGAAACTTCTCGTAATTCTTTTGAGCTACTTCAATTGTATTTTCTTTCTTGGCTCCTACTACCTCAGAAGCCCCTGGCTCGCCTCTGTAAGATTCCAGGTGTGCTGCAGTGTACTCACCAAGCCTCGTATCAAAAGCTTTAGGACTCCCTCTAGTATGTCATCCCTCTAGCCATTAACGTGTCACCCCACAGCTTGGTACAGGCAAGCTTGGTATTATACCCCTCCCCATTCCAGACCTGTTTAAAGCTCTGTCAACAAGCCCCAGAAGCTCACTCTTCCACATTAGCCTGCACAACATTAGCAGCGACTACAACAATCACAAATGCAAAAGTACATGGAATTAGAAGTCTATTAGACACCTAGTGCACACTAAGGAAAAGATTTAAAAGCTCATGAGACAGAAATTAAGAGTTTGTATATGGAATTAGGTTTTGATTCTGGAACTTTTAGCTCCTTAAACAGGAAACAAGAAGCAGGAATCTTATTCCATACTTACTTTCTATACTAACCTGAAGTTACCACTAGGGTTTTTTGACTGGCCTGCCTTTTCCCTCTGCCCGGTATTCTCTGTTACAACACTAGTAGCTTTCCATGCAATTCCAGACAAATGTTAAATTACACCACCTTAAACAAGTTTATTTTCTAAGCAATGTATTCACCTCAGACAGACAAGGTGGAATTCTATTCCTGCTGGGTGAACAGTGAATGAATCAATTCTTTGAGTTCCATCACAGAAGCCTCCCTTTCCTTGCGTACTAGGCCAATGCAGAAGGCCATTAATTACTGCTTTCATGATTAGAGATAAGATAAATGGTGAAATCTCTGCCTGTTTCATCAGTTTTCAAACCACTTCCAGGTGGTTTGATCAGAAACAATCAGTTCTCTACAAGTCACTAATTTTTACGCTCAACTCACAGTACAGTAAAACTTTTGTCTATTATCTATCCCAGGACAATGATATTTTCACAGTTTATTTTACTGTAAACATTACTTGTGCAGAGACATACTTGTAGACACAACACAGCTGAACAGCTGGCATCATTTAACCCATTGTACTGTAACTATACTGACAGTATATTCAGCATAAGCTGACATACTTACAAAATAATTTTCATCCTTTTCCTCATCTCACAATGACTCCTTTGCCTGTGTCGATGGAATTTAGGTAACTGGAAACCCGGATGGAGAATTCCATCTTAAAAAAATCCAGTCCCAAAATGCTGGTCTCAACCTCAAAAATTTCCTGATTATCATGCAAGAGCTTGTTTCACACAAAGGACAGGAAGCACAAGAAGTAAGCCACAGTGTATAAAAGGAAATTTTCCTTTCAGCAGTAGCACTACTTTATGCTAGCTCAACATGTTCCTCATATGACAGCCAAACCTGTATTACCTGTCAGTGCTACAGAAGAATGAAAACTCATACCTCAATAGTGTACAAAATCTATCATCGACATCAAAATTAAATAAAAATACCTGTACCTTGTACACAGCATTTGATGTAGTCACTGAAAAACTGTTTCAAGCTTTTAAAAAAAAAAAAAAATCCTAATGAGTATTTTTAGAGTCCTGTCTGATTGCCTCCCTCATTTAGACCAACAAAGCCAAAACATTCACTTCTCAAGTTACACTTAAATAATTTCAAAATGGTTATGTGTAATATGAACAGCACCTTCTTTGAAGTTTCATTAATGCTGTGAATTAAACATTCAATTATCCTTGGTTACACTATTTGTCAAAACTTTGCAGATAACCAAGATATATATACACATATTTTTAAGACCTTGCCACTAGAGAATGTGCCTGTTTGTACATCAGTGCCTCCTGGGCACGATTTAGTGACTGTATAGTCTTTGCACATCACATTAAAAATGCTTCTGCTGTTACGGAGCACAGTGTTTCTGTTTCACAGAAGGGCAATTTATCTCAAATAACAAAGAATCCACTGGTGATCTGCAGATTAGAGTGAAATCAAGCACTTACATTCTTAAAGAGCATGTGGTTCTAAGGGAGGTGCTCTCCAGCACTGTGATAATGTTACCCATCTCCATTCCCACTGCCAAAGCATCAATTCTATAAAAGCCCAAATCAAAACTCCTGTTAACCATTTCACTAAGGAACGTAAGCACCATCTACTAGCAGCTATAGTGACAAAGAGATACAGATCAAGGTCTTAAATAGAAGCAGATGTGAGAATGAATGGATTTCTAATTCCATACATGAAACTTTATTAACCTTTCAAAGTAACTCAAAATAATTTAATGTGGCCTTACTTTTTTTCAAGAGCCTCTTTTGAGTCATTTTAGTGACATACACTGTTCAACCTGTTATAGCAACAAAAATGACTCGGACATGGGCCACAGTCTTTGTTTGTGCATCTCACCCTTACTCTGGCTCATACTTATATAGTCCTGTTCACAACACTCTGTGTCTACACATCTCTTCTCAAATCATCTCCATTTAATTAATGCACAAGACCACTGCATTACACCTCCCCTTTACTCCAGTAGACTTAAAGCATACACACTCCTCTGGTTCTGATCTCAAATTTGGTCTTTGTAACAAAACTCACATTCTAATAGCAAGAAAATACATCACCTAACTGATGTTCCACTTAAGTTTGAGAAAGCTTTTACTGTTGTTGCATTTTTTTTTCTAACTGGTAATAGAAGACAGAAAATATTTGAGAAATGGTAATAGAACAAGCCTTACTTACCTTGAAAATACCGACCCAGTCCTTCTGATGAGGATGGATAAACTGAGTAAGAGTGTAGTGACATTCAAGGTGGGTGTTTGGAAGGTAGCTTTTTGCCACATTTTGAAAAATCACATGTGCAAAATTGGAAGTCTGCAAAGTGTTAGATGAAGACGGAACTTCTTGAAAGGATGACATGACTGATCTGTAACAAAATTGTAGAAGATGCTACTTCAATACGACACGACAGATGAGTTAATTTACAAAAATTAATCTACTTTAAATAGACAAGACAGAGAAACCTAACGATTAGCTCCTCTGTTCTGAAAACAGACAGCTACAGACTAAGTCCACCAACATACACTGTCTCAGCATCATTCCAAAACGATCACCTCTCAGAATAAAAGGGTAAGCATTTCAGTGCTGACATCAAGATGTAGATAAATCACTGCTCAGCTGACTGTCCCCAGAATTCTCTCTCAGATACAGCAACAAAAAGTGCAAAATAAAAGTGATGGTGTGAAAACACAGCAGGGCTCATTCCTAATGAAATATTCTTAATGGTTCTGGATGTGACAAGGAAAAAGCAAGCAAACTCCATAGCTTCCATACTTAAAGTTTTTCTCGGAATCTGTACTGCTCAGTGCCTTTCACAGCATTTTTTACATATGAAGTCTGTCTTTCCCTCACAGTAAATATAGTAAAATTCCATTTTAAGCCATTTTTTGAAACCAAGAAAATTAATCTAAACAGGAGGGTTAGTTTGGGGTTTTTTTCCTCCTTTTCCTCAGGACTTTCTTTGCCTCTGTTTAGCAGTCTATGGTCATCTTTTACTTCTCTCACTGCAACATGCTCCCAGCCCATCATGTTTAGTTTCATTACTATGCATGGTTTGATGGATTAGCACTAATCAGCTAAACTGCAAAAGCTTTTAATCATGCTTTCCATTCACCACCTCATTCAGAAAATGCAGTGCTAAAAAACTATGGCAATTCAAAATGCTTCACAAGCAGAATGTCTCTTCCTCAGATCCAGCAATATCTGCCAAAAATGCAAGATGGGAAAGGGAGAATTTCAAGTGCTTGATTTCAATGTACAGGAATAGGTTTGTTGAAATATTTTATACCAGGAGCACTGGGGCCTTATATATCTAACACATCTCTAAAAAGATGAGTCATCCAATTCTTCCAATTGTTATTAAAAGTACCTTTATACTGACCAAATTCACACTTTGTATGAGGTAACTGCCACCCTGACATACTACTTTCATTGATGACAGACATGGAAACCAATCCCAAAAATGGGGATGGACCACTGCTAATCTCAAGTTCAAAAATAAAAGACTATAGGGGACACACATATAGCCTTAAAAAAACAAAAAAAAACAAAAAAACACTTTTCAGCAGTTAAAAAAAAATAAGTAGCAAAGAGTTGTCGTTTCCTAAAAGATACACTCTGAAATAGACAGGTATTCATCATTAAAAACAACAAAAAAGTAAACATGGATTTTTTTAGATTTAAGCCCTTGATGTTTTAAGCTTATTCTGCCTAACAGTGTAAATCACAAAGTAAATACAGCCAACCATTGCATTATTTTGATGTATCAGATGTTACCCAAAAAAACCCAGGTTTTTTACCCTGAACAAAAGTAATGAGATAAAAAGCCAAGCACGTGAATATCAACATCCCTGGCATTTGATATTTTATATCCATATATAGGACAAAACCTAGCATTTACACAATTGCGCTGGTTTGAGACTAGTTGGAATATTTTAATGAAAAAAATAAATTATAGACTGTGAAAAGCAAAACAGTGGTGATGTCTGCTGCACTCAGGCTTGCTAAGATGTATAAAAACAAGGACACAAACACAGGTAACACAGAGAGTCTCTCTCTGGGAGGTGCTGTGTCTTCTGGCCATCTTCTCATCTCTCTGCTTCTAACCCCCCTTGCCCATCCTCCAAACTCACCTTGCACATAAGGCAGACCCTGGGGTAAGGCAGAGGGGTGGGAAGAAGGTGGAAGGGTGGTTGGGAGCCCCTCCTGGGGACTCTGATGTCTGGGAGGGAAATTGTGTTTCTGTATTACCTTTAACTTGTATGTTTCTGTATATTTCTACAACTATTCACGTCTATTGTGTAAATATCTGCTTGTGTATTGTGCTAAGTTGTAAATAGAGCTTCAGTCCTTCACTTGCAGCTGGCTGAGTCTAGTCTGGGTGATTTCATAGAGTGTGGGGGCAGGTAACTCCCAAACCATCATAACAAGAAATTGGGTAAAGCGTGCCTTTGAGAAACAGTAATATAAACATTAAGTCCTATCCATTATCCAGCTTCAGAGTCCAGAAAAACACAGGAAATTTTACAGCACAGTAAACCTCAGAAAACTCCCACACCTCTCAAAACAGAGGATCACATTTAAGACTGTTCAAATCTGCTCTGAACTGTAAGTGGTATGAAACAACAGTTTCCACAAATTCTGAAAGAAAAAAAACCACCATCTTTTTCAAGTACAATAAATTCATTACTTTTAAGTAATTTAGTAGTACCTGAAGCCAAATAACACTGACATGAAACAGTTTATTCCAGTTTTCATTACTTATAAGTGCAAAAAGAGTACGCAAAGCATTAATAAAAAAGCCAGACAATCCACCAAAAAAAAAAAAAAAATCCAAACATTAATGTCTGCACTGTTTGCCACCTGCCACTGCCCAGTGCCAGCCTTAGTGAAACCAGTTAAGGGCAGCTACTTTCCAAGCCCAAAGCAGAACTATTCACAAATGTGAACTTGCACAGTCCAGCAGAATCATCTGGGATTACTGTTCTCTAGTAGGAAAATCCCCAGAGCTTAGGTGAAGCGGAGATCTACTTACAGTTCAAGGGTAGTTTGGGGGATGCTGGATGCTTTCGTATTTAGCTCACAGCTACCGGTTGGGAAACAGAAGTGGAGGAGGAGGAGGAGGAGGAGAAAGCAGAAGAGCTACATTTCGGCTTCATTACTAACATATGACAAGCGATTCCCTCTGGGAGGTCGAACGAGGTGGTTAGTTTTACGCACCGAAAAGGACAGGAGCAAAAGCTCGTCAGGCAGGAAAAGCAGAAGCAGGACGAGCTGCGACACCCCAGCCGACTTCTCCAGGAGTCCTCCAGCTGCAGCCCCGGCGGGACAGGGCGCAACTGACGCCCCTAACCCTACCTGCCCTTGTTCCTGGGGGCCAGCCTGCGTCTTTTCGCTTCCTGCCCCTCCCTGCACCGCCACCGGCAGGCGCAGCCTCCCCTGCCCGCCAGGGATCACCTTTGCTCCGGGCCTCGGCAGGGCCCCCTCCCAGTCCCGCAGCACGACCGCCCGGGCCCGGCGCTCCCCGACACGGTCGCCGCCGCTCTCCCCTGTCTGCTCCCGGACCAAGGCCGGCCCGAAAGAGATGCGGGGGGAGGAACGGGGGAGGGCTTCCCAGTGGCGCAGAACCGAGGCCCACGGCCCGGCGACCGCGCTCGCACCAGTGGCTGCCGGAAGCCGCCAACCAGGGAGATGTGAAGCCCACCCGCCCCCCACAGCCAGACCCAAGGAAGCCCTTACCGAGGCAGCTGCGGAGAACGTCTGTGACATCAACACCATAGAGCGTCCGCCATCAGCGCCTCACAGCCCCGCCCGCCTGCGTCACTTCCAGCCCTAGCCCTGCCCGCGGCGGGGGCGGGCCGCTGTCGGCCAGCCGCAGCCCGCAGCCCGGAGTTCCCAGCCCGGAGCCCCCAGCCCTACCCGCGGTGGGGCGGGCCGCCGCTGCCAGCTAGATGCAGCCCGTGAGTCCCCCCAGCTTCAGCTCTGCCCGCGGGGGAGCGGGCAGCCCCCGCCTCGCGGGCCTTCGTGCCCTCACAGAGGCACTCCGCTTCAGGCGAGGCCAGAGCGCCCGACCCGTGCTGTGATCCGAACACCGGTAGAGCAGTGCAGCTGTCACCTCAGTAAAGTGTATCTTGTGTCCCTTCCCTACGCATTCGGTATTACAACATTATAATATTCACATACCCTTAATCGATCATTCTCGGTCCCACTTCCGAAACACAGACACACTTGCACGTCCCAGATCTCCACTATTAATCCCTCAGCCTCCTTAGGTCTTCCCAAGGCAACAAAGGGTTGAGGTAAGAGTGACTAGAAATGCTTACACACAGCTCTGCTTGCGTACAGGATCTCCACGGAAGGGCATTGCCTCATCACCAGGCTGCCTGCTCGGTTTTCACCCAAAGACTACTCACCAGAGTGAGGGGATGAGTAACGGCGCTGACGAGTAACCTCCGTCGGCAGGCAGTAGGCAGGACTTCCCCAGGGTACTACTACAAACTATCCTGAGGTCATCACCTCTGCCTCTCGGCTGCTACTGTCTCTTACACATTTTCACGTGTATTCTCAACAGATAGGCTGTATGGAGAAAGATCACTGTTTATAATAATAATATTAATATTATAGGGTTAATTATTAAAAGTATTTAGGACTTTTACTAGTTTATCTGCTTTTTCAAGGTCAGTCCAAAGAGAAAGGAAAGTAAGCTGGAGCACAAACTGTCCTTGTCAGTAATAAGGGTTACTCGTTGTGCTCGATCCTGTTCCACACTCCTTGTTTTCGAAGACAGCCACGTCTTCAGACTTGTAACAGACTACCAAGCATTCCCCTGCTCTGTACTGCACTCTCATCTCTCACATCGTGCACTGATGCCATTTTCCCTCGAGAGCAGTGAATTCCCTGCTTTCTCTCCTGTAAGACCAGAGCAGGTTTTGTAGTGGGAAATGAAACCAGTAGGTTAATCAGAAAACCAGTAAATATCTCTAAGGAGGTGGGGAGAGCCACTTCTTATCTCCGTTCTCCACTTCTCCTCACTGCTCTTTGCTCTGTGTGACCTGATAAAGGGCAAATAGTCACAAGGCACTGTTCTGCATGGACTGGGGCTCGGGAAGAACTTCATGGCTTACCGCAGCTAGCTGGGGAGTACCAATGTGAGTAAGACTAAGAATAGTTCTGCTTTCACTGGATGCCGTTATGATGCTGGTGTAGGGATATACAATGGGAAGTTTGAAATGGAGCTGCTCTTTTGCATCACAGTTTTTACAGGGAACACCTGGGGGAAAATCTGTTTCCTAATTAAAAGAAAAAATCCCAAATTCTGACTTTTTTTTTTTTTAAAGAAGCTTGAGGTATTTCTGTGCTAAGTTCACAAATGTTTATTTAGTCAAAAAGAGTTAGTTATGGCCTAGTCATAATTCAGTATCATTATTATTTATGTTGCTACATCTGTATTTGAGAGGTAAAACAAGGTACATAGAATCACAGAATGGTAAGGTTGGAAGGGACCTCAAGGATCACCCAGTTCCAACCCCCTCCATAGGCAGGGACACCTCCCACTAATACAGGTCACTCAAGGACTCATCCAGCCTGGCCTTGAACACCTCCAGGGAGGGAGCATCCACAACCTCCCTGGGCAACCTGCGCCAGTGTCTCACCACCCTTGGTTCTCACATGCATAGTGTAAATATTAGGACTAATAAATCAAGCACAATCTTTGATTTTCTCATACTTTAATCTGCAATTTTCAGGAAAAAATGTAATTTCAAACTCTGATCTTAGCCACATATATAGTGATTATATTATGTATAGTATCATGTATGTTTCTTTAATTATTTACTCTTAAATAAATAAATGTATGATTTAATGTGTTGTCATATAGGTATTTGTATCCTAAGTTTAAATGCCAGATTTATCCCCCCAGAATGTACAGATATTCTACAGAAAGGGAGTGCAGAGCCTTTTCTCATTTTGTTATTACCCCTGTGAAAAGTGAAGGACTTCACTCGAATGGAGAAGTTGTGCACTGTGATCCTAGGATCAACAATCAACGTGCTTACACTAGTACAAAAAAAAAAAATCAAGGAAGTTTTGATTGGAACTGGTGAAATTTGCACTTGCTCTGAGCATTAATGGTTGAACATCTTAATCAGTCTGAATTTTCCAGGCAGGGATCATAATATAAACCTTTTTTGAAAATGCACTTTTGACTAGCAAAAAAATGAACCAACAAAACACTATTTTTCTAGCTATACCTGCATTCTCTGCCAAATATTTTAAATTGTAAAAGAAAAAGGAAGTTTGATATTCACATTCCCAGTGATTCCTGAGTCTTGTGAGGCTCCCTGACACACTAACGCAATCAGAAAAGTTTGTGACAAGTATGATGGCAATAATCCCATCTCCTTCTGACTCCATCTTCATCTTTCCAATCCCACTGATTTCAGTAACAGGAAGCTCTTTTTACTTGCTCTACTTTTTATGTATACCAGGACTGTACTCTAAGCATGTAGAATTGGTGTTTAGCCAGTATTTAGGTGAGGGTTTTAAGAAAAAAGTAGTGAAAGTATTTTTTAAAGACACAATTATTCCTATATATATCGTAGAATCAGAACCATGGTAGCTGGAAGGAAACTCCAGAGCAGGTGGAAGGAGAATATGTTTCACAGAGCTTCTCCTGGCCCCATTTTGAATTTTGTCTCTTGCCTTGTCCTTTCACCCTGCATTTCCTTGAAAATAAAAAGATGGCAGAACCTTTTTCTCAGTGTCTCAATTTCTTAAGAACAATTTCTTAAGAGGACAAATAATAGCAGGTTCAGATTGTGGTTTTGACAGAAATATTACATAGCATAAATATGAATGTGATGCAGTAACTGGATTAGATCATTACTAGACTCAGAAGAAGTTTGAAATTCAGACTGGGAGATAAAGGTCTCCTGCTTTGTAATTATACTAAGACTGCCTTTGCCACAGTGAGGTTAGTCCTTCTTCAAGCATGAGATGAACAAGGAATAAAAACTTTAACCAGCTAACTGGAATTGCCAAGGGAAGTATGAGGCAATTAAGGACTTTCAGGAAACTGAGTCAACTGTGTTTGGAAAACATTTGCTATTTTCATGCTACCTTTTAAACCTCTGAGCTCCATTAGCAGTTTGCAGCCTGGGAAGTAGAAAAGGGTCCCCGTAACATCTGTTTAACCCTGAGTATATTTGAACTTTTATTCAGATCCAGAGCTTGACATATTTTCTGTTTACTTTCTGTGTTACAGCCTGACCAAAAGCCATGATGAGTTTTGGATCCAGCCCTGAATTTTCCCCTTAAGGCTCATCTCTGATTTGTGTGACAGAAAAAAAAAAATATCCTATTTTTTTATTTCCAGAGAAAGCTACTTTGTGCTGTGGATATTCAATGTATTGGCATGACATGATGGTATTGATGAAGTGTGGTAAGTAAACACTTCAGTTCTAATTATTTGATTTAATTTTGGTTTGACTCCTACTTCAACACTCCCAACTTTTAAAAGTATAGGCCATGTGAGATGTGAAATAAATAAATTAATTAATTAATTTTGATGTCACTAATCGGAAGCTCTTTCTAGTCACGTTGTAAAGCACACTTAATCACCTTCTTTAAGATCATGTTACAGAAAGCTACTAACTATGCTCTTAAAACAGTTAAACAGTTATAAATAATGTTTTATATTATGTCTGACAAGACTGAATTGCCCTGCATTTATGGAACTCTAATCACAGGGCATGCAGACTTTGCCTTCCAGTAAGATATGTGGAACTGTTGTTAACATTTCCTATTAAGGAGAAAGTCTCTCTCTGTATATTTTGGATTTCTTTTCCAGCACTTAATTGCAGCTGATGAAGAAAAGCTATTCAAAAGCTGCCAGGATTTTTAAGTCTGTATGAGCGAGATTAATTAAATTTGTGGGTTTTCCCAAAAGAGTATAGGTGAAAGCAGACATGTAAACGTTTTATGTGTGTGCACGTATGCGTGTGACAGAGAGCAAAGACAGCAAGAGCTTGCTACTAAGGTGTGAGACTTGGCAGGGCTGCAGTGTACAATGGGCACAAGAAACCCCATGTCTGTAAATGACCACTTTTGAGCTGCTGTTACTTCTCTGTTAGAATCATAGAATCATAGAATGGTAAGGTTGGAAGGAGACCTCAAGGATCATCTAGTTCCAACCCCCTGCCATAGGCAGGGACACCTCCCACTAGTACAGGTTACTCAAGGCCTCCTCCAGCCTGGCCTTGAACACCTCCAGGGAGGGAGCAGCCACAACCTCCCTGGGCAACCTGTTCCAGTGTCTCACCACCCTCACTGGAAAGAACTTCCTCCTAA
>WBNM01015233.1:31074-182859 GCA_013399055.1 Ramphastos sulfuratus | reverse complement strand
CACTGGTCTCCAGGTGGACATTGTGCCCTTGATCACCACTCTCTGTGTGCGACCATCCAGCCAATTCCTTATCCAGTGAGTGGTCCACCCATCAAGTCCATGTTTTTCCAGCTTGGTGACCAGGATGTCATGTGGGACAGAGTCAAATGCCTTACTCAGGACCAGGTAGATGACATCAGTTGCCCTTCCCTTGTCCACTGTCGCTGTTGTATTGTTCAAGGCAAAAGGAATGTTTTTAATACATGCAAATAACGAATTAAATGCTTGCACATACCGAGGCATTTACTCTCTGGTGTGTCATTAACATATGTGCCCTGGAGACCCAGGTCAGGGGGAATGTTTCATTTCTCATTTATGATGTTTGCAATGCTTTTTTCCTTTGTTGCATACCTCTTACTGGCATACACAGAACTCCATGTAAATGACCACTGAGTAGGTGTCACTTAAATCTTAGCAGATATAGAACAGGTAAATACCTTTGTTTGGTATGCTTTGTTAAATGTACCATTTCACTCAGCCTTTTATCTTTGCTATCTGAGAGTAATAGGACGCTCCCAAATGACCAACATTTTGTTTTCGGAGGCAGGAAACAAACAAGCAATTGGATTTCCGGGTTTTTGTACCTCAAGGCACAATGCTTAACCCTGAGGGACCGAAAACAGAAAGACACGTTCTGCAGCTACCTACAGTGTGCTTCTTGTATCCCCTTCTGAGTTCCCCTCCAGCACTGGCTGCCACCGTTGACAGAGCACAGAAGTGTCTGTGTACTGTATCTGCAAGAAGCTTGGCAGCTTTCCTGTTTTCTCATAATAGTATGTATTTTTCTCAGAGGATCTAAAGATGACTGAGTCATCATACTAATGCTGTGTCTTGGTCCCCTATCCTGGACCTAGGATAACTTTACTAGTTTTTCTTGCTCTTTGGTTCCCTGAGCAGATGCATCTGCCGCATCACATTCTCAAACTGGGGAGCTTGGCAGGGCTGCATAACTCCCTGACAAGGTCAGTACCATGCAGGAGTTTGTCTGTCAGTTGAGTGCGCTTGATTTGGCACCAGGAGAACAGCTGTCAGGTTATGCAGCACACTGATGAGAGGTGTATCTGGCCTGGGACTTGAGAAAGAGAGCAATTCACGCTGCTTTTCTACGTAGCCCCTCATTCATCTTGCAGAGGTTGACCTCTCATACCTCTTGTCTGGCTGCTCATAAGGAAAACTTTTCGGACTACAGATCTTGAGTATAGGTTCTCACTTTCTTCTACTGACTGAGTTCTGAAACTCTACATCGTAAGTTCTTAAATTCTGTGAAGAAACAGTAACCATGAGGTAACACACATTACATACAAACCAATTACTATGAGGCACAGTGCTAAAATTAAATGTTAATCCATCCCCCTGAATATTCATTGTTCTATTGTCTGTCAACATTGTGCAGAGAAGAGCACTCTGGATTTGCTGTTCAAATTTATGTGCGGACAGTAACGCAGTCCTTCTGATTCTATTTGGTCAGCACCACTGAGAAATACAAACTGTATTTTTACCACACATGCCCTAGCATTTTCTTAGAACTTTTATACCTTTCATACTTTTTCTTATTTCATAAATTAATGTCCTTATAAACTAATAACCCTAAGGAGTATTTTCAAGAGGCAGAATGGTGCAGTGCTTACATTTCTACAACTCAAAAAAAAAAAAGTACAAATGTAATAAATGGCTCTCCCCTTTGCTAATAAATACTTTACATTGTAATGTGGCAAAGTTAGCAATATTGTCCAAAGTGTGGTTATGTGTTGTGTTTTGGAACTGGAATCTTTCAGTCAAAGTGTAACTTACATTACTAGTATAGGTAACAACTCTTACTCTTAAAAACAGTGTTGTCACAGCCATGACACGTGGCTTTCATTCACTACATAGCAAAGGATCTGTTTGGCCTGCAGTAACTGTTTTGTACACAAACACCATTGTTAGAAGCTGCTTTGACAGTGTGTGTTTCAGTTGTCTTTACTGGGATACGTCAGTGGGCAGCATCCGCTCTGTCTATCTAAATATTTTGAACATACCATGTTTGTGCTGAAGGTGACTTTTGAAAGCTTTATGAAACTGCCTGCTAAAATGCTACCACTGAGACCTGACTGGACTTGTCAATGCTGTTATTAACATTGCCTGTAAATAGTGCAGCATTTCCATAAAACTGGGTGATAAGACACCAAGTTACCCTAACAGCTTTTGAGAACTTTACCATTCTAAACTGACTATTGAGACAGATAGATAGACAGATTTCAGCATTCCTAGAATCCGCACATTTTTCCTGCCTGTTAGAAGAGATGCCAAAAGCAAATTCAAATTGTAGTTCTCTCTCCTTCCCATTCTGCTGCAATTAGTCAACCGCCAAGGGAAAGTTCATTGGCTGAATATTCTTCCTATTCCTCTTCTAAATTCAAATATAGTTAGCCTTAGTTTTTGTTGCATTAATCACTGGGTCACTGGGCCAAATCAGCTCATTTGTCAATGGGAATGTCCACAAGCTTCCAAGTGGGATGAAATTTTCCCAACAAAAGCACAGATCTTAGGAATTGCATCCATTCAGTGTCTAACATCATCCGGATTTGCCATTTATATATTGCTTTTTGATCATTTCACACTCAACATTTCATTTGGAAATCATTTATATCACAACTGTACTTGGCCCTCAGAATTATTGGACAGCATGAAACACACTCAGCGATGGTATGAAAGTTATTTCCAATAGGGCTCATGAAGAACAGCTGAGCAAGTACAACCTCCTGACCTCAAAGTGTTTGTTTACTGGGAACTATATTCCAGTTCCCCACATTTAATCTGTCTTGGACGAGGCTGACATTCCCCTTCTAGATTTATTGTAGAATAGAGGCTATTACAAACACAGCATTGTCACTGCTTATCTAATAAAATTATAATAGGATTATATTACTCTAGTGACAATGATACATTTATGTTCATCTTTAAAGGTTTGTTAACAAAGTTTGATTCCATGTTCAGTGAAAATAAGGTGTTACTAGGGGGAAAAAATGAACACAAGTCTATATTATGTTAGTTTTACAATAAATTTACCTTATGTTCTTGAGAATTTCAACAGGAGCAAGATCACCTCACATTTTGTCAAAGCCAGGACTTTGCTCAGGAGCATGCCACACAAAGAAAATGTCTCCTAAGCCATGTGCTTTACATTTTGGTGTAGGAAGACTGAAAGACTGAGTTAGTGCAAGGATTGCTCTTTCTACATTATAAGGAGGTTCAGGATTTTATCAAAGTAATGTGAAATTGATGCTTTTAGACTGATATACATATGTTGATTGGAAAAAAATACTTTGCCTGGGTTTTTATATGCATGCATCTTTTCCTGGGCAACAGTTACCTCACCTTACCTGGACTCCTAAGTTTGAGATCAACTTACTGTGTAGCTTTTCCACATTGCTTTTCCCTGTTGCCCTACCACGTTTTCTTTCCCTATGCCAGTACTCCATAACTGTCAGAAGGGCATCGAGTGACTGTCCCTTGCAATTCCAACACCAATTAGTGTGTGTTCTATATATACTGCATTACAGGTAGAAGTAAAAATGAAACAACCATGCCTGATATCAGATATGTAGCCATACTTCTTCTGCAGTTTGTTTCAGCTGCTTTTACAAAATGTGTTTGTCTAAATCTGAACCAAAGTCATCCTCCTCTTTGCATTTCTATATCATGTGAAAGTAAGATATTGTACACAAACGTTATCAGATTCTAAATCCATTAAAATATTTTTTTCTTTTCTTTTTTAGTTACAAAACTGAAGCCAAGCCCAAACACTATAGAATGCTATACAAGTTGCTGTTCTCACACTTCAGTATTTTTTTGGTTGGTTGATTGGTTTCGATATCAATTCTCCAAACTCAATGTATTTTATGGTACAACATGTATGCAGTCATCCATGTACAATATACCCCATTCCTTTTATAACACTGCTGTGATTACAAGGACTGGTTATTTGAATGAAGTCTCTTCAGGGACTTTGGAAAATCCACAGAATTTTCCATTAAATTTCTCTAGTTAAAGTATCTCTACTGCATTCTGCTTGGATGGGATTTCGAAAAGAATTGAAGGAGATTCTTAAATTATTCTAGGAAATAACTACTTGAATCTTTTAAGTTCTTCTAAAAAACCCACTCAGCACAGTCTAGCCTAAACATTGTAATAGGATTTTAGAGCTAAAAAGAGGGGAAAACTTCTAGTGTTTAACTGAATTTGGTATCAGTTAGTACAAATACATATTGCATTGATACCCTAGAGTAACCTGATTTGATGGTTTGGGATTTCCCTGCGCCAATTCCCCCACAATGAAATCAGGCAGAGCAGACTCAGTCAGCTGCAAGTTAAGGACTGAAGCTCTATTTACAACTTAGCACAATACACAAGCAGATATTTATGCAATAGACATGGATATTTACAGAAATACACAAGTTAAAGGTAATACAGAAACACAATTCCCCTCCTAGCAATCAAGAGTCCCCAGAAGGGGCTCCCAACCACCCTTCCACCTTCTTTCCACCCCTCTACCTTACCCCAGGGTCTGCCTTACGTGCAAGGTGAGTTTGGAGGATGGGCAAGGGGGGTTAGAAGCAGAGTAGTGAGTTGGGTTACACAGCAGAAGCCCAGCAAACACAGCAGTTCCCAGAGACTCTCTGTGTTATCTGTTTGTGTCCTTGTTTTTATACATCTCACTAAGCCTATGAGTGCAGCAGACATCACCGCTGTTGGCTTTTCACAGTCCATAATCTTTTTTTTTTAATTAAAATATTCCAATTAGGCTCAAACCAGCACACCAGCCCATTGTAACATTCACATGATGTACCCGTGAGATGCAATCACTTTCCAAACTACAGTACCAATCCCTGATAAAACAGACATTAAGTCTTCATACCTAAACAACATTTCTGAGTTCCCTCAGGGAACTACATTCCCACAGAAGCCTGCAATTTGCTTCCCCTTAAGTATATGCAGTATTTCAAACATTACGTATATTTAGCTCATGGTTGATTACTAAATTACAGACTGCTGCAGAATATATCGTATAACTCAGCAAGAAGTAAAGCAGTTCAGATGACACAAGGGTTAGGGTTTTTCCTACAGGCAAAAATAACCCCTTGCATTGCTGGTTATACATTCCACTTCGTTAGCTAGCAAAGTGCACACAGCTAGGAAATGAATGCTGCTCTGAGAATCTCAACTCGAGTATCTACAGGCGTGAAGAATGTCATGCTGTGATGGATTCAAGGTCCCTCTAGCCCAGTAGTCTGTCTCCAGCAGAGACTTCCATCTGACAGGAAATATGCAGGGATATTTCTCTGGAATGCACTCCCAGCTCCAACTATTTGCCGCTCAGGGATTCCTGAGCTTTTATTCATTGATTCACTGATTTATTCACGGATTCACTGTGCTTTTATTGCATTTTACAAATGTTATAAAAGCTCTCCAATGCCGAGAAGGAAACACACCAAATGCAAGGAGGAATGAAATGCTATAGGCCTGGCTACCAATGAATTTTGATTCAAGTCTTAAATGTGCTGTTGCATCCATTGCAGTCTCTTTAGGATGCACCAAGTCATGTTAATGTAAAAATTTAAACGTAACTCTGCAATGAGGGTCCCATTTTACAGGTGTCACATGCCTGCAGCTCTTGCTAAATGCAATGAAAATTGTTAGTTATCAACCTAGACTACAAAACTCCATGTCCTGAAACCTCCCAAAAGTAATGGAAATAAAAAAACCCCAAAAATTAACCAAACATAATTATCCTGCATCAATAGACTTTAAATCAGGTGCAGGCTCTGAAAAGCAATCCAGATACCCTTATAATTTGACACAGTGCTGATTTAAGAGCTTCATCACAGAGAATACAGAGAATCACACAAAAAACGTCTGGTTAGAAGAGATCTCAAAGATCATCCAGTTCAACCTTTGACCCAACACTAAACCGTGTGCCTTAGTGCCAGGTCCACAGGCTGCTTAAACACCTCCAGGGACAGTGACTCCACCACTTCCTTGGGCAGACCATTCCAATGTTTGATAATCCTCTCTGTGAAGAGATACTTCCTAGCATCTAGCCTGACCCTCCCCTGGCACAGCTTGAAACCATTTCCTCTGGTCCTGTCAGTTGACCTAGAGTCCACCTGGGGTCAACCCTCCAAAAGATAGTCGGAAGCTGTAACACTCCTTTGCCATCTGACTAGGCAAAGGCAGCGTCAGGTGACCTTTCCCTCACTCTAAGGCCGCGTCTATGCCATGCTGCCAGCATCTCCCTCCTCAAAAAGGATGAACGGCCCCAAGGAACGCCTCTGCCCAACCCCACGCCTGCTTGCCCTGCCTGCCTGCCTGCCTTCCCGGTCTCCCTGCCTTCCCTCTCCCTGCCTTGCTAGCCGGCCTCCCCCGCTCCCTCCTCCCAGCTCTACACCAAGCGTCCCGACCGACCGCGACACAGGAAAGGGAGGGCGCAGCGGTCAGCCACAGGGAAGAGGAGGGCTGAAACGAAACACCTCCCACAAAGGAGCTGCAGGCTGCAGGCTGCAAGACAAAACTCACCCTACCGCCAGCTCCGCTTCCCCAATAAGCTGCCCCAGAGCCTGCCCGGCCCCCGCCCCGCCCCGCGCTCGGGTGGGAAGCGGCTCCGCCCTACCCATCACGGGGTCGAGCGGGGGCGGGGAAGGAGACTTTGCGCTCCCATTGGCCGAGTGCCGCCGAGGGGCGCCTGTGGTTGGCTGCGGTAGCTGCCGCACACAACTCTCGGGAGGCGGTGGGCAGGGAGGTGCCGAGCGGGGAGGTACCGAGGCGGGTCGCGGCTGCCCGGAGGTCACTCGGCGTGGGGGTGCAGCATGGCCGCGGCTGTGGTGCTCAGGGGACCTGTGTGCTGGTGGCGCTGGCACAGGCGGGTGCGTGCTGCCCGGGCGGCGATGGGTAAGGACCTGCCCCTTTTCTCGTCCCGAGCGACCCTCCGCTGACCGCCGGGCGGCCGCTGTCCGGCGGGGAAAGGCCGAGCCTTTCTAGGGGTTCGTCCGGGGAGTGCTGCTGCAGCGTCGCCCTTGCCAGCCGCGGTCGCAGCTCAGCGGCCAGCCCCGCGCCCGGCGGGAGAGGCCCTTCGGGGAGCGCCGGCGGTCGTGGCTGGCTCGGCGCGTGCCTGCAGAGCGGCTCCCGCTGCCGGCTTGCTCGAGGCCGCGGCGGAACTTCGGAGTGGTTTCTCTCCGTAAATGTTTTCACTCACTTGCCTGAAATAGCATGTATGGAATTTGTTGCAGCCCGCAAGTATTTCTTGTGCCATCGATGACGTTTTAGCAGTACCTGTTACCTAGATTTGGGCTGCCCAACCCTCTCGATTACTGTATTCGATTGTTGCCCTTAAACCGAAGGTAAACCCAGCGGCACTGCCCCGTGCCAGCTCCGCAGGCACTCACTGGCCCGTGTGACTGATCCGTGGGCAGTTGAAGGAGCGAACACCTGCAAATGCCCTGGCGGTGCGGGTGAAGGAGGAGGGTACCTGCGGAACTGGACCTGGACTCTTCACCTTCACGGAGTCTCGAGAGTCACAGAGTCACGTTGCCATTTCCAAGGGCTGAAGGAGGTAGTTGAAGATCTGCCTTCAGTTACCTTTTCAGTGCCACTCCGTAGCAGTCTGTTGCCTGTGCGTGGCTCTATGTAACAGGGCTCCCAACAAATAGGTGACGTTTTCAGTTAGTTTCAAAGTGGAAGGAATATGCTAAATAACTTTTACAAATAGGTAATTCCCTCTTAAACCTGATTTAAACTGATCAGTGAAAAGTGTTTGACATTTAATTTTGAATTTAGCATTCAGTGTTATTTTTGCTTGACTGTCTCTTTGACACTAATGCATGATTGATTTATACTTGCAGCTCTGGTGTGCTACATAATAGCTCAGATGCAGCAGGCATGTTGGTCATGTGCTGTAAAACATGTAAAGCAAGTACATGAGACCTGCTGAGTATCTTTTGTGATACCACAGTTGAAAGCAGTAGCGTTCAGTGTACTTTGAACTCTCTGTGTGCATGGTAACTGTCAGGTATTTCTGTAAGAGCTTTGAAATCCACTGTCGTGATCAATATTCCAATACTCATGTTTAATGTAGACAAGGATCTCATTTCTTGGTGGTGAGCACAGATGTGAGAAGCAGGCAAAACACTACACTGGCCCTTAAAGTTGAAAAATACAATTTGTCTGTGCCTGAAGACTTGAGTGGTTGAAGGAGAAATTGTGACTCTCCCAAGAAACTTCTATAAAGCAGAATTTTGCCCACAGCATTTGAACTCTGACTTAGTCAGTACTGACTGTGCTGAAAGTCCTCAGCTCTTGAGAAGGGTTTGTGGGATGAAGGTTTGCACATTAAGCCTTCTTAACTGCTAAGCTCTACTGCTTAGTTATATGTCAAAGTTTCTCCATCTCTAACACATTTATCAGGTTTGCCATCCTTTCTTCACTTTGAGTAATGTAAAAGTTGTCTTCTGGGTATTGATTTCATCAACTGTTATCCTGAGTGAAATGCCATCCTAGTGGAGGAACTCTGCCAGCTCTGCTAGCTGCCCAACACCACAGCTGGGGTTAGCAAGTGAGCTATCTTCATTCACCTGCTGAATGCTCCTTAGTTACTTGGTCAGTTGCTCTTGCAGCTGGTGCAGACCATGATGGATTGTTTCTTTATGTTAATACTAGAGGCTGTTAAATCACCTAGGAGGAAAATAATCTGAGGGCAGGTTCTGGGGGAGCATCTTGGGTATTTATGTTTGTGCATTAGCGAGTTGGGTAAAGACCATGTAGTCCTGTGATCTGCAGCTGGCAGTTGTTGGCAGAGGTGCTCCATGGTGAGGTTGTGTGAGACCTTACTTCTTTGCAAATGTGGAGGAATCCTTTCAGGGGACTGCTAGGGAGATGAAGGGGAGTTAATGAGATATTGTGGCTGAGAGAGAAAGATATTTTGATGTTTTAGGATTTGTGGAAAAAGACAGTACCCTGCTAGAGAGCAAAAATGTCCTTACAGATAGTTTGGATGAGTAGTGGGGACCCGTTCAATTAACAGTACTTCTGTTGATGCAGGAGCTGTGTGTAAATTGTCAAAATGATTCCATGCTCTGGTGTGGAAAAGCATTAATTACTAAGTAAGGATTATGACAGAAAGACCTGCTCAGAAGTCCAGCACCTTACTTAATTAAGGCATCAGCTGTACACTTGATACTTGTTATAGATGAAAAGTAGCTACTACATCCATTTGTCTTTAATGTATCAGCAAACATTTAGTGAAGTATAGATATAGATATGAAAATTAGGTAAGAAGACTCAGGCTGTAACAAGATAACAAGTTGGTTTTTCATCAGCAGACCTCTGCAGAAGCAAGGAAGAACAAGTGGGATGTTTTCAATGCAAAGCTGGCCAAATTTAGTGTCTTCTAATTCTTAAATTATGGTTTTGGCAGAGTGCAATTCTCAGAATCGTTGCATAACCTTTAAAAGCCTGTGACCCTGGGGCAGTTAGCAAAGCTTCTAGGAGCAGAAAGACCTGCTTCTGCCTGTGTACAACTGTCCTCTCTAACTTCTATGTTTCTCCATCAAGCTCCCTTCAGGATCTAGTTCAGTAGAGGTTTTATGAGTTTCCATAGAGAAGTCTACACAAAACACAGAAGCTCTCACTGATCCTTTCTTTCAAAGCAGCAAGGAGAAAAGGGGTAAAGTCTTCTGTTGTACCAGATTTTAAGATGTTAAATCGGTGGTAAAATGCTTCTTTTAGTAGCTCATTGAATTGTCATTATGTTTTCCACTCCTTGTCAAGTTGCCTCATATGCAACTGGACTTTCTCATAAAGCCCTGAGCAAATGCAGCAACTTCAGCAGTTCAGCTTCCTCTGGGATTCTTCCCATGCTCCTGTTAAGTCTCACCTACTGGGCTGGAAAAGAACTCAAGATTCACTGATTCAGAGAGATCAAGAATATTAATACAACTTGCAACCATTCTGATTAGGAAATTCACGTGGAACTCTTAGTGAGTTGTACTCAGAGGGAGAGCACGGTCTAAGCGTACTGGACCTTTCCCAGCTCTGCTGTCCAGCTCTTAGTTCCTTTTTGCTTGAATACAAAGAGATGTTCTGTGCACTGTGTATTACTAATGTCTCTGTGCAGTTGAGTATTTGCAGTCAATTCAAGGCGCTGCTGGGGCTGAAATTCTTCCTTAAATGTAAGAACCATTACTTTGGGAAATAATGTAAAATGAACTGTAAAAGTGAAATTATCTAAACTTGTATCTGTCATTGCTCAGGTTAAAAAGAAAATTGCTTTCAGTATCATTACATAGAAACTTGCAAAGACAAGTTTTAGGTCATTTACAGGTCAGATTTTTAAGGACAGAATTGCAACCTGTCCTTAAATGTAACCTGCATTTCTGAATTTGCTATCTTAATTAATGTATTTTGTTCAAGAAGAGACATTCAGAGATTCATAAACTTGCTGATTTTGAAATTATTTGTAAGGTAAAATCAAGTTTTTTATTAGATCGAGTGCTTCCAGTGTGGGCTGACTTTTCAAAGCAAAACATTTTAATCAGTGTTACTCTGTGAGCCCCCAGTACAGCAAGAGAGTCCTAAGTGGATCCTCCTCATCAGTAAAGTCGTCTTAGGTGCTGCAAGCACATGTTGCCTTAAAAGTGTAATGAAGACTCTCCTGGGAAGAGCCCAAGTTCTTTGAGTCATTGTAGCTGTGCCTAGTTCTGCTCACGATGAGCCTGATCTATAGATTCACCTATGTTGCTGGTTCTGTTTCCAGTGAAGGAGAATTAGTTGCACATGGTATCAGTGATTATTTCAGAAGTAGATTCTGTTGTTCCTGCTTCTGATGTTCTGCCCTCTGTTAGAAGTTGAATGTGAACTGGGCATTCTTCCAGCTATGTGATTGCAGCACTTTATGGTAGGTTTTATGTCTGAAGTAAAATAGATTGAATACCACAGGGACAGTTTCTTCAAATGCTCCTACAATTGATGGGGTTAGTTAAGCATACACATGTATGTGGGTTTGCAGAATGTTAATCCTTAGATGTTTGAATTACAGAGTTATTTCAAAACCAAGTCTGTGCCATGTGTCAAACAGTAAACAGTGCATAGGTATTCAAGCTGGGCATCACTTTTTATGATAGCATCTGTGGAGTTTCATCTAATACGAAGATATAAAAAACTGTGTCTTAAGCATCCCACTGTCTTATATAGTCATTAAAAACTATGCCGTGATTCTAAATGCACCTGATTCACATTTGCAAAAGGTAACTGAAATTGGCTCCATTAGGTATGTCTGTGAGCTAGTCCCATCAGTCTTTTTAAGCAGATTTTCCTCAGAAGTATCTGAGTATCTGGAGGTTTTTCCAAACTGTTAAACAAATTATGTGATTTTTAAAGTGGCAAATTTAACATTGCACTGTGAAAAGCTAAACTAAACTAAGTAAGAAACTGAGTCAGAAATTGGACTATTTCTCTAACAGGTCCCACTTCCTGTGGATTTGAATATGTTTTAGTTAGAACAGAAAATTATTCCTTGTTCGTGGGCTAAGACAAGAGAAAATCAACAGAGACAAAAGGGGAAGTAATAGAATACAGCGGCACAAAACTATTCCAATAATAACAGCAATCAGCATGTTGCCTTGTATTCCAGCCTGCCTTGCTGTGCCTGCTGGGGATACTGAAAAATGCAGATTGTTAAGGAAGGCCTTTCAGTAAAGAAAGAGTCAGTTTCATGGATATTTACATTGTGAAGGCTGCTTTAGAAAAGTAGTAGAAATGCTTGTTGGCAATAGGCCTGTCATTGCAGTCCAATTACCAACTAATGTCTTATTATTAAGATGTGATGATAGCCGTGGAAGATTGTCAAAGCAGAGCAGTCTTATATGACATGGTGGAGACAAGAAAGGCAGAATGCAGAGGAGGAGTGAAGGAAAGCAGCGTGGGCAAAATTACCATCTCTGTTCCAAACACTTTGTGAAGTATTTGTTGAGGCAAGTGGCCAGATTCTTAAATAGCTGAGATCTCAGGTATGGTAGAGGAGTCAATGAGATTTAAGCAGGTCGTGGATGGGTCTTCTGGGCTGTGACAAGCATCATTTCTGGTGTTAGCACTGATACAGAGAAGAAGTATCAAGAAAATTTTCTGAAGGTAATTAAGAGATTTCTTGATGTTTAGTTTGAGATGCCCATGAGATAATATGAGGAAAGAAGAGATCAGGATAGAAGTGAAAAGCCTACAAAAAGGACCCTGGACATGGCAGACAGATCTATGCTTCTGATGAGGTTACCTGGAATTTACTGAAACAGAGAAAACGGGCTTGGAAGCAAGGCTAATTTTAAAGCTACATCAGATTGCTTGGAGTGCTCCAAGGATGGAGGCCCCACCACTTCTCTATGCAGCTTGTTCCAGTGCATAACCTTTCTCCTCACCTGGGATGCTTTGCTCATTTCCAACTGGAATTTTCCTTCCTTGAGCTTCTGGCCATTGCCCTATGTCCTATTATTGTTGTACACATCTGTGAAGAGTTTGGCTGCTTTTGCTCTGTATCTTTTCTTCCTTCCCACTCTACAGGTAGTAGAGGACTACAGTTAGCTGTTCCTTCTCCAAGCTAAGCAAAGATGGTTACCTTAGCTTCTGCTCATATCCTGTATTCTCCATCTCATCAGTCTGATGTCTGCTGGATCACATCTCCTGTACACTGTGCTGTGTAGAGTGGTATCACCAGTTTCTTTGACTTGTTGGGCATGCACAATCTGTCATTAATCCTGTGCTGCAAGGATGCACTGCTGATGTACACTTGACCTGTTGTCTATGGAAATCCACAGGTTTTGACAAGCTTCAACCTCTATACCCAGTCCTCTTCCTGCAGTGACATCTCCTGCCCCAAATACAGAACACTGCATTTGTCTTTGTTGAACTTCTTGAGGGCTACTTCTCCAGTCTTTCTGAATGGAAAGTTTTTCAGCCACTCCCCCCAGTCTGGTGTCAAACATGATCTTGCTGGGGGGTTCTTACGTCACATCATCCCACAGTCATTAATTACATTTTTGAACAGCAGCAGCTCCAGTATTGACCCGTGAGGAATAATGAGGAAGTTGACCCATCACACCTAACTGACTTTTGCTAGTCTTTGAACCACTGATCACTATTAAGTCCAACAGACACACTTCTTGCATCAGACAATTCAGTCCAGTGCATCCTTTTACCAGCATTTGACTTATGGGATACTAGAGGAGGCTGTTTTGAAAGCTTTACTGAAGTTGGCATAAATAATATCTACTTATAATAAGGGGTAGAGACAGATGCTGAAAACCAGGACTTGAACCTCCTCAGGAAGCTTTGGGTTCATAAAAGGAGCAATTTTAGATTAGTATAAGAGGTGTGCTGGGGAGCACCGACTCATAGAAACTATGATAACACTCCAGGATGAGTCTGACATGTAGCACTTCTTAAAAAAGCCATGTGCCCTCTTCCTGACTTATCACCATTTGCACTAAGCATTTCCCCAGTGAAAAAAAAAAAAAAAAAAAAAAAAAAAGTGCTACTTCTCTAACTATGTAATTGCTGCAGGCATCTGTGGAAACTCTCTCTCAGCGAACCTGATTTATTAAATGTGGCACTTCCAAAATAGTGCTGCAGAGGAAAGAGCATGACCATTGCTGGCTAAGAAGGAGCTTAGAGTCAGAAAGACTTTAAAATGATTAATCAAGTGTTATTGGCCTAGAGAGGATTCTTTGCTAAGCATTGAGACCTCTTAGAGTCTCAATCCAGCTTAGGCACATTTTCTGTATGTGCACTTGGGAGTTAGAGTAGTTCTGTAGTTAGCCTTGTTTCTGGCTGCTTGGTTGCCACATGCCGTAGTGCTTCTTCTGCATAACTTTTTCCTTCGTCGTAAAGGAGAAATTATTTTATGGGATTGACAAAGAAATCTCAGCACTGCCAAACTGTGCTGCCCCAGGTTAGAAGCGTCCAGAGTGATGAGACAGTGATTGCAGTGGATGAATGCCTGCAGTGCTGCTTACTGTCCAGTGTTGGATACTTGCCAAGGGTTGTAAAAAGTAACGGACTGGGACTAGTGTCTCCCTCAGAAAGTGTGTGATGCTTGTTTCATCTTGGTAGTACAGCAAATAGAATACAAGGGTTATTCCTGTAAAGACATCATGATGTTACAGTTATACTGTAGTTTATTCCAGCTTTTCAGTATTTGCTTTTAAACTGTGATTACATGGCTCAGTGGATTTGCGATGATTTATTATGGAGACTTTGACCTTTAGGTTGGTGGCTTGTATCTGAGTTTAGGATCAGAAGAGTTCAGCTGTTATCTGTAAGGGGTTGCGTGAAAGAAAGTGGCAACCTCAGTTCATTTCTAGAGGATGCTATACCTAAGGTTGCAAACAAAGTTGCATATAAGGAATCTGTATATTTTGCAATCTAGTTTAGGATTTAGACACATAACAAAATATGTAAAGCCTGCTTGTTCTTGAGTTCTTCTCAGACCTTAGCTTTCAGGGATGTTGCTGAAGTTTTATTACTATAGGTTTTTTAATACAATTTTCTTAATTAAGCTTTTATTTTTTTTTCTTTGATATGTGAAAAAATCACTTATAGCCTACTGTGAGCTATAGTTTATGGTTTAAATTGTGTAGAGTAGGATTCACATTTTTCACTGCTTTTAAGTGTAAACCAAGCACAATAAAAACAGATTTCATCCAAACTTTTGCTACATCATTGTTACACGTTACAAATATATTGATATTTATTGTTTTGAAATCAGTGTGTTCCAGGACAATGGCTTCCAAAACCCCGGTTGGATTCATTGGGCTGGGTAACATGGGAAATCCAATGGCAAAAAACCTGCTAAAACATGGATATCCAGTTATTGCATATGATGTGTTCCCAGAAGCTTGCAAAGAATTCCAAGACTCGGGTGCTCAGGTATAGTAATAAACTTCTGTTATTTTGACAGTAACTGTATGTGTTGAATGGTTCTCAAGTGCAATGCAATTAAATGTTCTGTTTCTTTTCTTTATTGACAACCAGAACTAGAATAGGATAGTGAATACAATCTGAATCTGAGAAGTTTTACTTGGAGCAGAGACATGATTCTACCCTAAGTAATTTTCATGCTGTTAGCCAGAATTGCTACCTTGTTGGACTTCTCAAGCTGTTTTTTAACTCCTTTTTATGAGAGTAGGTCTTTCACCTCCTCCCCCAGGTCTAGATGGCCAGTGGGCTGCTTTTCATCTGGTTCCTACTTTGACCTCTCCAGGTTAAATGACCCTAGTTAAAAATTCCTGCTGGCATAGCTGTAAGGGTTATAGGGACATGTGAGCTTTCCTGCTGCTTCAAGATGCAGTCCTTAGGGGCAGGGGAAAAATCTAATTATTTAAGTGCTTATTCCCTTGGAGGTGAGGAAGTTTATGGTGAAAGAAGAGGAAGGAAAGAAAAAAGAGGCAAGGAAATTGATCACATTAAGGAGATTTACTTTCCTGTTGTATACCCTACAAAGTCTTGGTCCTGCTCCAGTAAGTGCTGTTGCTTTTAATCTGCTAGCAGACACAGTAACACATTTACTCTCTTGGGTGGTTGGACCATATCTGAGTGTCTGAATCATGTGTGAGTGTTTTTGACATATTTAAAGCTACAGCAGTTTACATAGTTGTGAGTGGATGGATAGATGCATAAAACACTGAAACAAAAGAGTGTTCTGAAGTAAGGAGAAAACAATGAACAGTAGTATTCTAACGTGACCACGTAGAGGATAGGAGAGGATATTCCAGTAGTGGCAAGAGAAGGAAATTGTAGGTAGATGTGGAGGAACTGTGTGCCTTCAAAGTCTAAACTGTTTGAGCTAATTGCAGCTGTTTGGCATAATGAGGTAACGTCAAGATTCCCACAAGATAAAATGATAAAGTGAACTTGTTGATAATTAATTGAGCGCTCCTTGAATAATTACAGATTTTTGGGAGAGTAAGCTTTTCAGCTTCTTTGACTAGGTACTGTTTATACTTTGTTAAAGCAGCTGAGATCCTCAGGTGTGAACTAGATCTGTCTTGAGTGAGAGGCTGGGCAAATGGAAAGGAAGTCTGTTTTGAACAATTGATTGTGCTTTTAATTAATGTTTTGCAGTGGGATCTCTTTGCTGTGACTGCCCATTTGGATAGCTTATTGCCATACTAATAGCATCCTTGGCATCCACTCTAAGACTTCACATGTGATATTAGAGGTGATCTGTAATGTTCTTAAAAATAAAGCCAAATATACGTCTTAAGATCATAAATCACTAAGAGAATACATGGGGTTGGCTTAAATACAAATAAAACTTCCTTAAAGAAATATGTGAACATAACTTTCTCTTCTTGATCTATAGGTGTAAATCCTACCCCAACATTTTTTTGGGGACTTGGAAACTTGTGGGTCCAGGGGGCCTTGTAGAAGCTGCTATAGAGGAAACATTGGGCTCTGAGGGCTGGTTGGTTTTCGGCTGTTGTTTTTTGTTTTTTTTTTTTTNTTTTTTTTTTTTTTTTTTTTTGTCTGGCTGGTAGAGTAAAAGTTTCAGGACTGTTAAAGAGGTAAAAGGATTCTCCCCAAGAGACAGTAAATGCTGTCAAATGTCCATTATTTAAGGTCAGTGATACTACCAAAGTATATGGAGGATGAGGGATGGTTGATCATAAGCCTGCATATTCTGTGACTCTTCTTTCTTTAGTCTCTAAAGTAAAGAACTGGGAGGTAGTATGTCAGCAGGCAGCCACCTGCCTGCTGGTGCTGAATGGTAACGTGAAAAAGAGCAGGAGCATATGGAACCACTGGAGGTGCAGCTGGGAGAAAGTTGCAAGGCTGCAAACAAGTGCTGTGGACAGGTCAGCTGCCCCCAGGCTCTGCTGTCTTTCCACGTCCTCATAGCTACCACTCTCTTACAAAGCAGAGTGCATGTGTCACACAGTTACTTTGCTTCAGTATCCTTATTTTTTTTTTCAAATTCCCTCTCTCTCATTCTATAATGGTATAGAATTCTATCATTATTATTCTTTTACAATCAATGATCTAATTTCTCTCATTAGAATATTCTAATTAGCCTCAAACCAGCACAACTGACTTATTGTAAGTGCAAAGGAAAAAAAGCAGTGAAACATTCTGGAACAAATATGCAGGTGTTGAGGGGTATAAATCAATGACCAATATGAACAAAAGTCTTCTCTGTCCAGTTGCACATTGTGAAAATGTACTTGAATTGGCAGGTGTCAGAGCATGTGTGGAGCTTGTTGCGCTGTTACTCTGAGCCAGCATAGTCTATATTAGTAATCAGCAATTCCTGTTTGGTATGTTTTTGTTAAAGTTGCACACACATTCTTCATGATTTCAAGCGCTTAATGTTTTTTAATAGCTTTCAAATAATTCAATTTTATTTCTGAGACAGGAAGTCCCAAATATAAAAAAAGTTTTGTGTGCTGCCTGTTGGACCAGGTAGGTAGATTTCCTCTGAGATCATTAATAATATCTGTTAACCTTACCAGAAAGCCAAGAACGACAATCTCATTTTAATTCCCACTCTTTTTTTTTTTTTTCCCCCCTACTTTAGCAAAATGATTTTGCTTTCTGTGGTTGTGGAAGTACTGTCTAGTCTGTGTAAATTTTTTATCACATTCATGTAAAAAGCATGTTAGTATTTTGAAAGGCATGGATGGAATAAATTAATTTCTGTGTAGATGACTATTGTGCTATGTCTTCTATATATCTGTGTGGCTTAAGAATTGTTTAACTCTGTAGCCCAAACCCAACTATGTCCTATCTACAGAGCTACGTGGAAATATGAGGCTAATGAAGTTTTAAAGTTGTGTGTCCATTATAGTATGTTTTTTAAATTCTGGTTTAAGGATGAAAATGAGCAAGGGAGTCTTCAGCTGATGACTTCAAAACTTGTGAGAATACTGGAGATAAGAGTTTTAAACGAGAAGACCTATCAATTCAGCTTTCTATTACATACTTCTTCTCTAATGGTGCATATGTAAAATGAACTGAACCAGAGATGCTCAAAGATCAAGTCAAAGCTGTCATATTCATCTGTAAAGAGCTGGGCTCTCCAATCTCCAGGGAAGCAAGTAACAAAATCAAGGGGTGGGCTGCGGAAGCCTCAGGTGTTCCCCCTAGCCCTCGCTCTATAGACCAGTGTATGCTTTCTGTAGCGGCGGTGTACTGAGTGTTTCGTGCAATATTAACTTGCTCTTTCAAAGCAAAGCCTGCATTTTTCATCTTCCCTTCTTTTACTTTAAGTGTTCTCATGCTGTATCCCAGAATTCCTTTGAGGTATTGTTCAGCATTGCTTACAAACCTGTATCTAATATGCTTTCTTATGAACACATTGTGTATAAAAAGATAATATAACGGACCTTTAGTATGAAAATTAAAAAATCATAACAAATACCTGTAGTTGTAAACAGATAAGCAATTGTGAAACGAGGTCACCAGTTTGTTGAAGTTATGGAAAGAAAGCTGTTTTTCAGGTAGTCGCTGAGCAGCAATTTCTTCAACCCTGAAGCTATGTGATAAGGAATTTCTAGTTTATTCACACTGAGCATTAAGTGCATAGAAAATTTTACTTAAGACATTTCTTAAAGTTTAAAAGCAAAGGCTTAGAGTTACTCTTCAACCTTCAGCAACTGTAACTGCAAAAGAAACACTACAAGCCATATCCACAAACAAAATCTACTTTCTGCTCATTTCACTTCCTGCTTTGAACCCAATTCCTTCCAGTAAAACTACCTGAAGGAGTGGAATTGCATTTGATCCTCTTGGGCTAGAAAAATAAGCTGTGTATTTTGGTGCTCATTTCCCTGAGACGTGACTGTACTAACAATGCATTTTTAAAAGAAGTTGATTGTTGTGAAGTAGTACTGAACAAAAAACATACTGGTAAATCACTTCTGGATAAAAACTGCCACTTCAGCTGTCAGTATTTCACTTGTTTATGTATCTCAAATACCGTACTGTCTGCATCCGAAAATGGACTGGCAAAGGTAGTGTACCTTAACAATTATGCATGTTTATTTAACAGCCAATGCCTAACAATATATTTTGAAACTTCTTCGTATCTTTTTGGTGAAGGGTGCTTGAGCTGATGAATTTCATTTGTAACAATCACAACTGTAATACTGTGACAAACTTCAGTTAATTTTCTGGGTTTTTTTTTTTTGTTTGTTTGTTTGTTTTTTTAAGGGGAGGCTCAGAGCTGCATTAAATAATATTTTTTTTCCCGAGTCTCCTTGTCTTCTGATGCTGTATGGTGAACAAGAGAAAAAAAGAGAGATTTTGTGATCCTTTGTGTTGTCCCTTCTTAGAAACATTGTAGGATGAGATTTTGTATAGATGCATAGTGGTTTATAGTAGATTAAAGATTCATTAGTAGGTCAATGTGATGCAAGCATCCCTATGGACAGATGCTCTTGAGGAACTTAAGTGATAGGATCCTTTTCAATTTAAAAAAAATGTTCTGTTACTGGATCAAATTGATTAACATTTCCATTACGAGGGCAGGTTTTCACCTGTTCTAAATTTTTACCTAGTTCAGTTGTGATTGGTGACCTGTAAATAATAGAAAACAAACTCAGCAAACATGCTTGATGCTGCTTTTTCAGGAAGTATAATCTTAAGGTAATCGGGGTTTGTTTTTCGGTTTTTGTTTTTCTTTACAAGGTAACGGAGTCCCCAGCAGATGTAGCAGAAAGAGCAGACAGAATTATTACCATGTTGCCTTCTAGTCCCAATGCGAAAGAAGTTTACACAGGAGCAAATGGAATTCTAAAGTAAGAATTTTCTGTAGTTTGGAGAATTCCCATTCCTCATTGTCAGGTGACCAGCGTTGCTCTATGTAACTCTTGCTGTGCCTTCAGAGCACTTAACATGGTGTTCTCCTCTGTTTTGACGCTATTGACGTTTCTAATTCCACAATTCCTGTTTAACTGTGCTTGCTTTTGAATGTTTTTTGGTTAAGGTCTGAATTTTACTTAGAATAGTAATTTCTGTGAATTTGGGGCAACTTAACTGACTACTGTCTACCTTCTCAGTTGAGTATTTCTTCTACCTAACCTGCTACAGACAAGTACAACTAGAGTATTTGCTGGCAGTAATTATTTGCTCAAATACTTTGTCTTGAAATCCTATAAATTAAATGTTCTGAAGAGCTGTGATTGTGTCTCATGGTATTAAAGTGTGTTAATGTAGAATAGCTGATAAGGCTTTATTGATTTCTACTTACTGTCAGCTCATTACACAAGAAAATATCCAAAGGGTTTCTTTAGTATGAAACAGTGGTTTTAGCTTTTGTGAAGGAATTTCCACTGAGCCTCGAATCTGTAATTTGAACAATTATAGTACTTAAGAGATTTTTGGACTTGCCAAATTGAGAAATAAATAGTATGTAAAAGGCTCTTCTCACCATGTGTGCACTGCTCTTGGAATGCTGACTAAGGGCTCCTTACCGCGATCCCAGTTAATAAGGTAAGGGAAGAAACATATAGAACACCAAAGTAGATTGTCTAAACTCGATGGTATCTATTCGGATATTTATTATAGGCAGTATTAAAGTGCAGTGATAAGAAAATGAAATGGGGGAGAGTGATTTCTATTCTTGCAGTATAGGAAATAATAGTTGCTTCCTACCCTTAATGTCTGTAGTTTAATTCCTCACGAAGTAGGGCTGAGTAGATCAAAGTATCCATGGCTTAGACTCTTCTGGAAGAGGGGTAATTGGATCAGTCCCACAAAGCTGGGCAAATAGCTGTGGGAAAACTGTATCCGGGATGACAGTGCTTGAAGACCGATTGGCAGTGCTTACTGATATAATGCTGCCACTCAATCTTCTGAGTACCTGGAAAATACTTCAGGGAAGGGAGGAGATGGAAATCAGTCCTGTGCTGCTGCTGCAGTTTGTCACTGTCTGTATTCAAAACAAGGAAGTGTAATTTGACAGTACTGATTAATTCTTACTCTTCCTGGCCTGGCCCTTGGTGACTTGTTTGATGATTTTTTGAAGCTTTGCTGATGAAAACATTGGTCTTCTGGGAGCGCTTAAGGGTTAACGTAGTCATCCTCCTGCGTTACCAAGGAGCCCAGTAGCTCCTTGTTCTGAACCTAAAGGGAAATGATGCACTACTCTGTCTGCCACACTGGTGTTGGTTTGCATGTGTTCAAAGTAGCTACAGCAGCTCATCCCTTCTGTGAGAAGGGACAAGTGCCCTATGTGGCACAGCTTGAGTCTGGAGCTGCAGTATGGTCCCTAACTGTATGTGTATAGTGAAAGGCTATTTCCAGCTGTCTAGGTGATTGGATTCCATGAAATTCATCCTACTACCAACAGCTGGTGAGGTACAGCGAGGCTACTCTTGAGTCTGTCCTGTGCAACATCGAATTGCTCACCTTTTTATGTCTGAAAATTTATGCTGTTTGATTTTCTGGTGTTTGCTGATCCAGCAGACCTGAAATCATGGTGCAATTGAATGGAAAGAGATACAAAAATATAGTCTCTTTGGCTGTTGTTAAGGGCATTTAAAAAATTAATTGCATTTTTTTAAAACACACATGCAACTTTCTGTGTTCTAAAATTAGGGATACAGTTTTTCTGTTGAAATTTGCTAGCTATCAGTGGGAAGATAGAACATTTTTCTCCGTGATTTGCTTTAAATTTGCAATGGATTTTTGTGATGTTAGCTATGATCTTTATGTAGAATGAACTGTAGCAACGGTTTAAAGAATACAATCAAACTGTTCTGATAAGAACTTCAGATACTGTACATATATGGAAAGAAAATTGTTACGTGCAGAACTCTGCCTGTATCAACATTTAGTTCAGCTGTTCAGAATGCATCTTAGAGAATCCGTACTCACTGTTGTCATCTGAATGACACGCTGCTCAAGCCTGCATGATAGCAGGTTCTCCTACTGCACCCTTTTAGTGTAATTTTTAAAATAAAAACGATATTTAGGGAGAACATCCTTTTTGTGTTCAGGTTTTAGTGCATTTTGAGCCATTCAAAACTCTGGTATACGTACTCAGCAGTACACACTCTGAGCAGTTCTTGCTCAATATTTGAAAACTTTTTGTTTATTAGAGCACAGAAAAGTGTCTGTACATTTTACCATGCTGAGGAAAGACAATGCCATGGTAATAGTTGCAAGCATCTTGTGTAACAAACAATAATAACAATTAACATTTATTTTAGGAAAGTGAAGAAAGGCTCCTTGTTAATAGATTCCAGTACCATAGACCCTTCCGTTTCAAAAGAATTAGCCAAAGCAGTTGAAAAAATGGGAGCTGTCTTCATGGATGCCCCAGTGTCTGGAGGTAAGTCTTCATGTTGGACATGTTGTCTCTTTGCAGTCTCGGTCACTAGTTTATACCCTGGTTGGTACAAGTTGCTTTTCTTTGCTATATGTACAGTATTCATTGTTTGCTCTGATGCATTAAAGAAATGTATGTTATTTTAGGAATGCTTTTGTGTTAGACCTGGGGAAACTGAGCTTTCACGTGTTGTTGTCCAGTGGTCCTTTTAACTTCTTTCATAAAGCTGAATTTCTACAGAGATACTCACATCTCTCCAGTCTGCTTTGGGGAAATGCTGCTTACCCTTAAGCAGTTCTGGTGCCTTTTCATTCATTAAAAGAGAGAATGGAGGTGGGGGGAATAAAAGATTTCATTGACAAGAATAAACAGAGCTGTCCTCTGGTTTTATAGAGGTTGAAGAATGTGGATATTTGTCTGTTCTTGAAGCTGCTGACTGTTGATCTTTGAGTATTTAATCGCTCTCAAGAAATTATAGAGTAGGGAAGTCTTTTGTTTTATGGACAAAGGGGAGCCAGAAGCATAAAATTGATGTTTTGAAAACAAAGCCATAGCTGATTGTTACTATTGTTGAATTCTTCTATAAAGCTTCTAGAATTAGAAGGTGAGAGAATCCATTTTGTGTGGGAAAATGAGTTTTTTTACAACCCACTCCAAAAATTACTGTAAATGGCTTACAGCATTTGTAGAAGGTACAACACACAACCGAGAGAGTGTAGCCCAAGCTTCTGTTCATGAAGAGGAGGGGCAGTGAGGAGCAAAAACTAACCATCTTTTTAATTTCAACTGAAAACTGAGGCAGGAGCTGGCTTCACGGTAGAAGCAATATTGCAGACGAGAGTCTTGCTTCCCAGCTGAAACATTCCTCCTTGTTTTGTGAAGTTAGATTGCTTGTCATCCTGGGAATAAAAAACAGGAGAGAGGAATGTCGTGGGTGGATTATATATCTAACAGCTCATTTTCTGAACACAGCGTGGCCTCCTGCTTGTCCAGTGAGCATCATCTATGTGCTTCTCTTCAATCCTTTTCCTCCTCAGCTACATATGTTGCTCAGCTGAGGGTATTATTTACCTCTTAGAAACATCTGTAATTTGTTTTTACCCATAAGTTCTTGCTTATGTCCTAACTACAAAGACAGACACAAAAGTTTGATTCCAAAGTGTGTCAGGGGAGTTCTCACTCAGGAGAATGATCATATGAAGACTGGGGTAATATGACTGAGTATAGTTGACTAGTCTGGATCCAAACGTCTTTGTTGGTGTTAATGGTTTGTCTAAATACAAGTTATTTGGTGTGGAGTGTCACTTAAAGGTTGAGTGTTATTCCAAAGGAGGAGGAAAGAAGCCAGACTTAGCTTTCTAGTAGATAATGTTTGTGAAAGCTGAGGAGTGCTCAGTACAAATCACATTCGAAGTCAGCAGTTGCTAGAAATGTGGAGGAATATGTTGGAAAAACCTTTATTTGTTCTTTCCATCTTTCAAGACCCAACACATTAAATCTTTGGGGTATTCTTGTACCTCCTGACTGCATTGTTGGCCTTCAGACAAAACACTAAATGGATAAGTATGCTCAGCTCTCTAGAAATTGGCAAGCATTACTCTGTTGCTGTGCAGATTTGGCAGCAGTGTGAAGGAGGGTGTTTGTGAAAGGCAGCGAGGAGGAAGAGAAGGCAGCATGCCTGAGCTGTGTCTTTACATCTGTCTGGTTAGTAGCTGTCGTTGGCAGACAGTTCCACTTGTGTTTTTTAGGTGCTTGGATGTTGCCTGATGGATGTTAATGTTCATTTGCACTGTAAACAAGTTATATCACAAACTTAATAATAGGAACTTTATGGAGAAATAGTGGCCATATTAATCCTGTCTTGACACTGAAGTTGAGTATCTTAAGGCTCAGCTGTAGTGCCAGATTTTAGTGGCTTCCTTGAATCCTTACCCTTGAAAGAGTCTTCCCCTTTATCTATTTCAGATGAGCCTGTGTGCCAGTGTATTAGTGCTGTCTCCTTCGTGTGACTGGCGTACAGTATTTACTTGCAGTGGAAGTGGAAGTTGATGCATCAAGTTTCTTAATACTGCCTAGAGGTAGCAATCAGTTTACCCTGATATTAGGATCTCTTCAAGTTCCTCGTGAGAAAGTTGTGTCAGTTCCCAGTGCTGCTCTGATTTGTTAGCTCTTTGTGAGCACATGACAAATATGTTTATTTGATTTAGAGGAATAAAATTGTTTTTTACAGAGATTTGAATCTGCATTTTTGTAGAAAAGGCTTTTAAAGCAGACATCACCGATGAGTATTTAAAACTGACTTCTGTTGGCACTGAACCCTTACTACTGGCTGAGTAAGGGTTCTAAATTTAGCCTTCAAGAATTGTTGAGTTTGTCCTCCCACTGATTTCACTTGAAGTATGATACAGCTGCTCACCTTTCAGTTCAGAGCAGACTTTACTAGTGGTTGCACTAGTAACAGATACAAAATATGTGCTGTCCAAAGTACAGTGAATGAAGGCTTTTTGATTATTACATGATGCTTTCTTCATTGTAAACATGGTGTTTAGATACTACATCTTCATTGCCTTCCACTGACTTTCTCATCTCCTCTTCTCCTCAAAATACGGTTTACTGCAATCTGTTGGAACTTGGCAAAAATGTTCCAGCTTGGTTTGCTTTTATTTTTCTAGAGGTATGGATCGATTTTAAATAATTTTTTAAGTATAGTTCTTTAGATCCAATAACAAAACCGAGGTACATCTTTCCTGTCACTGTCTATTTTAGCCAAGATAGTCATCAATAAAAAAAAGCCAGACTGCTAATTGTTAATAAAAGGTGTCATGTAGAGAACTGTAACCATGCTAAAATAGTAATAAACAGTAGAATATTTTTTTGAGGGTTTGTAGGAATCATGGGTTGGAACTGGTTAGAAAAGCTTTCTATTTCAGCTGTTAGTTCAGACCGTTTCATCTTGCAGTACTACTTCCATAAGCTCCGGCTAACCATTAAGTGATGGAAAGAGTGTTAGTAGTAACACTGACAAATGGAGACTTCAGCTGTCTGGTGATGTGAAGTAAAATGTGTCTTCTTGAAGGATGAATTGCAGAACTATTCGCTGTATGACCAGATCTGTACTTAACATGGACAGAACCTTTGGAAATACTGTGGAGAGAATTCCTTCGGATTCCCTTGCAAAGAACAAGGTGTTTCATGATTCCAGATTTAAAACAGATCTTTAAAAAAGGACACCTTGAAACTGGAGAAGTGACTGTATTTCTCTGGCATGATCACGCCGATAGTGAGGCTAGATAGGCAAAACAGAATAATTGATGAATATATTTCTCTTGCCTCAACACTGAAGGTTTAGTGCAGTGTCTTTTCCAAGGGAAGCATGGGAGAGGGCTTAGCAAAGACAATGTCTTTGCACGTTAGCAATTGCTAAGATGATTTCAAAGATCTTCTAAGATTAGGCTAAATATTAAAAGATACTAACGAGTTGTTCAAACATTGCATCTTGTAGATTCTAAGTTCTATTGTAATGTGGTAGCATCCTTGATATGTTTGCCAGAATAAAGCTGCTTTAATGCACCTTTTGTTTTGTTGGAGAACCTTCAAAGAGCCACTTTTTAATTGGCTTTCCCAGGTTGTGTCTGCTTTGTTTCTTTAGCTTTGTGCGTTCCTAGGGAAATGCAATTTTCAAATTTCATGGGAGTGGAGAAGTTGGTTGGTTGATTCAGTGTCTCTAATTTGAGAGATTATGTACTTTTTTTAATAAAAAAAGGCATGAAATAATGAATCTCTTGTGTTCGGTGGTGTAGAGGTTTTGTTTGGGTTTTGGCTTTTTGGCCTGCCGATGCAGTGATTGGAGTATCTGTTAGGATCCTTGAAATGCGCTCAAGGTGAAGCACGTTCATTCATTTAGAACCAAAAATTCTGACACACTCCTCAATGACAGATGTTCTTATTGCTAAGGAAAAGATCTAAAGGCATAGCAATGTTTGCTCCATTTTTATTCCTGGATTTATGTTTTTATGCTATATTTTTAAAGCCTAAACAAGACCATATTCAGAATGGCCACAATGTTCTCTGTGCTTCTAGTAGGCAGTATTTTCACCTCATGTCTTCCATTATTCCTCAGCCATTCTGTGTCTTGCCTGATCTTTTCTTCCTTGAGATGTTTCTTAATTTCTTTGTTTACAGTAGTCAAATGTATCTGGTAATTTTAATTTTTTGAACATTTTGTGATCTAAAAATTAGGATGTACAACCTTACTGTTAATGGTAGTATGAAAAATGTTACCAAATTACTCTGGAATGTCAGTGAGGCACCAGTAATGTAGAATAACTGCGTTGCTAAAACAGAAAAGGGAAGAGTTTGTTACCTCGGTTTAAGGAAGCTGAAATAAGGACAAAAAAATACTTGGAAATCTAAGATGCCTAAAAAGCTTCTGAATCCTGACAACTTATGTTTCAAACTATTTAACAATACTTCTGTTTGTCAAAATAAAGCTAGTTTAAGAGATCTCTTTTGTTAGAGAGACGATAAAAAGTAATGAAGGTCCTAAAAATACTGCACATTGGCAAAATTCATCTTTTGACGATGAGGGGGAGGGAGTATGAACCCTGTGCAGAAATCATGATATTGGCAGCAGCTGCTGTTGCAGGGGAATTACATAGTGCATCTGTGGATCTGCTGAGTTTGCAAGGGTATTTTTTCTTCTGTGAGTCTGTTTTGCTTTTGCTTTTATTTTATGGAGGATGCAAAAGGTAACAGAAGGCAAGGAAGAATAAGGAAATTTTTAGATGATATTCTTCACAATGTTCACTGGGATGGATACAATTATCCTACAATGACTAAAGTGGTGGAATGACTGATTTTATTGAAGTATTGTGCGTATTTTGGCTATAACATGTGTAGTCTGGCCAACCAGTGACCAGTGTGTAGGGAAACTATCTGTCTCCATTTATTTGAAGGTGTAAAGATGAGTTATTCAGTCTGATCCAATGGGATATAACCAGGAATAATAGGTTGGAAATTATTAAGGAAAGAAAAATGTATGCTGTGTCTACCAGGAAAAACTTCCTAGTAACATTCTTCATACACTGTGGAATAATTTTCCAAAGGAGATGATTGAAGCCAAGTATCCTGACATGCTTTAAACCATACTGGGCAAAGTACTAGGAACTATTCTGTAGGGAAAAATCTTTAACTGGCAGGAGGATGGCTACATGATCTAACAGATCTTTTCCATATTTAATGTCTACAATTCTGTTGTTTTCTCTCACGCATGGTGTTCAAAAACAGTTAAAGGAAAACTATCCAGATGGAAGTTAAAAAACCCTGTGGCAGTCTTTGAAGAAGAATAAGGAGTAACTGCAGAATTAGAGCCAACATTCCTTTTCTCAGTGAAACTGGTTCTAATATCTAGGACTGTCTGTGAGCTGTTAAACACATTCCTAGTATCTACTCCATTTGTTTGTAGTCCATTTAATGCTTCTATCTGGCTCATCCTGTCAAGTGTTCTGAGATACACAGAATAAGAAAGACTTTCAAATTTCAACCTATCACAAGGTCTACGGAATAAAAATTAATTTTTTTTTTTTTTAATTGCTTCTTTTAGAAAACTTTTAGGGAGTTGCAGGTAGCGTTTGGAAATGTTTCTGGAATTAATGACTTTGAATCTGTCTGCAAACTGTGTTTGTTTATAAATGTTCACAGGCTTCTTTGCTCTTAACACAGAGCCTCTTGTTCAAAGTATGTAATTTTCATTAGTCAAAATGCTTAGTGTGACTCCTGTGCTTGGGGCAGTGGAGATGATGAGCATCAGGACTTAATAACCCCTTGACTCCTGGGGGCACTGAGCAAGAAGAACAAACTGGAAGGTACAGCACAGACTGGAAGTAAGAATACACTGTGCCTGCAGAGCAGCCTTCAGTGTGAGGACAGTGCCCAACAGCTACAAGTGTTGGAGAAAATGCACCTTACTCTGAATGTTCATCCACAGCAGCTGTACTTGCAATTCAGTGTTGTTTTTTTTTTTTTTTTTTAGTCTGTGAGTGTAATATCTGTAACTGGGAAAAAAGCTTCAACTGCTTGAGCTTTACAATTGCACATTTTATTGTGTTTTTTATTCAGCCAGGGAGATCTGCAGATCTTATGCTAGACAGATGAAAAGAAACATTGACCTCCTAAGTACTTGAACCATAATCTTAGGACACATTTGTGCAAAATACTCTGTTGGAGGATACTCATTTGTAGACCCATTAAACACTTAATTTTAAAGAACTGAAAAAAAACAAACCCAAATGGGGGAACCTTTGCATGCAGGACAAATGCCCTTGTCTGTAGTGCAGACCTTTGACATTAAATTGTTGATCCTCTAATTGGCTGAATCCGGGATCAGTAGAAATGAAAGCTGGTCTTTTATTGACCCCTGTATGGCTGATGCTAGTATTCTGGGTTACTTCTGCTTTGGGTTTAAGGTCATGGTGATGAGTTGGGCAGGATCGGATTTATCTTTGTTGCTGAAAGATCTTTTGTAGTGGAGGGCATCTTTATGTTTTGACAGGTCTCTTAAGCTGTGCTAATAAAGGGGAGAATGTTCTAGCAGAAGTAATCCCTCTGCACTTTAAATACCTGAAAAGAACTCCACATTTATAGTGCTTACTGTGGTATTGCCTGTTGTGAGACAATTCAATCAAGTTTTTGCCTGTAGCAGGAGTGCTCCTGGTTGATCTACACAGAACTCATAGAAATAGCAAGATTTCCTGGTTCTTCTTCCTTCAATCATATTTTAAACCCCCACATTTATATGATTAAATCAAAGCATAAGTGAAACAGTATTGCCTTTTACTACTGATAACCATTTAGATTTCAGCTGTGAGCATACAGAGTGTGTAAACCTTCACCTTTCAGTCTGCCCAACAGTGTTTTGTCCTCTTTAATCATGGCTTTGATCTACTGATTTACAGAGCAGAATCCTGCAGTTAGTTCCAGAACTGAAGGATTTTTAACTTCAGTTTTCTTCATGCCAAGCATAGGACCTGAAGTGAAAACAAAATTACTTGCCACATTGCATTTGACCTACAATTTTAATTCTTGAAACTTCGTTATGACTTCCTTTCCTGTCGTTTCCCTGGGACACATGGCATTTCCTAGACCTTGGCTTTAACCTGTGTCTGTTCGTAAGACGAGCTAAAGCCTGGCTTGACAGGAGCAAAGCAGCAAATGGAAATGTCACCCTGATGCTGACCTTTCCGTTTCTGTCCCTGATTTCTGTCAGCAGTTGTATTTTAATTATTCTGTTTTGCAGAAGAACGTTGAATTTATCTGCACTGATGGGGGATGTTTATGTGTGTTATGTGAAACACTGTAGCACTTTATTAAAACTTCTATGTATTTCAAATAAGTCCACATAATGGTTTCATAATCTCATTTTATGTTGTTTAACTGTTGGTAAACTAATGCCATTTTGAAATGTGTAGTTTGGGTCACTGGCAGCAATACTAACCTGAGAAGTACTTTTTATGCATTTGCTTTATGTGATCTGAGTTGCTGTAAACTGTGAGACCCCAGTTACTTGGTAACTATATAGTTTAACCATAGGCAGGCAGAAAGAACACATTTTTTGCTGTTCTCAGTCCATGTTTCCTTTGCTTTCTGAGAATGTCTGGTGGGGATGTGTGGCTGGCAGTGCTTTGCTGTATTTGCCAACAGGAGTACAGAAAAAGCCAAGTTTACTTTTAGCTCTGGCTGAGGAGCATACCTCTTGTGTTTCATTTGTGTTACATTTTCTTAGTTTTGCTTAAAATTCTACATTGATTTCTAAGAATTTAGAAGTAACTTCCAGGTAATCTGTACGGATACGTGACTATGCATAGTCTGCTCTTCAAACTCAGGTCATTTCAGATGTCCAACATTTTTCTGATTCAACTATTTCCCAGAATTGCTACAATTTCTAGTAGTTTGAAAACAGTTTTTGTGTTGGCTAAGGCATTTTGCATCAAATGTGCTTTAAGAAGAAAGATTTCCGCTTTTTTAAATTTGGAGGACAATTGGAGAAAGGAATTTTCGGTAGCGTTGTTGCCATGTGAAACATGACCATAACAGAGGTCTGGTTAAACTTGGAGAGTGTAGTATAGATTCCCTATTTCTGAAGATACTCAGAATATATATTAGTGAGGTGTTGGGAGTGATGCAGAGGCACTGGGAAGATTTTGTAGTGAAAGCACTAGATGAGAAGCTGATGTGAATTTGGCAAGCAGGAGAGTTTCCTGAGAAGGAGCATCCTCTGAGCAGCCTCAGCCTGAATTCTGGCTGCCTCTGAGGGCTCCCACCCTATCCGAGATGGAAGTTCCTGCAGAGAGCACTAATAGCATCTCTCACTGCTGAACCTACCCTGCTAAGCCACGGGGCTTGACTGCTGTGAAACAATGCAATAAATGCCTCCCAGGGCCAAAGTGAGCATACCTGATCACCTAAATCCATCATTCCTCTGCTAGAACAAACTGGACCACAGGAAGGCATTTCTATTAGTGTTGCAATGGCTGGCACATCTAATAAAGAAGAAAGTAATTTATCTGTTACTGTTTGGTCACTGGCACCTTTTCATCACTGTATTAGTATGCTTAGCAGTGTTTAACATTAAATGTGACTATGTGCACTGCTGTGTTCCTTAGCAGACAATTACAGCAATCTTGAATGGAGCGTTATTTGGTAACTGGGTTAAAGGATTCTGAGAAGATTGAACCAGTAGGCAGCAAAGCTTGTTAAGGAGTTTTTATTTTACAAGCCCTCAAGAATTCAGAATGTGGCTTGCTTACTACTTTAAGAAGTCCAAATGTCCCATGTAGACTCCATTTCAGAGCCAGCATCAAGTCTATGCTATACTTGTCTGAAAATCCAAACATGCTCTCTTGGCCATTACAGTTTACTGAATCAGAACCCTACTGTTTCCACTTGCACTGTATCTAATTTATCGTAAGCGACCACAAAAACTGAAGTTATTTATATGTTGGCACCTAACAGCTCCACTATAGTTAAGGGTCTGTTGGCATTTCCATTATAAACCTTCGCTTTGAGAGGTTTATAACTTGGCGGTTTTACTTTTGCTTCAGGCTGCAATGTGCCACTTTCATCCAAGCACAAATTCTTCTACAGAATTTCATTTAAATCAGTTTGGCCATTATTTATTTTAGAGTGTGTGTGCTGGGGAGTGGAAGGAACACACTATTTAACTTTGGTTTCAGAAGCTTTTTGGTCAGACTACATAATGAAAGAGAAATGGTGCTTTTTATTTTATTTTGTAGGTACTTAACCCTTCCTTGGATGTGTCACAGCTTCTAAAACTAGGCTTTGTCAGCTTGCTGCCAGTGCTCACGTGCCACACACCCACTCTCACCTACCCACTCCTCTTGCCTGCCCTCACCCAGTGACACACTTTGAGGAAGGTTTCTGCAGTGAGAGGTTTCTGGGGGATCGGATGCATTAACAGTGGATGCTCTGTTGAGAAGCCTCAAGCCAACCAGTCCAACCAAGGGAACAGTTGGAACTTAATTGGAAAAAGGCAGGCTGAGAGCAGTAGGCAGTCAAATGTAACCATGTGTGGTTAAGAGTGGCATTTCCTATGGCTCTGCCATTTCTTGTGGGATGTGTGTAAATTACTACTTGGGTGCAGTAATCCTCAGTCTAAAAGTGGTGTGTGTTGCTGTTTTCCCTTGCTCCTGAATGCTGAGCCACAGAGGAATTCCAACTCTCTTTTTAGTCACAAATTCTTGCCATAGTACCGTATTATTATGCTAATTAAATTCTTGCAGCACTAATAGACCATATCTGTAGTATTTGGGTACTAATCATAGTAACACAGTACTAGTGCTCTTTTACCTTGTGGTTTAAGAATACAAAGTAGCAAAATCACGTACGGAGAAGTAGAAGCCTTTATTAGACCAAAGAGTAGAGCCGAAAATGGCAGACAAGTTTCTGAGCCAGTTCTTTCAACACATTGTGGAAGAAGCAGTACAGTACAGTACCTTTTGGGGTTTTTTTCTTTTCTTTTTTTTTTTTTTTTAACTGCTGTTGAATTACAAGAAAAGATTACTCAATAGAAAACAGAGTGGGGAGAGGCTATGTGGTTTGGCAGCTTCTTGTGTACATGTCACTTGGAGGGCTTTTCCCAGGTAGTTCATGCAGATTACTGATGGGACAAACGCAGTGAGACTGCTTCACTGTCTTTTGTCTCTATTAGCAAAGAGCAAAGGGAGGTGCGAGTGCAGCTGACTATGCCAGCAGATAGTAACAAGTCACTGAACTACAACAGGGCAGTAGATCCCACTGGAGCATTTGAAAGTCTTCTCTGTCGTGGTTTTTTTATTTGCATATTCCAGATGTTCCATATTCCAGCTAAGATGAATCTTTAGCTCAAACATTCCAAATCTTGAATGTTTCAGAGACAACTCATTTTAAATTTTATTAGCTTATTTTCAGTTGACATTAACATTTAAAGGCTAAACTGACAGCTAAAACTTTAGTATGTATTAAAATCTGCATTTTCAGCTTTGAGCTCTGCAAAGAGAAGATTACTGAAATAACACATTTCACAAGACATGATTATTTCACCACTAAACTTTAATAACATTTTCACTGATATCTCTTTATTGCTGAGGATCAAGAAATTTAAACTACATGCAGTCATGGGAAAGAAAATCAGCAGAAGTACCAAACAGAGCACATCTATAAAGTTCCACTTCAGCATAAAACAAGCATCTCCTTAAGTCCATCCATTTCAAAAGGTGTGTCCTCCATATCTGTTAAGTGTCTGTGGAGTTATCTGTTTTATACTACTGACTCACTATCTTTGAAACTCAGGGCTTGCAACACACAATGAGAGCTAGTATCCTGGCCATGATTTGGCTGGACTTCTTTGCTTTAATTTATTGGAAATACTCTTCATCCCAAACTAAACTTAGACAATTTATTATTTGGTGTCACCTAGCTCAAGGATTTGTTGTTTCCTATTTTCAGCATCTAACCTTATTGATACATTATTTAAACCTTGTTGAAATATATTTTAGCACAAGGACTGAAACTCCTCTCTTGGACATGAGATCATAGTGGGTTGGAGTATTTTACGGCTATTTTTAAAGCAACGTCTCTTGCAAACGTGGCCCTGAAGGAGAACTATGTATTTAGACTTTGCAAGATGTTATGTTTCATTCCTACTCTATTTATGTCTCTTCAGCACAACAATGGCTGACTCACTTTAAATGCTATCCCTCACTTCCTGTCTCTTTAAAGGAGAAATAATGTCCACCTTTTCTTCTCCCTTTACTGGCTCCAGTGAATGCATTGCTGTTTCTCATGAAGTCGCAGCTGGGAAAGAGCACACTTGAATCTCTGTCGCTTTACTGTGTAACAGCTTGAGTGTCCCACACTAGCTGGTGAAAGAAAACACATTTTCTAAACTCCAGTTGCTGCCCTGGATTTCCAGTGACAAAATATACAGGATTTGGAGTGAGAGTGGGGGAATAGAACTGAAGGAGGTTTACTAGATGAAAAGTAATTGTCTGGCACAGACTGCATTTGCAAAGGAGTGTTTCTTTCATTGCTGCGTGGCTTTAGCACAGTTTCAACTGCTCCTAATGCTCATGCAGGGTGCTGAAACCACTGAACTTTGTCTGCAGCTTTGCCAAGTGTTATTAGAATATGTACCTGTACAACTCTCACTGGGAAGGCATCTACCTGCTCTTGGTCACCTGCTTCAGCTGGGTTTGAACTTCCCGAGCTTGGGATGTGTTTCAGAGGTCAATACAGCTTGGACATAGCTGTGAACTCTGGGGCTAATCTGTGCAGACTGTCATTACTTTGGCTCCCTAATCACAGGTATTTCCTATAAAAGTCCATACATGCAATTGTCACTATGAATAAGTACTCACTATGGTAAGATAGAACTCCATAGTTTTTGTGTATTTAAATAAACCACCTGGAAATTAAGTTAGGGAGGGGGAAGATTAGACCAGAGAAGTCACAGTTCAGCCATGAAAGCCTTATTTCTGAGTGTTATGCATACTGCATCCAACATTTTTATTTTCCTTGAAAAACAAGCAAAAGCAAGCAAACTGGAGAGGTACAGAAAGATGTAAACCTGCTCCCAGAAAAAACAGCCTCTGATTTTCTTGTGTTAATTTCCCTATCTTTGTTGAAACTGCTGTAGTTTTCCCCATTAGGTAGAAATTGTCACAAGATACTAGCAGATACTTACAATATATCACAAATATTTACAGCTATGTACAGAAATACACAAGTTAAAAGTAATACAGAAACACAATTCCCCTCCTAGCAATCAGAGTGCCCAGGAGGGGCTCCCAGCCACCTGCCACCTTCTTTCCTTCCCCCTCCCTTATCCCAGAGTCTGCCTTACATGCAAGGTGACTTGGAAGAATGGGCAAGAGGAGTTAGAAGGAAATGATTAGTTGGGCTGCACAGATGCAGACAGAGGAGTTAATAAGGCAGAAGCCAGGGAGAGACTCCAACTGCTTTGTCTGTGTTTGTGTCCTCATTTTTATACCTCTTGGCAAACCCTATGAGCGAATTAGACATCACCACTTTTGCTTTTCACAGCCTATAATCCAATTTTTCTCATTAAAATATTCCAATTAGCCTCAAACCAGTACAAGAAATAGAACTAACTACTGCCCTTTCTAAAAGATAAAGAGTCTATAGGAGAATATCTCTTAGATATCTCATATAAATTTATATGAATTGGCAGTTTAGTTATTAATAGTTAATGTCTGAACGTTTCATTTTCTCCTCCTTCAAATTGACTCCACATGCAGCTCAGTCAGCAGCAATTTCTTAGGAAGAGCCTCTTAATGAGTAGAGATGTTGCAAAATAAGTTTTATGGACTTTTTTTCTGCTTTCTGTAGCCCTGTAGTATATTTCAGATCTCTTATTCATATAGAAAAGTAAATAAGGACTTAAGTGCACTTATCTGCTCAATGCTGAGGCAGATGCTTGGCATGCAACTGTCATAAGGGTTTCTTTTCTGTCTTGCAATGACCCTAACTTGACCTAAAATGAATAGTTTCTGTAGTGACCAGGGTGGCTCAGGCTCAGAAAGGTTCTTATCTGTCACTTGGTGGTTGCTTCGTGTGCGTGTGTGTGTGTTTTACATGGCATCATAGTGTCTGCTATCAGTTCCTAACAAAGACAGAAGAACTAGTTCCAGATATTCTAATGAAATTTGCATTAAGCTGCTTCCATGCACACAGTGGAGCAGCAGAGACATCTAGACACTGTATTTTTTCTTTTTAAATGATGATGATGTAATATGTTGGGAAAACAGCAGATTTAGGCTGGCTGTCTCATTAAAAATCAATTTAAAATACTAAACATAATTCTTGTTCCCTCATTCTTTCCACATTTAGGGGTGTTACCTGGGTTTGGAATAGCCAACTGTCTCAAACACTATCTGCATTTTTAAAGGAATAAGAAATCTTGGCAGACACTAGAACAATTAATTAGCTTTTTCAGCCAACTCAGGTTAGGAAAGTATTTTGTGGGGAGGGGGCTGGGTGGGAGGGGAGTACAACCTCCTGGTTTCAAATTTGAGCTCTATTAACCCATTAGGTATGGTAGTCTGACTTCTTACTAAGCACAGTTCTCCATCTCTGACATTTATGAAATTTATTTCTGAAGTTAAAATATTCTAAAATATTAATGTGCCAGGACAGATATGTTTTGTTAGGGGGAGATGTCTGAGATGAGGTGGCAATGGCTGAATCTAAGTCATCCAGGATTTTAAAACCTCTCCAAAGCATTAGACTCTGTACTAAGGAACTCTAAGCTCCTTCTAGTAGATACTTTCAGAGCAGGAGGAAGGTGACAGCTGAAGCACAGGGTGATGCGGTCTTCATGTTGAGTTAGGATAAAGTATTTCCATGCCGGCTTGCTTACCAGATTCAGTGCCTTGGCTTAATCACAGATGCTTGGCTAATATTTACTTTCCAGCTCTGCAGCTCTGCTTACTTCCATTCTAAAACCAGAGAAGTTCTAAATGTCGACTTTTAGTTACGTTTATGCCCTCAAATTCACTCGGTTTATTTTCTGTAAGTCTTGGAATTGTTACACAGTCTGCTTTTTCACAATTCTGCGTACCCTTCGGTGCCAACGGATCAATTCATGGCAAAGAGTTTTCATTACAGTTGCTTTTAGCAGTTGGACGTTCGTGTTCTGAAGGCTGTCGGTTTGTTTGTTTGTTTCAGTTGTCCTTTATGGGATAAACTACTAGTAGTTTAGGTTGGAAACTGTAAAGTTAAACTTTTTGCAATCATTACTGCCCCAAGTGGGAATATAAACCATATCGAACAAAATTTATTTAGCCTAGTAAAAAGTCAGGCTAAAACTACATTTAATTAGTTTACACTATTACATCACTTCTAGTGGGGAGTAGAACTTAATGCGGAGTAAAAGGAGCTCCATCAGGTGAGCTGACTGTGGCCCATATGGGGCTTTAAGATAATGATGAGTTTAAATTTCCTCTTAGAGCTAAGTGAGAATAAAACTGGAGGCAATAAATACTCTTGGCCAAAGCCATTAAATGAAAAAGCTGGGAATTCTCCAGCTCTTGACTTAAATTGTTTGTTTATCAGCTGGCGCCTAGTCTGGAGTCAAGAGCTGGAGATTTCTATCTGTGACAGAACTTTGAAACTCTTGCAGGACACTTTCATTTTAACTTAAGGTAACTTGAGTTTATAGCTTTGGCTTTAAAGATTACTAATGATTTACTCATTTCCTTACCATTTAACCAGAGAGGACTTTTTCCCAGGAAGGGATCTGTGTTTATTTAGGGCCTTTGTCTGCAGAGGGATTAAAAGGCAGCCCACCAGCATTGTGAACTTGATGGTAATAAAAGGTCACCAACACACACCATAAAAACGTTCTTACTATGGAATTAATTATACAGTGTAATTTTACAAAGCATTTCAGCAACCCTCCATTTAGACTTCTGCTGTACTTGATGTTTCCTCAAACGGGGAAAAACTCAACTTTTGTCATTAATTGTGTGAGTTGGCCTCTGCGTGTATGTGTTCTACTGTTCACAGTGTAGCCTACTCACCGACCGGCAAGTTCAACTCACGGTTAAAACTCCATCTGAAGTTAGATCTGGACATGTCAACTCTAAGACTGAAAATACTGCACTCTGGGGGCAACAGGATGAAAAAACCCCGCATGTTAGCTGAGAAATACAAACGATTGCCTTACTCGCCGCTGTCTCGCTGGCTGTTTCTGTAGAGCACTGCGTAGTCTGCGAGCCGCTAAGCACTCTCGCAGCAGCGTCCTGCAGTTCCCACTGCGCCGCTAGGTGGCATTGCAGCCCAGCCTGCTCGGCTCCTGCGGGAGGCTTCTCTCGCATTCATTGTCTCTTAACTCTTATATTGGATAATGACGGTGAATATTCCTAAAGCCCAAAGTTATTCTAGATTTTGTTTACAAAGGTAAAAAATGTTAAAGTCGCCATGTTGGCAAAACTTTTTTTTTTTTTTTTTGTGCTTTGGTAAAGTGGTAGCAACAGAATTGTATTCCTCTTTGAGTCAGTGAATGAGGTTAGATTCATCCCCTCTAAAGGTCAGAATCATTTCTTAAAAGCTGTGGGGTGGACATAGAAGAACGAGTAGAGGACTCTATGTGATTATCAAGTTCAAAGATACCTTGCTATTTTCAAAATTTTAAAAACCCTTGTTTCTTTCCTCTTTCACCTTGAAAAGATACCTTCACCTACTCTCAATTACCCTTTAATCATAGCCTCTATGCTTCCTTATAAAGGGACAAAAGAAGGAACATACCCATGCAAAATAACTAAAAAATCATCTCTCACAAGTTACCTAAATTATTAAGTAGGCACTAACATTTGTCAATCAGCCAGTTGGACAAATATAATACAATAAAATAGTAAAAATTATAGTAAATCTCTGAATAAGGGTGGAATTTTTCCCCAGTTGTACTTTTTTTTTTTTAAATGTGTACTTTTTTTTTAATGTGTACTTTTTTTAATGTGTACTTGCTTTTCATAAAATGGATGAATTTAAAATGCTGCTACATAGCGTAGCTGCAGTTTTACTAAGTGCCCCTCCTCTTCTGCTGTTCCCCTTTTTGTCAGGCCATTTAATGTGCATAACCCATTTTAAGAAATGTATATGTTTTCAAAGTAAGAGTCTCTGACCTCCCACCTTGCTGAAGTCCAAACATAGATGTTTCATTGCAGGCTGAATATCTGAGATGCTGCGTAACTGAAATACTGAAAATTCAGATACTAAGGGAATAAGGAAAAAAACCAACTTGTCATAATTTAAATAATGCTTTTGGCAGCTCATACTCTAACATCGATTTCTTTGCTAAGTAAAGTAGCAGGAGAAGAGGTAATTGAGGCTTTTGACCCTGGAAGTTAAACTTTTAAACATGATACAACAGTCTGCCTCTAAGCTTTGTTGTATACTGATATTGCTACTTACTTAACATCAAAAAGCTGTGGTAGTTTGCCTTTATAGATTGTGCCTGTGTTCTGGAATTGCCTCCTGCTGTCCTTGAGCTGTTTCTTAGTTTAACGTGTTAGATTTTCTTCATCAAAGCGTTTAAGAACAACGTTTAGTTAACACTTGTTCTATCAAATCTGATACAGTAGACTGGTTTGGGACAAATCTGTTCTTTTCATTAACAAATACGATAGCTTGGCAGAGCTCTTTCCCAGCACATCATGGGGGTTTCTGTGTAATGATATGCACATGCAGATTTCACATTGCATATAATCTTTATGTTTGCCCAGTTTGCAGTCATTGCTCTAGGACTAAAGTAAATGGCTTTTTTTTGCCAAGATTCCAAAAGTAAACTGGCCTCATTAAAAATAATGATTGCTGAGGAATGAATCTGTAAGCTGAAGCAGTTTGCTTATAGAGCTGTTTAACCACAACAGAATTTTGATTCCCTGTGTACTGGTTCAGTTCAATGGAACACCAGTGCTGCTGAGGGCTGCTATGGGATTCACAGCACAGAGGTGAAAAACGTCTGGAAAAAGGGAAAAAAAGAGTCAGTATCCATTTAAGATCCAACATGTTGCTTGAGCTAGCTAGATAAAAACTGGAGAGTAAGAGAAGAAAGGAGAAGAACAAAGTAATAAAATGTCTTTTTTAATGACTTCAGAAAACAGAATTCACATTGACCTTTCATTTGACGTAATGTGTGTGTGTGTATACATATTGTGGTAAAAGCATGGCAGTGATGTCTGTTGCTTTGCTCATTTTTATAGTGGTTTGAGAAGAATTTTTTTTTTAAACAGAAAATTCAATATAAAGGTATAATGGAAATGTTTAATTGCTATACTCAATTACAGCTCTAGTCATTTTAGAGTGGTCGGGGTTTATAGTATTTGTGTACTTACCGCTTTAAACTTTACAGCAATTATTTCCTACATGGACACTTAATTTTTGTTTTCATCCCTCCATTTGTATTTGGGTTGGGTCAGTAAAAATGGAAATGATTAAATATGCAGCGTGTGGTCTTTAGAAATTTGAAAAATGCTTGGCCTATGTTGTTACCAGAAGTTGCGTTTTGTGAAGATACATTTACATATATACAAAGGGTGCACAGATTTTTTTGCAGTTGGTATTCATTGTAATATTTTGCTTTAACATGAAATTTCAAAAAATCCAGAAGGGCCTTTGCTTAAGGGGAAAAAACAAACAAACAAACAAAAAAAAGCCTGCATATTCCCTAAGACACTTATTTGCAGCAGATGTACTGGATTCTCACTTTTTTTTTCTTTTTAATCTGATTTTACATTTTATTTTATTTTATGTTTTTAACAAACCACTAGGTAGTGGCAATTACAGACACCACATCATAGGAAACTTCTAGCCTCTGGTTTATACTCCAGCTTATACCTGCATGGAAGTAAAGACAGAGGAAGAAATCAAAGCTACTTCTGTAGAAAGCATTCTCAGGCTTTTAAAGTAGATGCTCAGGACCTTTTTCTGTGATTGTTAAATTGGGTGTAAAATAGGTAAGTAAAGAGATGATAAAGTCAAAAGCATAGAAGCTCCAGCAAGTTTCAGAACCAAAGCTTGCAGACTGTGCTTTGGCAGCAGAAGGCACAGGAGGCCAATGCTGAACAGCAGAGCAGACCTGAGAACAGGTAGGAAGGTGTCTTCTGGAAGTGTGGCAACCTTCCAAAGGTCAGTCCTGGTACTCCTATCAGAAGTCTGTCTCCTGCAGTTACATGTTCCTGTACCTTTGCTCAGGGCAGTGCCTGCCTGGCTAAAGTGTGGTGTGACTGCAGAACTTCCCCCTCCCAAGACACCAGGTAGCTCTAGTAAGTAAAGCTGTGGGCAAGGCAAGGTGGAGGCTGGGCTGTTCTGAAGCTGTGGGTTGCAGCGCTGAGCAGTGAGGGAAACACAGCTACTGAAGTGAAAACTATTCGAGATTAACTGGCATATAAAGTCCTAATTATTTTATGGTCTTCAGAGAACATCTTTTATATGGGTGTTCGATTGTCTGTTTCAGATTATTACTCTCTTGAAAATAGTAAAAAAAACCCCAAAACCCCAAAAACCAAACCAACCAACCAAGGTGTCACCCCCAACCCCCCCAAAATAAAACCTCAATCTAAAAAAAAATCCCACCCCACAAAAAAACATTGACTAGAGCAACAGGCAAGGGGCTTCCTGTCGTAGAGGGGTGACACACATCCTGGAAAAGCATGCCTTGATGTCCATCCCTGGTTGTGTGGCTGATACCAATACGTCAGGATTGTTTGGTTTGTTTCCTCAAAAATAAAACACCTATTACAGAAGGGTACAGTCAGTAAACTGAGGACATTTAATCTCAGGTACATCATTGCACATTCCTAATTTGACTTTTTAAATAACTTTAGAAATAATATTTCAAGCAAGTGATAGTGTACATAAACTACTTAAAGTTGTCACCTATGGACTACATACTTTTCAGGTGCTAGTAGATAGGACATGGTAAGTAGTGTGCATGTGCAAGTTATATCCATGTTCTTTTCTCTTATCTTACAGTGCCCTACATTATGTATCAGAAATGACCCAATAAAATGAGCAACAGAAAGTGTAAAATTTCCTTACAACAACATGAACCTAAAATAACCATTTTATAATGCCAGTGAGGTAGCTGACTGTGTGCATTATTGGGTAATAAGATATTCTTCGATATGTTTACTGCATTCAGCCTTTCACACAAATATGTATTGAGGCCATAAAATGACAGTAATTGTAGTACCATACACCTTCTTGCTGAATTATTTCTGTTGCATTAATGATTATCTAGTGAAATATTTTTTGNTGGCAGGGGGTTGGAACTAGATGATCCTTGAGGTCTCCTTCCAACCTTACCATTCTATGAAAAATACCAGAGTGTAGTATAAGTTGTATCTCTTCCATTAGGTGAACTACAGTTTGCCATAGAATTAGGTTTTAATATTCAATACTTTACAAACTTAGGGTTTTCAAACTGAGTAACCTGCATGGAGAATGTGTGTATCTGTGTGTAGTAACTGAGCGACACACTTGTGTCTGGTGCTGTGAGAATAACCTGTGTGCTTTGAAGCCCAGCAGAGTAACAGTAAAAGTATCCAACAGCAGGAGTAATCAGTACTCGATCCAGGGCTATGCATGGTGAACAACCAGAAGACAGCAGTGACAGCTGTAGGTGCTGAATGGCAATGACCTGCTGAACAATGTGGTTCTCCTCTACTGACCAGCCCCTTTGAAGGACTGAGAGCACTGATGTGTATGGTGGGGAAGAGAGGACTGAAGGAGATGTGCTTGCCAGTAAAACTGGGCAGGCAAGTAAGACGCTAGAGACTGTTTTGGAGGAAGAACATTCTCTAAAGGCAGGAGGTCACATGGTGAGGAGAAAGATTTTCCTAAAAAGCTTAGCCTGAAAGCTTTTCCTAAAACCTCTTGGGTAGCAAGGGGAGCCTGACTCTGGGAGAAGGCTTCTCTAAAAGCATGCTGAAGGGGCTGCTTCACTTGACCTAGGGCTTTCTTCATGTAGCCTCTGAACATGCAGCTCTCCTAGACAGCTGGGCTGAAGAGAAATACCTAAATAGAAAATGCTGTAATGAGTATTGGGGCAGAGTGCACTTTTGTCTGGTTAAGCAGGTTCAGTGCCAAACTCCTCTAGCAGGAAATGGGTTTTGTAGCCAGTGTGCAGAGGTTGGATATGGATGGCAGAGATATATCTCAGTTTCCTCTTCTCCCTAGCAGAGAAGTAGCACGTGGATGAGTGAAAATTCGCGGTAGAGAAACTTTTAAGGTAGTTCTGACATTTTTCAGGTGTGACAGATCTGAAAGTTCTATGCCTTGTGTCATGAATGCTATACTTTAGACATCCTTGGAATTTACTTGTAGCACTGAGTCAGAATTAAGCAGTGCCAGTAGTCCAAAGACACATGCAGCTGGGCTCAAGTTTCTCACTACCTAAGTAGTTCTGAAAACAGGCTGTGCACATCAGGTTGTGTTTTGAATCCAGAACTTGGACAAGTTGATAAATGATCCTGTAATTTCTTTGACCATGTGATTTTTTTCACTGCTTGGATTCATCATAGATTTGGTGGCTTGTTTTTCCCTGGACAGACAGAGGCAGTATTTAGTTCTTTTTCTGATTTTGCTGCCTTTATGAAACTGTTGACATATTTAGTCAATCACCTTCTCGGATGCTTCTGTGAAAATGAAAAATTATTATATCATTAGGGCATCTACAGCAACCCCACGACAAAGTGGTTGTTAAGTGGGTCTTCTATTGCCTGACCATGTGTAATATTTTCTTAGAGATGGGTTATTTTATCACAGTGAGAAAAAAGCTTCTGTTCTTTGATCAGGTTTTTTTTTGTATGCTAGCATTAATAAGTCCTGGGAATTCCTTAAGAGTGGAATCCTAATAATTATCTCTTTGCTGTCAAAGAGCTAGTCTAGTTGATGCTTGTTTTTTGCAGTGTCTAATGTCAAGGTTCTATACCAGTAATTAGTACAAACACTTCCCACATACTGAATTTATGGCACTGTGACCACATTTTTACATATGTTGAGGGATACTGAGGATATTAAGAAATATGCTCTGTTATCTCTCACTAGAAATTTACTTTGCTGCATTTCAGGTGGGTTGGTTTGTTTTTTTTCTGTTGTCTGGCATCAAGTGTACTGAGATCAATCTGTGTTATTCTGTAATGCTTTTCACTTTGTTGTACATGATACTGAAAAGAAGTGTCCTTACCAGTCCTACCAGTATGGTGTGGAAATGCAAGATAACTTCTGCTGAAGACCTTTTCAACTGTTAGAAGATACTAGGTGGCCATATAAAGCAAGCATGCTGTCCTGGAGACCTGCCAGAAGGCAAGTAAGCTATTGATACTGGATCTTTGACATTTATCTTCTTCTAGGAGCAGATGAAAAAGAGGAATAACTTCACCTCAGGAGCTAGCTTTGAGTAGTTGATGAAAGTTAGATTTTAATTTATTTTTTTAAATGATACATGGGAGCAGTTCCCCTACTCGGTTATCTTACCAGTNCTCTGGGAGAAGGCTTCTCTAAAAGCATGCTGAAGGGGCTGCTTCACTTGACCTAGGGCTTTCTTCATGTAGCCTCTGAACATGCAGCTCTCCTAGACAGCTGGGCTGAAGAGAAATACCTAAATAGAAAATGCTGTAATGAGTATTGGGGCAGAGTGCACTTTTGTCTGGTTAAGCAGGTTCAGTGCCAAACTCCTCTAGCAGGAAATGGGTTTTGTAGCCAGTGTGCAGAGGTTGGATATGGATGGCAGAGATATATCTCAGTTTCCTCTTCTCCCTAGCAGAGAAGTAGCACGTGGATGAGTGAAAATTCGCGGTAGAGAAACTTTTAAGGTAGTTCTGACATTTTTCAGGTGTGACAGATCTGAAAGTTCTATGCCTTGTGTCATGAATGCTATACTTTAGACATCCTTGGAATTTACTTGTAGCACTGAGTCAGAATTAAGCAGTGCCAGTAGTCCAAAGACACATGCAGCTGGGCTCAAGTTTCTCACTACCTAAGTAGTTCTGAAAACAGGCTGTGCACATCAGGTTGTGTTTTGAATCCAGAACTTGGACAAGTTGATAAATGATCCTGTAATTTCTTTGACCATGTGATTTTTTTCACTGCTTGGATTCATCATAGATTTGGTGGCTTGTTTTTCCCTGGACAGACAGAGGCAGTATTTAGTTCTTTTTCTGATTTTGCTGCCTTTATGAAACTGTTGACATATTTAGTCAATCACCTTCTCGGATGCTTCTGTGAAAATGAAAAATTATTATATCATTAGGGCATCTACAGCAACCCCACGACAAAGTGGTTGTTAAGTGGGTCTTCTATTGCCTGACCATGTGTAATATTTTCTTAGAGATGGGTTATTTTATCACAGTGAGAAAAAAGCTTCTGTTCTTTGATCAGGTTTTTTTTTGTATGCTAGCATTAATAAGTCCTGGGAATTCCTTAAGAGTGGAATCCTAATAATTATCTCTTTGCTGTCAAAGAGCTAGTCTAGTTGATGCTTGTTTTTTGCAGTGTCTAATGTCAAGGTTCTATACCAGTAATTAGTACAAACACTTCCCACATACTGAATTTATGGCACTGTGACCACATTTTTACATATGTTGAGGGATACTGAGGATATTAAGAAATATGCTCTGTTATCTCTCACTAGAAATTTACTTTGCTGCATTTCAGGTGGGTTGGTTTGTTTTTTTTCTGTTGTCTGGCATCAAGTGTACTGAGATCAATCTGTGTTATTCTGTAATGCTTTTCACTTTGTTGTACATGATACTGAAAAGAAGTGTCCTTACCAGTCCTACCAGTATGGTGTGGAAATGCAAGATAACTTCTGCTGAAGACCTTTTCAACTGTTAGAAGATACTAGGTGGCCATATAAAGCAAGCATGCTGTCCTGGAGACCTGCCAGAAGGCAAGTAAGCTATTGATACTGGATCTTTGACATTTATCTTCTTCTAGGAGCAGATGAAAAAGAGGAATAACTTCACCTCAGGAGCTAGCTTTGAGTAGTTGATGAAAGTTAGATTTTAATTTATTTTTTTAAATGATACATGGGAGCAGTTCCCCTACTCGGTTATCTTACCAGTGATACAGCCATCACTTTGATGGTTTGTTTGTACTTGTCTCTTGACCTCTTTAATGGCAGCCCTTTACTGGCCCACTCTTCCTTGCCTTGACCAGGTGACCACATGGCAGCATCTTGACTTCTTCCAGTGCACAGTTTCAAGGGAAAGTGCTTCTCCCATGCAAGTAAAACTTCCTGTAACATAAATCTCTCTTGGGCCTCCTGAGTGTGCTGGATTGAGGCTAACTGGAACATTTTACTGAGAGAAATTTACTCCTTAGCTGTGAGAAGAAAGAAAAAAACAACACAGTAACCTATATCACTCATTGTGCTGCTGAGTCACAGCATAGATCAGACACTGCTCACACACTGCTCAGTTCTCACTACTCCTCCGGTGGTCTGTGGTGGCTTCTGCCTTAATTCTAATCCCACCTAACCCTCCTTTTCCCCTAACCTCCTTGTCGTCTTTTTTTGCCATCTCCCCTCAGATCTCTCCAGATCTATCAGGTGAGATACACGGGGATTGATCTGCTTATTGCTGAAGGGAGGGAAGGGGGAGGAGGTGTGGGTCAGGAGCCTCCTGGCAGTCTGGTTGTTTAGGGAGAGATTTTGTGTTTCTGTATTGCCTTTCACTTGTATATGTCTGTAACTATTCATGTCTATTGTGTATATCTCTGCTTGTAAGTTGTGCTAAGCTGTAAATAGAGCTTTGGTCCTTAACTTCCAGCTGGCTGAGTCTAGTCTGGGTGAATTCATAAGACTGAGGGGCAGGTAACTCCCAAACCATCACACTGAGTCTCACTCTCTGCATTTTCCTCCTTCCTGTCTCCTATTTGAAAACCTGTTTCAAGGCATCTCTGTACTCTGCTGTCTTCTTTTATTCCTGGTATTGTAGATATTTTTTTCCCATTTGTCTCCTTGCTCACAGGTTTTGTGACTTGTAGCATATTAGGTGCTGGGAGCAAGGGAGAAACTATGAGTTTCCTTTGCCATAGAGGATATGGCTTGTCAGGACTGGGAGGCATACCCTTAGTGGCCTCACTTAAGTCTTCCTACTTAAGGACAGATAACAACCTCTTTGACTGAAGCAATCTAGTGGAGGAAAGTGTGGCTTGTAGTTTTTATTCAAACAACAAAAATAAATGCTAAATCCACATTTCTTAGATTGCTTTAGCAGAAACATTTTTTCCACGGGAGACCTGCAAGACTCTGTTTGAAGGAATTGTTATTCCAGAGAACAGGACTGAGGTTCAGCAGATGTATTTATCACTTGCATCAGCCTCGCAACTGGATGGCACAGCATTTGCCCTTCTGCATCCAGGTGTAATCGTACTCATTTCTCCCCTGAATGCTCCCATGGCTCTCTTTGTGGCTGCTTCTGAGCTTTATGTCTTGATCAGAATTACTATTTTCTCAGGATAATTCCTTTCAGAAAGAATCTAGATTTGTTTGGGGTTAATCGCATTATTGATAACATCTGAAGCTGTAGTCACATGTCAGGTTATGTTGTACTATGTAAATACTTGAGTTAGCTGTAAAAAGAAGTAGGAAGTTCATGTCGCTTTGCTTGTACGTTTTGGGTTTGAGACTTGTTTTTGTTGTGGGCTCTTTTGCCTATCAAGTGTAGATTGTGCTGAAGGCATACTCAGAACAGAGATCTGGTGACACTGCCACAGGATGAGAAATTGGAAAATAATTCAGTGTGGTTATGGAGTTTTATTACCTAGTCTTTGATAATATTTAAAACCAAAGGGCAGAGCTGAAAGAGATGAAAAGTCTGTGTACAGAGTAAACTTGTGTATGGCTTGTCCAGACATCCTTGTATGAAGTAATAAAGCTGCAGAAGTGGTGCGCTATTGTCATGTCAAAATTAAACAGATAAAAGTTGGGGACAAACATGCATAAAGTTCAGAATTTCATCAGGCAGATCTGCATGAGTAGATTTTTTTTTTAAATTAAATATTAATTATTGTCATACAGCCTGTATGCAGAGAACAGTGTGCAGAAATATAATCGTAGGAAAGGTTCTTATACCTGTGTACATTTATTAATGTTCTTCTTTTTATGTAGGTGAACGGAAGGGAAATGTAAATGTCAAATTTTGTGAAGAAAAATGCGAGGGGAAAAAATTTTCTCTGGATGTTTACCTAGTCATAAAGGAGAGGGCAAGTCCCAGATCTTTTGTGTGTCAGAGATTTCTGTCTCTTTTGGAGGGGGACATTTGGTTTTGTTTTCTGAATTGCACTGTCTAAATAGTTTTTGTCTGTTGCCACCTCTTTACAGGTGTCCCTTTTAGGCCACGTCCTTGCCTCTATCTGTGGTTATGATTTTGCTTTCCAAAGTATCAAGTCTGCAGCTCATCTTTTGGCACGGTCTGTGAAATGCCAGGAAGTGTTTGTTCTTTTGCTTGGATCTCATGTGCTAAAGTCTTGCAGTTGCCTCTGTGTGGGGCTTAGTGCGAGCTGGATGGAAGCTTGCTTTATGGAAATAGCAGCACCCGTCTGTTTTGGAATAAATTACTTGTCATAGTGTCTCTACAAGGTGAGCGTTTGTCATAGACACTCTTCTGTTTCTGTCTTGATTGTATTTCTGACTTGGCCACTTCAGGTTTCAGAGAATTTGGAAACTGCTGGAGAATGACCTTACAGACTCCATTATTAATCTCACACGCATAAAGGAATGGTTTGCACAGAATGCATTCAGCACTCTGCTCACAGTGAGGTGAGGCAAGGAGCATGAGTGTTCCTACTTTGTTATCTTCTTCCTTTGGCTTACGTTTTGATGAAAATGGATAGAATTTTGTAAAAGTGGATAACCTAGGCTTTTGCACCACTTTAAATACTGAAAGAACTGCATTCAGGTCCACACTTACGTTTTCTCCTGGGCTTATCTGATGTCTTTTTGTAATGTTTGTGTGTATGCCGAGGCTACTCTTAATTTCCTTATGAGAACAGGCTCTGAGAAGCATCTTGGAATGTGGGAGTGGCACAGCAGCTACTCAAAGGTTGCTCCCCAAAGGATCCCTGCACCATGCAGAATCTATCTCTAGTGTAAAGTCTTAAGTCTCAACAGTATTTCAGTGAGCCCAGGAAAAACCTTGGCTGCCATCAGCAAGTGACTGAATGCAACAGGCTGGAGTAGCCAGAATGAATCACTGCAAAAGCAGAGGACAAAACTTTTTCTAGTAGCCCAGATGAGTGGAAGCTCTTGCTAGGTGTAGAAGGTGCTCTTTTTAACCCCTTTAATCAGTGGCAGTGGCCCTAAGTGAACTGATTCTGATCTAATGAGGGATTTACTTCTGTAGTCTCTCTGAGACTGTCTCTGCTTTTATAACAGGAAAAATACAGCTATATATATTAGGAAAAAAAATTCACTGAAAGAGTCGTCAGGCACTGGAGTGGGCTGCCCAGGGATGTGGCTGAATCGCCAGCCGTGGAGGAGTTTAAAAGCCATACAGGTCTGGTGCTTTGGGACATGCTGTGGTCACAGACTTGGTGGAGCAGCACGGCTGGACTTGGTGATCTTGGAGGTCCTTTCCAGCCTGCATCAGAGGTCTTGATGGTTGGGCTCTACTTGAGAGTATTAAAAAAACAAGATATATAAGCTTATGGGGAGATATAATGACAAAAAACCCCACATTCAATTAAATTGTAAGGCAACGAATTAAGGACATGATAAGCAGCATGGAGTCAAATGCAGTTCAGTGTCGATAACTACAAGATGATTCTAAAAAACAATTGCATAACTGCTCAGTACTGACTGCTTTTGACTTAGCTGAATGCACTTTAGACACTTTCTTTTTTTAAGCTGTATGTCCTTATAAGTTAATTAGTGAGAGCTTCTCTTTGATATGGATCAGCATACAAAACAAATAAATGTTAAAGTATATGAGAAGCAGGTCTGAAAAAGAAAAAACCTGAAATGTAAATCAAATGAGTGATGTGCCACACAGCTTTGCACAGCATATTCTGGTCATACTACTTTCACAAGGGTGCACCTGAAGCAGGGAGACTTTCAAACTGTTGAAATGGAATTTGAAACACAGGAAAATGATGAAAATGGCAAGTTTCCTTTAAAATTACATCTCAAAACACGGGTAGTGGTGAAAGAATACACTGGCACAGTGCAGTACGTAAAGAGCCCATCCATGTTTGGTTTTTCTCAAGGTAGGATCATAAAGGTGCATTCAGCCAAATTCTAAGGCAGCAAACTAAAACTTAGCAGTGTTGAGGGGGAGGTGTTGCTGTGCCTTTGTTTTTTGTTTGGGTGTTTGGTTTTTGGTGGTTTGTGGGTTTTTTTTTTTCCCCTAATGTGGTGCATTATTAATCAATCTATGAAACAAATTGTGATGGTTTGGGAGTTCCCTGCCCCCCCACACTCTATGAAATCCCCCAGACTAGACTCAGCCAGCTGGAAGTGAAGGACTGAAGCTCTATTTACAGCTCAGCACAATGTACAAGCAGAGATATACACAACAGACAGGAATAGTTACAGAGATATCCAAGTGAAAGGTAATACAGAAACACAATTTCCCTCCCAGACATCAGAGTCCCCAGGAGGGGCTCCCAGCCACCCTTCCACCTTCTTTCCACCCCTCTACCTTACCCCAGGGTCTGCCTTATGTGCAAGGTGAGTTTGGAGGATGGGCAAGGGGGATTAGAAGCAGAGTGATGAGTTGGGTTAACAGCAGAAAGCCAGCAGACACAGCAGCTCCCAGAGAGAGACTCTGTGTTATCTGTGTTTGTGTCCTTGTTTTTATACATCTCACTAAGCCTGTGAGTGAAGCAGACATCACCACTGTTTGCTTTTCACAGCCTATCATCTAACTTTTTTCATTAAAATATTATTAGCCTCAAACCAGCACATGAATGCACTGACATAAGTTACTATTTAAGACAGCAGCCTGTTAGGACTAAATGAAAGAATTAAATCAGTACATACATCTACCAAGAACACCCCCAGCTTCAGTAAACAGGATTGAAACAAAAATCCAAGCAGCATATACTTTTTTGTATTTCCCTGCATCAAGCATCTAGCAAATGATAAAGGTTAAGAATAAATAAATTTCATGTTATTCTCATGTAGGATTTCAGCCCTTCAGAGCAAAAAGAAAAAAAAAAAATCTCAACTCTTCTTGACTCTGGAATTTTTTACTATGTATGTAAGGGAGGCTTAACTGTTCAACCAGCTTTAGTGACAGCCTTGAGCCAGGTGAGCTCTAAAGCTGAAGCTTTATATGAACCATCAGTGCAGAATCCTGTGTAACACAGAAATACAACTGGCCAGGAGAACTGCCTGAACAGACTTGCCGATTTGTTTGGCATTTTCGGAGGAAAACCTGAGTGCTTTTACCAGTTAATCTGGAACTACCTGTGTGGTGCACCTCCTCTTCTGGCAGGGAACAAGAGCTTGGGATAAAAGAGCAAACAAAAGGTGCTATTTCTCCAACGTCTGCTTGCGTTAATTTCCTTCGTGGGAAATACTTCTGTCCATTTCTTAGCAAGAAACAGACTGTTCAGAGGTTGGCTGTGAGTTCTGTCACTGAGGGATACAGACAGGGAATTAATAGCTGATTTATAACTACAACAACTACTGGGTCAGTACTGGATAATACCAAGTGGTGGAATCCTGTCATCTTGAGGATATTTCTCAGGTGACTATTTGATAATCAAATAAAGTGGAGAAAATTTATCTTTGGGGCATCTGTCCATGTATATTGATTTGTAATAAATAAATTAATTTTAGTATCACATAAATGGAGAGGAAGAGCCTGAGTCTGACAAGAATATTTGAATTATTGCTACATTTCTGTAGCAAACCTGACTTGGTTTTGTCAGACACTGACAGCCTAAGGGTGGTGTTGTCAGAGCTGTCTGTATGGTTTGTCTGGGAGGTGTTATTCTGGATCTCTTCAATGAAACAGAACTTTCCCTGCATGCTGATTTATCTCTGAACTGTGACTCCTGTGGATAGAAATTAGAATGAAACTAATTTAAGTTTGGTATTCTGACAGACCTTCCTAGGCTCCCATTTTCTTTAAAAATGTTTTTTCATGCCACCTCCTTGAAGAGAGAAGGAGAGGGATGCGACTTCCATACACATCCCTCAGTTTCTTTTCAGAGGAATATCTTCGGCTTCATTAGGATTAAGGCTCTTAAAGCTCCTTCAAAATCAGCGCTCCTAAATCAAAACCAGATGTGCCAACAGTGTACATTTCCATTATAGTTCTCTTTTGCTCCTTTTCCCATCTACCTCTGCCCAGTTGAACAAAACCTCATTTTCTCTGGGAATGGTAGTTTTTCTGGTTTCTTTGGGGTTGTTTACACCCTTTGTTAGGATTCTTCAGTGCTCGTAAATTTTGGCTTAAGTTATCTTGCTTAATTAAATTTGGGTACCGTTGTCAAAATTGAAGAATAAGCATGAGGCTGTTTCACAATCACATTTCCTGTCTGACTTCAGAACAAAGCTGTTACAGACATCTATTTTCTGGTACACTTGCAGGTGTGTCTTGTTTTCTTTATCACCTGCTCTGTTTTGCAAAAACATCCTTCTTCTCCCTCCCACCATTTTACAGCCCTAGGAGGGTTTTGCTCCTGTACAGCTTTGTTCATCTGTGTGTCTCTCCATTAGTAGCCCTTCTCACTTTCACTCTCCAGTCCCATTATACTTGACATTTGTTTCTCTTTTGCAAGAAACTGAGTATGTTCTAAACATTGGAGATGTTTCACCTAGATTGGAAAATCTTCCCATCCTACTGCCATGACCATGGTCCATGACCCAGCTGTCTTAGGCCTTGGCAGGTTGTGTATTTTAATTCCTACTTGGCCTCTCATCCTTTGTCTCTCTCTCGCTGTCTTTTGCCTAGAGTCTGTTCTAAATGTGTTCCTGGAATCCTGTTCATGATTTCACATCTCTGTTTGCATCACATCTTCCACTTCCAAGACTTAACACAGCAATGCCTCTCAAATGTGTCTCCCCGTCTCTCTCCCTCATGCCAAGTGTTCTGCCAACACAGTGTGCTTTGCCGTTTTCCAGCTTCTCCCAAAGCTTGACTCATAGCTTCCCTCGTAACAGCTCAGGGTCCTAACTCATACTTACAATTGCATCTTAATATTTTTCCCCATGGTCTTCCAACACTGATTTTTTTTTTTTTTTAATTTGTTTAGCAGCCAATTTTAAAGACAGAAGCCTTTCAGGATAAAGAAGTTTTCGAAGTGAATCTCTCCACCACCTTTTTCTCTTTACCAGAGAGAAAGGAGTTGAAAATATGAACCAGCATTTAGGAAGCCCAAGTCCATTCATGTGAAGGGAAAGAGAGCTGGGTTAGACACTTGGCTTGGTTGGTTATCACCTCCTCAAGGCCTGAAGTGGTTTTGAAGCGCCCAGCGTGCTGATGTAGCTACGTAACTGCACCGTGACCTCGCATGCAGCGGTTGCTTACTTTGCCTTGGCAGAATTCTGCTGTGCTAACAATGCTTCTTTGGCTTTGGTGGTAGTTTGAAGAGCACAAATGTTTTGAAGTTGGCCTCATGTACGCTGGGCAGGGACACTTAAAACTAGTTTGTTCTGCCTGCAACCTTTAGTTTGCTGATGTTCCCTATATCAGCTTTTGAACAGCTCTGCAGAATGGAGGTGTGCAGTTTCACACTGCTCTGAGCAGAGACCTGTGCGTGCTGCGCGGGTCAGCAGCCTGGTGCCGACTCTGTCTCCATCAAACTCCTCTGTTATGTGTGCTGTCGCGTTTCTGTAATGAATTCCCTAAGCAAAGTCTGCTCTGTCTGTGTCAGGGAAAGCTGCTAACAGCTCAGACTGCACTAAACTGAATTGAGTAAATAAGTCTGTGAGAGAAGTAGGAGTGCTTGCTGCCGCAGTCTTGCAGACGAGTCTGCACACCGGAGTGCCGGACAACATGAGAAATCTTCTTTTCATTACCTGTAACCAAGCCTTAGAGCAGCCTTCCTCACGCACAAGTCACTGCTTTCCTGGATCTTCTGCTTCCTGCTTCTTGGTTCGCACTTTAAAATAATCACCAGAGGAGACAGAACTCTGCCAGCGTTCTGCAGTTTCTGTTAGTAGCGGTGTAGGTAGTGCAGCTTTAGCGCGCGCTTGGTTAGATGCTGCATGCTTTAAAATTAATTCCTCTCTAAGCTCTTTGCAAGGAATGGGAGCCCACTGCAGAGAGGTTACAGCACTATGGACTCTGTCTGTTCTGCCTTAATGATACAAGGGAATAGTTGAGCAAGAATAAATGAGGTACTTTTGGTGGGTAAAAACCTTAGCTGACTGTCAGTGTGAGATTGGTTCCAGGAGCAGTTAGCCAGCAGTAATAGGGCACACTTGAGTAATTGAATTTGCATAACAAGGCTTGCTGAAGAGATCTGACAGGCCCAGAGATTTGTCTGGCTGGAGATCTCCAGATGGAGGTGACCACACAGCAGCTGGGCGGCAGGTTTCACAGCATGGCCAGCAACACCCAGGCTGTCAGCTGGCCTCTGCAGTGGCCAGGCCCTGGCAGGCCAGCTGCTGGCTTCTGACAGCCAGTGGCCCCGTTAGAGAATCTTTTCATTCTGCCTGTCAGGGTACAGGACCTGCAGGGACCAGTGGTAAGATGTAACAAGTCACCAGTGAGAGTTGTTAAGATGCTTCAGAAACCTGCTTCTGTTACATAGCTGCTGCCCTGCTGCCGAGAGGGAGCATCCCCAAAGCTTTCTGCCTCCTTTAACAAGGACAGCACTAACCTGTTCCCCAGCACATTGTCTGAAAATCTATCCCTGGTGTTGGTTTGTGCATGTTTAGTTTCAATACCAACATTTCTGCAGCTGATCGAGCGTGCCCAGAACAGAAATACATTTCCATGGGTTAATAATTTTACAAGACAAAATACTGGAACTTCTTCCCCTGTATCCTTTCCATGGGTACTAATACTGCTGTGTTCTAGATTTAGCAGGTTCAGTTAAGCAGAGCAGTTTATGGAAATACACTGTGAAGGAAGTGTTAGTAACAGTTGAAGCAACAACTGTTGTAATTGAGTAGTGTGAACAAATACTCTTTATAGAATAGAGAAAAAGAATATGCGTGATACTGGATACCTCTTCTTCTGTCAGCCTCTAAGAAGTGGTGTAAAAAAATTAGGTCTATCCCTCTCTTGTTCCAGGATGATCGTTCCTAACATCCCCAAGCCACAGACACTAAGCATTAAGGTGTTGAATTTAAACTCTATTCCCTCTCCCAAACTTGGGAAGTGTCACCAGGAGTTTAGAATCCAGGTCCTTCCACCCCCAGAACACAAAACCAGCAGTGAGAGTTGTGTACTCTCATCTGCTTATTGTTTCTGCCCTCACTGGTGCTATGTTTCCCTGTTTACAAGGTGACATAGTCAAAACAAGTAGGTGATGCTGTCTGACATACAGGCTGCTGATTTTGGCAGCCCCTTTTCTGATGTATGTAAGCCCCAGCAAACTGAGGAAACTAAGAACAGTTTTTTATTGGATATAGTGTCACTGGCAATCATAACTTCTTAAGGATCTTCTTGCTTAGCTGAGTTTACGAATTTATTTTTGAAAGGCTGGAGGAAAGTCCTGTTTTCTGCTGTTCTTCAAGCATCAATGTCTGGACTATTCCTGTGGGGTAGCTATACCATACAATTCTGTCAAATCAGTAACCCTAACTTTTACCTTTTTTTTTTTTTCTTTTTAAAATTCTGTATCAGAATTGAACACTAGAACATTAGTCCATTCCTTCTTACTGTGTTCTCTTCCTTTCTGGCAAATAGCATTTAGCCTTTGTAAACCTGACCGGTCGATTCTGCCATCAGGTTTTCTGCTTTTCTCACTTGATTAGTCCTGTCTCTTATGAATATGACTTTGCACAATCTTTATCTAGTCCCTACCTCCCACCTGTGGAAGCTTTAACAGTCCTGCCTAATTCTACTGTACGAGTCTCAAGTCAGGGCAACCTAGCTGTAGTTGCTTTCCTACTCACTTTGTAGTTTGAAGGTAGCAGGAGGACCTAGAAGACTCCTTGTCTAATGTAAGAGTTCCTATCTCTGCAGATGGGCTGAGAGTCTTTGTCTGGAATTCTGCTCCTGGCTTTAATCAGGCTGCAGTCTTTTTGATGAAGAAGGATGTTGTACCCAACAGAGTTCAGGGTACTTGGTATCATGAACAAGAAGGTAAAGGTCTTTGTGTGTACGGAAGACTCTGTGCAGGTGAAAGCAGCGCAAACCAGCCTCGTTCACCCAGTGTTCTGCCCTAGCACACTAATTTAATGCTGAGTCCCTGCTGCATTTCTCTGCCAGCTGACTGAAATTACTGCACCCTGGATTTAACAGGCTGATGCCCCTTGGACACTGTTTGGAGTCAGCTGTATAATGTCCTGTTGTAAATTTTCTGGTTAATCCATCTTGCTCTGTTGCAAGATGTATGAATTGGAGAGGTAGATCAGACCGCTCAGACCAAAACCTTCACAGCTTGGAGGGTTAGAGGTTTTCTTTCTAGCAGAAGCACTTGGATGCTACCTCAGAGACTGTTTAAAACCTTCTTCTCTTTAAGACGTTGAATAAATGGAGAATGAGTAAGACAGATTGTCAAAGACTACTTTGGTTTATAGGCTTTAGACATTTTGTGGGTTTTCTTATTGACTGAAAGAATGTTGAGCATGCAGTAAGTCATTTACAAAAAGTTCCAATTTGAAAGGAGTTGAATAATGACATTGAACCTTTTGGTTGGATTTTATATGTGGAAGACTGAAATAAGTTGATTTCTGTGATGCTGCAAGATTTGGTTTGTAGCATAGCAGCCTCAAAAGCATTTCTGTTCAAACAGCAGTGATAACTAAACAAATCACTAGTGTGTGTCCATCAGATTTTTAAAAAATCCAGGCATGCAGAGAACAGACTCAAGAAAACTGCCTTGTCTTGACACCCTGAAGTTTTCTTAAAACTAGTTGGTTTGGGTGGGGAAGTATTTTAATTCTGATACGTGTATAATCCCTGCAAGTCATATGTTCTAAAAGAGCAGAAAACTTCTGCACTTTTATCTGGTTCTGGAAATACTCTTTTTAGGATGTTAACCTTTATTTTTTTTTTCTTTTTTCTTTTTTTTTAAAATGAATTTAAATACAGTATTATTAAGAAATACCATTAATCAAACATTCTGTTCTGGCACAATAGTGCAAATCTCTAATCAAAACACCAAACAGCTACCTTGAAGAGAGACTTGGCAACATTTGGAGATCTTATATAATCATTCTACTGTTTCCCATCTTAAATCTAAGCTAACCCTTGACACAAGATGGAAAATAGCCTTTTTTAAAGTGAGTGCTGCATCTGCTTCCTGCAGACGATTCCTTTCCTTTTCTTCTCCCCTGTTGTGTGTATTTTGCCCAAAGAAACTGAGGAGTTTTGCTTGGTATAAATATGTAGACGCTACAGAGAGACAGGGAATGCAGTCTGAAAAACTGTGCTCTACACATAGCAAAATGAACTGTTGTAATGTGAAATGCACCTCTAATGTTTAGCCAAAAGTGTTTAAGGGGCTGCTATTTCAAATGTAAGGAGATATGATTGCCCTCTCTGATAAAACCATAATGTTAGACTGTGTATGGCAATTCTGATTGCTCTCTGTGTACAGTCTGAGCCAATTTTAGTAATTCCTGGTGTGCATGGTTTGCTTTTATGCCAGTTGCTGAGTAGCTGGCTCAGGCATTACTTTTTCTTTTAATGTAATTTTGAATGTTAAATTCAAATCTGAATAAGTTATTTATTTAAAATTATACAGAATTAAATATGCTTTTAAAGTTTCTGAATAAACAATTCTTTCTTTCTTTTTTCCCTTGCTCTCCAAGAAAAGGGACATGCAGGTATTATCAAAGCCTCTTTTTTGAGGTTTCTAAGTGCAGTGAGCACAGATTGACCAAGAAAGTTTATATTAAGAACAGAGCTGATCATATTTTCTGTATCATCCTTACCAAAGCCCCTGCTGAACTATAGTGTGTTGATAAATAAGGAGTACAGCACGAGCCAGAACCATACTTGGCGCATATGAACCCCCTGCTATTAATCTAAGAGGAGAGACACAGCACTTTGCTGGTGGAATTAAGTCTATATTCTGAAATTAATTGCTGTAGTTAATTTATTCATCCCAGTTTCCTTATCTCTATGAGTGAAAGCTCAAATCTCTAATAGGGCTACATGGGAGGTGGGGAAGAATGCTTCCTAATTACATATTATAAGATCAGAGAGCACAGCAGGATTTCAGGATAACCTCTTCAAAACCTTTTTTTCCTGTGTTTCTATCAAGTGCTGTTCTCGCTTCATCTGCATTCCTGTCTACTTTAAAATTAATCCAGAACTTTAATGTTAAGTCCCTATGAAGGCAAGTGGGTTTTTTTTTCTTTCAAGAGCTTTTAAAAGCATAACTAAGAAAACTGTTCTAGTCACTGTTTTCTGCTAATGTTTCAGAGCGATCTTTGGCATTTTATAGATGACTGTAAACCAAGCAGAAAACATGCCAAGCTACATTGTGAATTCCAGGTTCTTGCTTCCTAATTATCTTTTTGTGAGTAAGGAGATAAAAAGCAGTGCAAATCTATTGAATCAATTACATACATGCCATAATATTCTAGGCAATGCTTGAAAATGGGAGGGTTTCTCTGCTCTCTGAATTCTTTCTTTCTTTCTTATTATCAATAATTACATCTCAGTGCATATCTAATGCAAGCTAAATTTTCTAAATCAAAAATTTTGAAAACAGACAATAAGTGTGGAGCAAGATGAGAGAATTGTTTGCCCTCAAGGATGGATATTGCTTTCCTTACACAGTGTACTACTCGAGTAGCTTCTCTGCTTCCTTTTTTGGTCCTTGTTTTCAACTATATTGTTAGCCTGGATGCAGTTCTATCCCACATCATTGCCTCTCCAACTTCCAAACCCTAGTTATCTCTCTTCTTCATTACCACATGCCCCTCTAGAGTTGGTATCTTCAAGTTTTCTGAGTGTATTTACAATATTTGAGTTGCAAATAATACCTTACTATCCTATTTTGGTTGGTTTTTTGGTTTTTTTTTCCTCTTCTATTCCCCTCTTACATGATAATGAAGAGTATAAGTCAAACAAAACAACACAGCAAGTAGATAAAGTGAACTGAACCACACAGTTTGGAAAATTGGATTTATTTGATTGTCATCTGCCTGCCTTTAGACAAGAATGGCAGGTCCCTTTTTCCTCTGAAGTTCATCAGTGCTGTCTTCTCTGCTGCCACTGTTGTAATAAGACACAACCACCTTCAAGATAGTTCTAAGGTTGTTTGGGAAGCTGTCCAACATAGAAAGTCTGCTTAAACTGTTACTTAATATATATTATATCTTAACTGTTATTTAAGACAGATTACATATTGGACACCATCTTTGTCTGCAGAATCTGCCACTTGATACAAATTGTATTGTCCCCAACAGTCACACTGCAGATGGTTGTTACCTCAGTCTGAGTGGACTGCTGCATTGACAAGAAGCCCTTAGGAAATGGGAAGAACAAGTCCTCACTCCCTCATCCCTTTTGCTCTCCAGGAGGCAAAGGTGGTCCAATGGGATTTGCTCAAGCAGAACAAAAATTACTCACAAACAGTCTTTAAAAGGGTTTGCAGAATGAGGGCAGCGAGGAGCCACAGCGGCAAGGCAGAGCTGCATAGGTTTGTGAGAGCTGGAGATGCAGTCTGACTGCAAGACCTGTGAGTGAGCTAATCTGTAGTGGAACGAGAGGGCACCAAGATCATGAAGATTATCCTCAGTTACAGATAAGGGAAAGGATTTGGAGCACCCTAGCAAACAGGCGTGCAGTTTGTGCTTGGTGGAGACCACAGAAGTACTTTCATAGAGAGGTTGTGTTTATCCCTGGTCTAATAATGCCAAGAGGGAGCGTGCCACGGCTGTTACGCTGCCTGGCAAACCCCTCCGCTCCGTTAGAGGAGTGCAGAAGAGTTTTGGAACATTCTCATACTCTTGCCCCTTTGGGCACAATGCAGCTAGTAGTGTTTGGAGCTACACAGAACGCCCTTTGCAAAACCAGCCAGCACCTACTAATCAACTGGCGTACAAGAACTGTGATTTCCGAATGGAAAAGCAAGGCTTAAACATGTCTGTACTGGCAGCATGAATTACTTTCCTGTCTAAGTGTCCAGAATTCCTTTATTCTTTCTTTATGTTTCCAGCAGAGCTCTGAACTGGGAGTTTAGACATCAGGGCTTATGTTTTGTCCAAGTTTTATTCAAGTCAGTTTGACATGTTCTTCTTTCCTTGGCTGCCAGTGTCAATACTTGGAGTGATCATTCTTGTCTCACCCACAGTCATTCCATTCACTTGGGGGCAGTTTTGGGGATTTCACTAAGTTCTTTGTTCAGTCTGTTGTCCTGAAAATCCCTTAATCCTTTCAGTACCCAAGGACAACATAAGGTGTGAAACCATCGTGGTTTTCATTTTTAAAGCAACTGGTAGCAGTTTTCAAATATTCTGCAGTACTGTGTTTTAACAGTAAAACATAGTAGTTGCTATGCTTATAGCAGTTCACATAATTTGGCAGATAAATGCCATGGAGTCCCACCAGGTTCAGTCTGGGTTAAATTAAAAAGAGATGTGGAGAAGTTAGAGCAGTTTAAACTCTAACCTCATTGTGGCTGGTAAAAGGTGGAGGCTTTCTTATTTTCATGGTTTATTCTCTACAAATAATAGACAAGTTTATTAAAATTGTGTTGAGTGGGGCTGTATCACAATACTGAATTACAAAAGGGGAAATCTTCAATGTAAGTATAATAAAATGGGGAGATGGGAGTGTCTCCCTATGTTCCTGAATACAAATGGCACAGTTGCTATTCTTGTCTAAGTGTATTGGTCTTGCTAAGCTTATGGTAGCTTTCTTCTGTGAGCTATGCAGCAACACTCATACAAACTATTTCCTATTTACAGATTTGTGTTTTTACTGCCTCCTTGACCTTAGAAAAAGCAAGAACAATTTCTGATCATTTCCTGGTATGAATTGAGAGCAGCAGGTCCTATGCTAGCATATTCTATTTTTTGTCCTTGTTTGTATCAACCTGGGGTTTGTGTTTGGACAGCCATTTTGAAGTGTTTCACTGTACATCAAAATAATAGGTCCTAATGGATCGCTGCCTGCATGACCAGACAAAAGTTTTTGGTTTTTTTTTTTTTTTTTTTTGTTGTTTTTTTAATTGTACCTTAGCAAGTTTAAAAGAAACAGCAGAGCAAAATGAAGCAGATTTTCTGTTAATGGCTTTGCTTGGTCAGGTATTTATATCCCACGTATGGTTTTATTATATATTAAATTCTGACAATAAGGTAGCTTTTGCTCTCTGAGGTCAGCAGCGTTCAGATTAATCAGGCTGACATTTCATGCCGATGGGTCATGAACTGTTGATAATAGCATTAAATGGTGATTCACTTGCTGCGGGGAGCACAGCTCATTATCCAGTCACTGTATTAAATCATCACCACAAACAGCCAGAGCCCTGTGTGTGTGCCTCTGCACATCAGCACACACAGCGAAGGCGGGGTGGGAATCTCTGTCCCATGGCTGCCACTTCTCTCTGCAGAGATGGTTAAAGCTGCTTCACAGCTTACAAGGAGGGTGGACTTCTTCCCACTTGGGAGACTGCAGTTCTCTCTGAGAGATCTGCTTATGAATGAAATGGGGCTAGGAGGTTATTTGTGTAGCTTCCCCCTGATGAAGGGGTGTCACTTCTATAGCCAATTCTGTGGCAGGCAAAAGTGAAGGGAAATGCCTGGGCATTGTTTCTAAAATGTTGATTTTGGAAAAGGAACAAGATGCAAAATGGAAAAACCCAAAAAACACAACAACAACTGAAATCTCAATTGCTGGTATTCATTCAGCTGAGATTTTTATTTAATACATTTCAGGGGCTTCTACATTAGTTTCAGATGTGCTATTTCCTGTTAAAAGCATCCATGCTTACGGAAAAAAAAATAGCCACTGTGTCAGTGCAAAAAAAAGCCTATCATAATGGAAAATTTTAAAATGGAACACTGTCTAAATAGCTTAACAGTGGATTAATTCTGTCGAATGAAGGCAAATTCCACTCTCTAATTCTTAAAAGGTCTTGAACTTAAGCTGCATTCTTTAAAAACGAAATTTAAGAGTATTGCAAGGCATATGTTCAGCAATTAATATGAAATGTTGGGCTTTTTTCTCTTACCTAGAGCAGAAAACTGGGGAGTTTCCTTCCCCCCTGTCCTCTGCACACTCCATCTGAGCAAGTGTAATTGTTTTAGTGCAAAAGTAATTGCTGTTTGAAGGTGTCACTTAGAGGTGCTTCACTTTAGGGTGAAATATGAACTTCTCAGAGTCTCTGTAGCTGACACCAGAGAAGTGACTTACGGTTTTTACTATTACACATTTCTGCTAGGAAACATTGTTTTTAATCCATATATAAATATTATTTAGCATGAGAACTATGTTAACCTCAGTATTAACTCCAAACTGAGAAGTTGGGGGGATTCACATGTACGTTTTTATACCTTTATATACATTTTCACACCTTTATATACATTTTCACAGAAAGGGAAGCATTTTTGCTGAAGCAATCAGCACAGTATATGCTTTAAGAAAAGTGGGTGGGGGGGAAGGAATGAAGGAATCCTAAATCCTAACTTCCTCGTTGCTTTTTTTTTTTTTTTTTTTTTTTTTTTTTTTTTTTTTTTTTTTGTCAAGGCTCCATAGCAGCTGAAACTGCCAAGAGAAACAAGGTAGCATAGAGAGCCTGCGGGCCGCTAGAGGTCAGTGTTTGGTAATCAACTCCTAATGAACCAGAACTGTCAGAAGGGCAATAAATTACACTGTGGAGTTTCTAATTATGAATTCCTATTTCATCATTCAATGACAAGTTAACTGTGGCAGTAGTTCTATGTACTTTGCATACACAGTTATGTTAATGTACTATTATATTTCTTAGGATGGAGGTCTTCCATCATTAGAGCAGTTCATTACCAAAGACTCTCTTATCTAATCATAATTACTGATGATGAGAAATAATTAACTTTGTTACCCTCTTGATTCTGTTCATAGGCAGAATGCAATCTTTTTCTTTTTTCTTTCTTTCTTTCTTTCTTTTTTTTTTTTTTTTTTTTTAAGGGATGGCCAGGACAAGTATTGACTTTAGATATCTTTGCATTTAAAGAAAAAAAGGAAAAGAAGCTTATTTAGTTTTGAGCAAAATCATTTAGGTTGTAGCACTGGAGTCGTTACAGCTAGTGGGGAATAAAGAGGTGCACGAATTATTTTATAGCAGGTCTCCTTAAGTTGTCATTCAGTACAGTTAAAAGTGAAGCTGTGTTTTGTTTCATGCATGTGCAGCGTTTGGAGCATGTGGAGATTTGTAAAGTTAAAGCATACAATGCATGTGCTCCTCCTCAGGCAATAGAAGTAACCACAAAAATAGTATCTCTTTTAAAACTATTTCTATACTAATCTTGGAATTAGTTCATAGGTAAGGAAGCATGGCTTTTCATTAAATCACAAGGACTTGAACTCAGCAGCTAAGTGGCTCGCAGTGCACTTAAGAACACTGGAAAGTACTTTGCATGTTAGGCTGGAGGGCGGTGCTAAATCTAGTCCAGTCTGAAAGAGACGTAGCTGTTTTGCAAAGGAGAGATAATAAAGTCATCTGTGGATGATCTCTTAAGAAGGAAATGAAACTGGGAAAGGCCTTATAACAAAGAGACTCCTTAAATGGAAGTTCTAGATCTTCCCAGCATATGGAAGTTCTAGATCTTCCCAGCTTAGGCTGCTCTTCCAGCAGTTGTCATCTCGCAGTATTATTCTGCTTTGCCTTTTCAGTGCCGAATGAAAGCTCCAAGAATTAACCATGAATATGCTGGAAATGGGCAGCAGAAAATGCTTTGTTACCTTATGGATATAGACCTAGGCATACTTAAAAATACACTTTTTTTTTTTTCCTTTAAGGGAGAAGCTGAAAGACTCTGTGGGCTGTTTACTGCCTCCAGAGGCTAAGTTCAGTGCCGAAGCACTGGCAGAAAGGGCAGACACATCTGAAGTAATACGCTCTGATGGTGGCTCCAATGATAAAAAAATTCTTGATCTCATACCACTGCTGACACTTTAAGGGACAAGGTTCAGAAGTTCATTTAAAAAATACTCAGTGCAGTCTTCAGTCCTTTTTTTTAAGCATTTCTTTTCAGTTTCAGTTGATAAAGCTGTATCAGTTGTCCTATCATAGACTGTACCTGAAAAAATGTAAAATTAAAACTCTAAGCTGGGTAACTCTCCAGCAAAAAAACAATGGAAATTACCTGCTTCACCCTTCTTCCTGGCCATACATTGCTACTTAATTTTTAAATCATGTTGGATTCCTGCTATTAAATACTGTATGCTCTTTTAATCTTACAAACATTCCTCTAATGGTTAGGAGTGCCATATGAGATTGTACATCTTCAACTCTCAGATAAACCAGAAATACTTAGGAATAAGCACACCGTGCTGTTTCACCCCATTTTGATTTGTTTCTCTGCTTACAGTTTTCTTATGTAACAGGAAAAGACTAATGAATGCATCAATAGAAATTTACCTGCATAACTTTAGGCTTCTGCAGTTGGCTCTCTAAGAAGTAAAACTTTTTGTGCTGGTGTGAGGCTAACTGGAATATTTTAATGGATAAAATTATATTCTTGGCTGTGAAAGGAAAACAGTGGTGATTAATACAAAACAAAGATAAGACACTCGGGCTTGCAGACACTCTGGGGCTGTCTAGCAGCTGGCCTTCTCCTCTCTGCTGAGTAACCTAACCACTTTTCCTTCTAACCCCCCTGGCTGATCCTCCAAACTCACCTTGCATGTAAGGCAAACCTTGGGGTAAGGTATAGAGGTGGGGAGAAGGTGGAAGGGTGGTTGGAAGCCCCTCCTGGGGTCTCTGATTTCTGGGAGGGGTGTTGTGTTTCTGTATTACCTTTGACTTGTATATTTCTGTAAATATTCCTGTATATTGTGTATATCTCTGCTTGTATATTGTGCTAAGCGGTAAGTAGAGCTTCAGTCCTTAACTTCCAGCTGGCTAAGTCTAGTCTGGGGGATTTTACAAAGTGTGGGGGGACAAGGAACTCCCAAACCATCACACTTTTATTAAGAAGACTTGAACCCATACCTGTTGAACAATGGAGTTTAAATACATACCCCAGTATGAGGTTACATGCTGCAGTGTTCTGTTGCTTTTGGGGGTCTATATGATGGTAACATAGTAAAGAAAATCATCAAGAAATTAAAGCATTTCAAGTATTTTTGTTTTTGTAAAAGGGGATTAATGCCTTGTTACGGTTGTACCGATACTGGAGAAGTATGCAAGCGATAGTATTTAAAATCCCTGGTTTATTTTTCTTTCAAAGGTTCATGTTCTTCTGTTACAGTTAAAGAGTTTCATCTATTAAGTATCTGTCCACAATGCTGTGTAAACATGCTTGCATTTTGTGGTGGAGTGAAGGTAGAATGCAAATGTATTTCATGCTCTCCAGATAGAGACATTCAAGTCCAACCTGCAGAATCTGCAAACACGGTGGTATATGGCTAACTGCTTTTGTAGTTTACAGAGCTCAGCAGGGCTGACCACACACCTGATTTTGTTGGTCATGAATTTCCATGTGTGTTGCTCAGTCAAAACAGAGGAGATGAAAAGTTACGGTGCCAAGGTCAACTGTTGGTTCTATTTGTGGCTTTTGGTATCCCCTACGTAAGCTTTTGGGGTTTTGATGTCGTTCATTTTGGTACTGTCTATGGCTTCTACATAGAGAAGGCAGAGCAGCTCTTCTGGAATGTTCGCTTCTCTTTTTCTATGGGGACATTATAAAAGTCCATCCCTTTGACCTTTTTCCTCTGTAGTCCCATAGTAGTCTGGTTTCCGTTTGCTGACTTTCATCATGGAAGTGGAAGCTTCTGAAGAAAGTGGAGCTGCAGTGACCTCAGTAGGTGTTAAATATGCATCTCTGTCACCTTTCTAATGCCAAACAAAAATTATTGTTGTTTTTGCACTATGGAATTGTAATGCATTTTCGTGTCAGGGTGGTGAGACACTGGAACAGGTTGCCCAGGAAAGTGGTGGAAGTCTCATCCCCAGCCCTTAAGACCAGGCTGGATGGGGCTCTGACAACCTGGTTGGGTGCGAGGCGTCCTTGCCCGTGGCAAGGGTATTGGAACTGGATGATCCTTCAGGTCACTTCCAGCCCTGACAATTCTATGGTTCTATGACTCGAAGCCTCATCTGGGCAAGGTGGAAGTTTTGCTAAAATCTGTCTGCTGAATTTTAGTGGTGTGGAGAGTTAACACTGGCCACATAGTTGAGAAGCTGTCTACACATTTATGTTCCATTCTTAGACTTCCTCTAAAAGACTAGAAATTCAAGCAGTAGCACTGAGCAAGAAGATGGGTTATTTTCCTTGTTTCTCTTGTATTTGATGCTGGTGCAGTGATTAGCCAGATAGCATAATGCCATGTGCTTTGCATTTGGACTGTCTTGGTCTGCTTTGAAACTTGGATATATGGCCTGTAGTGCCTCCCATTCTTCACTCTCTGTCCAGCTTTCTCACTACTGAAATACTTGCTTTGAACTGTGCTAAGCTCTATGCAGTTAGTTGTGCTGTCCTCATCTGCACATGGTCTACTGTTTGTAAGTGGGTTTGGTACAGTATTTTGGGTATTAAAGATAAGCAAATAATTTAATCAGCCATACTTTATTTCATTTCTTACTGCAATGGTGTTAACCTTTTTACTTGGCAACTTTTTGGGTGCTCGGATATTATTCTTTGACATTACAATGACTAAAACTAAATGTCATACTTTTTAAAGAAAACATAAAGTGCTGTGGACAGAAACACCTCATCAGGCCTTTCAGCTTGTACTTCTGTTTTAAAAGTTAGAAGTGTATTTGCCTTTTGCAACTTATTTTCTTTGGCTAATCCTTTTGGAGGCATCAGTTGCTACTTAATACTGCCTCATAAAATTTTCCTGGTGCATTTGCCTCATATTAAACTGCCTTAACAACAGCTTCTACTCATTTTTTGCATGATGGATTTGAGATGGCATTTTTTTTTTTCCCTGTGTTTTGGCATCCTTCTATATTGCATCTAAATCAGACTGAAGATACCTTATTCTAGCATCCATGGCCAAGTCTGTGTACTAATCCCTATACAATACCACTTAGGACTTTCTTTAAAACATAAAGCTTCTCATTACCATTTAGCCTATTTTGTATAGGCAGATCTTTACCCTTCCCTCTGCACTACTTCCTACCTTCAGTTGCTGCTGATGCTTACACAATTTTTTCTGTGCCCAGAAGGGGTATTCTCTGCTGTCGTAACACACATATGTACCCATTGTTTATATGCATGTATCCTTAGGTATGTTCTCCTTGAAGCCCCCAAGGATCCTTGCATGTACAGCAACACCTCTGAAGTTGCTGGCATGTGGAAATGGAGTTTGGTACTGTCTTTTGTCTCCAAACAGCACCTATTAAAATAGGGAGCCAACCCTGTGACAGCAAGGGAAAGTGCTAAAGAAAGGCTATTAAAGCAGTCTGTGGCTTCATCTTCTGCTTTCCTATTATTTAGGAGGCAAAATCTGTTTAATTACTCCCTCTCATGCTGGGCTGTCCAAAACAGGTAGCATATTGCACACCTCTCTTGCATCTTTCTTTCAGCCTCTGCTACTGCTAGGAAAATAGCTGCATAGAGCATTAATGCTGATGCACACAGTCTGATCCACTCGTCTTCATTCTTGCCTGTGCTTACGGATGGGGGGTGGAGGAGGACAAGGGAATTATTATTCTGCTGCTGACACAGGGAGAATGAGAGTGGCTTGATGCAACAGAAGATTATGTTCCCTGAGGATAAACAAACAGAAGGAGATAAATTAGGAGAGAGGATAATCCTGTTAATACGTGCATTCCTTAATTCTGATTCTGTTTTTCAAAACATACGATTTCAGAGTTTAGAGATTTAATTAGCACCTATAAACCAGCTCTTGAAGTTTACCTTTTAGATTGTGGAGTAACGCTGTGAGTTGGCATTTGAGATGCACAAATTTGCCCATAAACAGGAATTGTAGGTCGTGATATGAATCTTATGTGTGGGGAAAATAATAATGGAGACATTGCATTCCTTCTTCAATTAAGGAAAAAATAAACTTTTGCTCTCCGGACATTTTCAGAATGCTGTTTGCTAGGAAGTCAAAGCAGCTTATTCCTCGCAGTCTTCTGTTGCCTTTTCAGCAGAAGCTGGGCCATTGTGATATTTATCTGAATTCAAACAAGGCTAATTAAAAGAGCTGCTGACAGTTGTTGTGATCTGACTTTGACTGGAGCTTGATGGTCATTATGGGTAAATAATGAACCAGGTCTGCAAATGTAGCAGCTGCCAACTTGGGATAGAACAGCTATTGCGTCCAATTTAAGGATCTATCGACCGCTTCCCTTCTCCCTGCAGATCTTCTTCCTAGCAGAAAACTAATGTTTTCTCCTGCTTTGTTTTGTGGTTTCAGCTATTTCTGATAGTCTCTAATTTCCTCTTAAATATTTAACCTAGTCCATTATTAGATTTCAGAGTTAACAACTTTTCCATTGGGTTTTCCTTGCATTTTTATTTTGTTCTGATAACGGGTGGGCTTTTTTGCAGTTTGCTTTTATGTACAATGTAACTGCTTAAATAATGATGATAATGTGTGTTTAATTTGCCTGTTGCTGCAGAATAAAAATCCACTAGGCTTTTTTCTTTGTGTAGCCACAATCTAGCAAACTATGATTATATTACGCCATAAAAGAGATCCTCCTACTTCCTTAAACATGCTTTTTGTCTGGAGTGATACCAAGTGCTCATTGCGTAACTCCAAAGCACTGACTTGAACCTCCGTTTCCATTTCTCTTCAAACAGCACTGGTTTATGAGGTAGGGTGATGCAAAGCTCTATTTATCAGAGAAGAGCAGCCAGGATGACTTTCATTAAGGCGCACGTCCAAGTACATTGTCGTTTCAGCAAGAGCTTTGCTTTGTCCCATTAGCAGGGAGGAAGAGCGAGTTAAAGGGAAACAGGCAAATTTTAAGAACAGATTAATTCAGTTTTCTTGTAAAGTCCCTGCCATTACAAATGCAGTAGAGGCATTTAAAAGGCACCACAGAATTGTATGTACACAAGAACTTAGCATGTCTACCCAGCGTTTGCTCGGCTGCCATTAGAGGAGGCGGCGTGCGCTGTGTAAGAGGTAGGAAGGCGCCAGTGCTTAGCGCATAATGTGGCAGGACTAGGGAATCTTGCTGGGAAGAAACGATCCCAGGCGTGCCCCTAAAAGACAAGTCTTTCTTTGAGATATAATGATGAAAAATTGCCCATTTATTCGTGTCTTTGCGTTTCAGCAGAAACAAAACTCGGGCTGTTTGTCCTCGGTGCCGCCACAGGGATTCTGCGCACGCCCGAGGTGCCCTCCTGGTCGGGCGTTCCTCGCCTTGCCCCGCAAAGGCCAGCAGCACGTTAACAAGGGTTATGTTACGCTGGTTTATGTTAAACCGGATCACCCCCGAACATGTGCAGAGCCATTCATCTGTGTCACCAAAACCCTAGAGAACATCTGACATGGACTTTGAAACAGAAACAGTGATCACTTACAAATCAAACATGGCACGCTCTAAACCGATTGTGCACGGCAATCTTTTCGAGAAAGGACAACTAATTGAACATGATAAAGTGTAAAGTTAATTAACACCCTTAAATTTGTTGATTGCTTTCACGGGATTATATTGTTCGTGGAGGAGCAGCTTTGTGTCCCAGCTGTCGCCTTTTTAGCGAATGTCGCTGGTAAACAATAGAGACACCATAACAAGTCGTAAATGGTCCCTGTGACAGCAGCCCCTTGTGAGGCTGCATCTGTAGAAAATGATTAGAACAATTGCATTTTAAAGACGGCTCACATCGCAGCCCGGTCCCATCGGCCCTCTTCTTTATCTCCACTGATGGCAGACCGGTTAAAACATTTAAGTTCTTTTCAGCAAATTAAGTGATTTACTGTGTTTTAGTTATAGGGCAGCAGAACAGCTTCACAGGTCCAGCTTCGATAGTGTTTTTTACAATGGGGAGAAGCAGAAGCCCCTGGGCGGTGGGTGCTGTGCCGTGGGGGTTCCGAGGCTGCTCCATTTGCTTGTTTCCCGAAAGTACTGTGAGGACGGCAGACGCTGTCTGTGCAGCAAGTAGGAAAAATTGATACCCTGTTTATATTTTGTACAGTAACTCCTTGTGGCTGTTTTAAATTTATAGTAGTATTTTAAATACTCTCCTTGAATTTCCAGTAGGGATTTGTAGCTGGTTTTGCTTATACGTGCCTTTTAATTGGCTTTGGATTTATATATGTAGTAAACTGATAGTAACCTTTCCAGTTAATCTTTCCTTGTGTATCTTGGTTTAACTTCTTGTGAGTAGCCGAAGGCAAAATATTTCATGTGAGCCGACAGGTACTTAAAAAGAACTGCTTAGTCTTAAAACCACACAGACATGCACAGGATACACATCCACCAGGTTCTCTAGTTCAGCCTACCACAAGAGAGCAACTCTGACAAGAAGCTGCCTGTTGGAATCCACTGTGGTCGCTGTAAGCTGCTTCTTTGCAAACACGTTGGCATGAAGGGCCACTGCTCCCTTGTGCTTCCCAAAGCCTAACGGGCAAAGTCTCAGCTCTTGGGCTGGAGGGTACAGCATTACCAAACAGGGAAAAGGATTAGAACTCCAGCACTGTAGTTCTTGGGATAACAAATTCAGTTATTAAAAAATGCTTGGTAAGACTACGTGTTGAATAGACAAATGGCACTACAGATGTTTTGTTGTCTGAGCTCCTTGATGTTGTAGCCCTCATCTCTAGCTTGTCCTTCAGAGTCCCTGAAACCACCTAGATTCTCACTGTCTTAGTCTTTCTTCTCAACTTTGTCAGCGAATTTATTTATTGTTTTTAGTTTGCAGGTGCAGCACTACAGTGGTTTATCTGTTGTGGCACAGGGATGTGCTTGAGTGCTCTGCCTTTCCAGCAGTGCAACTGTCTTCAGCATTACTACTGTGAATGTGCTGTAATGCGTAGCCTTGTGATACCACTTCTCTGTAACTCATCTGCACTCAGCTCTTTTTATGGGTATTAACAAAACCGAAACCAAAAGGAGATACTTTCTGTTACATCTTTATGTTAACGTCTTTTTTCTAACAAGTTGTACTCTTAATAATAAGCAAACTGATTGAACCCAAGCTGCTTTAATGCTCTAGCTATAAAGGTTAGACCTTTTGGGGATTTTTTAAAATGGGAACATCAGTGACAAGTCACAAGGCTTTTTGGTGCACATTAAATATTGTTGAACAAGCACAGAAAAGTGAATATGGAAGGGCAGGGTGGCTACTGAGCTAGGCTGCCTGGCCTGGATGCAAAAACTGGAGGCCATCTCCAAACTGCCCCAGAATAGTTGCAACCTGTTGCTGTTTTCATGTGAGGGTTTCTAAACCTCTGTCCGTATTTTCATCTAAAGTTTTGAGCTCAGGAACTGCTCTGTGTAAGGTTCACTGAGTAATCCATTGACGGTCAAAGTGAGAAGCACCTGGATTGAACTAATCTTTGTCCCACAAGTGACTCAGCCAGGTGCAACAGGATTCTCGAAGAGCAGGTTTTTATGTATCTCTTCTGATTAAAGTAACTTTTTTAGATCTTTGTCCAAAACTTTCTGGTACCCAAGTGAGAAGCCCCTTTCCAGGATGTTGTGCTAGACGGCAGTACTACTCTATAGCTCCTTGGCATGCTTTGCCCAGAGCCATTTTGTTGCACCTTCTCTCACTATCTAGATCATATTTATCTGCAAACCTAGTATCTAGGGAAAACTGTGATGGTGTTATTACCTACTGACTTGAGTTGATTGAGCCACTCTGAGGGATCTGCCGGTGTGACCTCCTTCTAAACAGAGGAGTGAGGGGATCATGGTAGAGCAGCAGGGTGTAGGACTGCAGCCATGGGCTCCAGCAGTCTCGCTTTGCAGTGGAGGAAACCTTACACATGCTAATCACAAATACAGCTTCTCCTAAAACCATTTCCTGAGGGTGAGGAGAGGCTTTTTGTATTTTGAAAAGCAAATAGATTCTGAAGGACATTTGACTGTAACCAGCAGTGGTGTATAAAGCACTCTCTTAGCTGAAAAATAATCATTAGCTTTTCAAAATTGTATGAGCTGCTCTGCTTTCTCTATTGCTGTCTTTAGTGTTGGAAGCTGATAGTACTCTGCTGGTTTGTGTTGTGTGTATGGAATCTGTGACTGTGAACTAAAGCTTTGTGTTCTCCTCTAAAGATTTTCTATTTCTGCTTTTAGCTGAAGTTACAGTTCTTGTACTCCCAGACTTCTAGCCAAATTTTTTTTTTAATTGCCAGTGTTATAGATTTGCTGCATTGCTTGTTTAATTCTGATTAAATAGCTGATAGTGGGTGAGGACCCTAGATGATAAAATTTGCCGTGAAGTAAACAGGTTTTTGTTTTTAAAATGAGGATTTTCCAGGCCTTCTGCATTACAAAACAAATTGCTCTTTTTTTTTTTCTACTTAACTAATTTATTTTTTTTCCTACTTGAAATGTAAGTGTTTGAACAAGTGAGAGAGTGCAGCTGTCAGAAGATTAACCAGCTGAAAACTATTGTCAGCATTAATTTTGCTCTAATAAATGACTCTCTGAAGCTATTTAGCAGTCTGTAATCTAGATACAAGGCTATTGACCTATGATGGATAGTACTGGATTTTGTTTGTAAGCTTTGACTTAAATTGTCTACTTAATTTGCTGCAGGTCAGATCACAGGATTAGTGGTAAAGGCCATTATGTGGTTCGAATAAAAATAGCTAGAGGAATGGAATGAGAATCATTGTGTTTATTAACGCAGTGATCTTGGCGGTCATGTACACAGTAAACTGGTAGCCAGCAGATGACAAAGACCTGTTTGTGTTAGCTTTAAGTCTAGGCTTTGTTCTTAGCACCATTCCTGTGAGTTGCCTGGGGAGGAGTTGTTCAAGTCAAGTTAATGACTGGCTGCACGTTGGTATCTCAGCCTGGGCAGGAAGATCTTTACAGCTGCCTGGTTCAGTGCTTCAGCAGCGTTGCACATACAGACTGTTTTGTTGGGTTTGGTTTTTTAAGCTGTGGATCTGATGAGAGGAGTTCTGAAACCTCCAGTCCTGGAGTTACTAGTACAAGAAATGCACAGATTTACTGCAGTGAGTCCAGCTGAGGGCCAGTGAAGATGATGAAGGGTCTGGAGTGTCTTTCATATTAGGAGACTGAGAGAACCGCGACTGTTTGGCACACAGAGGAGGCTTGAGTAGGATCTTAACCTCTCTATATGAAACCGTGATGGAGAGGATGAAGAACAGGGAGCTAGACGACTCTTAGTAGTGCCCAGGGACAGGCCGGGAGGCAATGGGCACAAATTCATACACAAAGTATTCCACCTGAAGCAGAATAAACCACTTAACTTTGCTCCGAGTGTAGTCAAACACTGCAAGAAGCTGCCTAGACAGGCCACGGAGTCTCCGTCCTTGAGATGTTCAAAAGCCAACTGGATGTGGTTCTGGGCGGTGGGCTTCAGCTGACCCTGCTCAAGCAGGGCAGGTGAACTGCAGTACTGTGAGAGATCCCTTTCAAACCCAGCAATCTTGTGATTCTAGGTTGTAACACAGGTGGAGCAGCAGCTCCTTCCATCAGTGGCAGCCTCTTTCCTCTACTTGTTGCCTGTTTTCACATAATTGGTAGGTATTTGTTGGTTTTGAGACCTTGATCTGTCAAATTTGCCTGAAATTCTTTAGTGACTTCCAAAGGTGATGGAAGTTGGAAGGCAAGGTGGAGGAAGTCAATGCTTGACAGACACAAACTGGGTAGTTGCACACAGTCACACAGAGCAGTGGTGAAGAGTGCATCAATTGGTGTTTTCATGGGAAAGCAAACAAAAACTCTTCAAATTCTTCAGTCCGATCTGTGTTGTAACTTCCCTTTATGTTGGGAAGGGTGTTGGGTACCAACCACTTCATTCTTCAGCTGCTGTGCAGCTTTTACCTGTGCTTATGGCTTTAATTGAGAGAAGCTCCGATTAGCTTGCCATGGTTGCCCACTTCATCAGAACTTTCTGTACATAAGCTTGGTTGCTGTCATGGCTTAGTTGTGGCCTTTTTTTTTTTTTCTCTTTCCATTGTTTTTTTGTTGCATAATTACATTTGTTAGTGGGAAATAGAACTCTCATTTAAATTGGTTGCTTTTCTAACACTAATTTCTTTGCTGTTGGAGGTTAGATTGTATTTTTGTTTTGTAAAAGGCCTCTGTCTTCAGCTGATGAGCTTTTATGAGTGCATTTTCACTTCTGGCTATGTAACATCTACCTCAATGAAGAAGACTGTTCCAGTTACACTCTGGAAACTGAATGTCGGGAATTAAGGATGTATAAGTATTCTATATCAGAATTAAGCTTATTTTGAGGAATAGAATATGACACAGGGATGATAAACACCACATGAAAAGCTTGCTGGCTTCGTGCTTAGGAACTGTACAACCAAAAAACGGTAGCATGTGCTTGCTGACTTGTGGTAAAGACAGGACAGACTCAGGGTTCAATAACATGAAAGTCAGGGAGTATTGGTGAAAATTAGCCTAGATTTTGAAGAGCTGATAAATGCAAAGTTAACTTTGAGCAGTAGTTTGTCAAGAGCCACATTTTAAGTGTGGTTTTACAAAACAGAAATTGTATTTGGTCATTCAGGTAGAGCAGACTTTGTGGGGTGCAGAGTTGCAGAAAGAGTTGTTTCTTCATGTGGAACTGTAAAGAGTGATGCTGGCAGTTTTCTGTAAGTCTTCTGAATTGTTTATCCACCAGCATGCCTGAAAGATAAGATGGCTTTATTGAGATCAGTGATTCTCTAGTGATCAGTGATCCTTACTGGGGCTATAGGGTTACCTTTACGTAGACTTGGAGAGGTTCATTGTAAGTGAAGTCTTAAGTACATTAATTTAACATCAGACCCTCACTAGCAAGATAGATTGCTTAATTTGTATGTTTGTTTGTTTGTTTTTAAATAGTGACATTAAACCAAACATTGTCTTGACTCAGGTGTTGGAGCTGCTCGAGCTGGAAACCTTACTTTCATGGTTGGTGGAGTGGAACAAGAATTTAATGCTGCCAAAGAGTTGCTGACATGCATGGGTTCTAATGTGGTCTACTGTGGAGAGGTTGGAACTGGACAGGTAATGCTTCCTGAGGGGTTACTACTTGTCTTGGTCTTCTATTTTTTTGCTTTGTTTTTCTTTAGTCATGCCTAATCTTTTTATTCCAGAACTAAATGCATAATAATATATCTTCATATTTTTTGCTTGCTTACTTGTTTTCAACCATGTGTTTATAAAATAACCTCTGCCACAGCTTGTTGTATAGCTTAGCACCAAAACATCTGACCTGCTGTTTCTCCACATAGGCTTGATGAGATTATTCTTCTTAGAGGGCACAGATTTTATTTTTGTTTTTTTCTGAATTAGGATTTACTGAACATTCTGAAGGACAAAGAAGTCCCTCTGTGCCACATACACTAGCTGAGATACTGTACTAAGGAAAGAAAAAGTATTTCGTAGTCTCTGAAGAAACCATAGGGCAGCTCTCACTGATTTTATACTACTGTAAATCTGTACTTCCCAGTAGTACCTTTGGAAGAGAGTTGTCAGCACTGATCACACTGTCCCAGACTCAGTTAAAGTAAAATTCCTACCTTAGATCAATGAAAATGCAGACACTAATTGACAGTTTCACTTATTTTCAGGCTGCAAAGATCTGCAACAACATGCTCTTGGCCATCAGCATGATTGGAACTGCTGAGGCTATGAATCTTGGAATCAGGTTGGTTTGATGTTTTTGTGTTCAATTGAAGCATTTTTCCTATTAGCAGTTTTTGTGGTTGAGTTTTGCTTGAGACAGGGATGGTTAGCTAGCCCAGGCAAACTTTTGTTAGAAGTTTTATAAAGCCACTAACCTGCTAAAGGGATTATTTAAGTGAAGAAGAGCTGTGCAGAACCGGAACACTGTCTGGTGTTAGCTGTACAGGCTGTTGCATTCTGCATCTGAAGTTTAGAACGTATTCGTTCTACTCTAATGCAATGTACAACGTGTACAATGTGTGCTCTGCTTCAGTCATGTCAACAAGAGGAGTTCCTTTTCTGTCCTAGCAGGTGATACGTCTGACTTGTTAGTGGCAGCATATTCCAACAGAATCATTTTTCCTCTCCAGTTGCATCCTGTTTGCTTCGCTGTGGTCTTTGACCTTTTGTTTTGTTTTTCAACAGCATGCATAAAAGTAGCCTTTCAGTATTTGAACTTTTCCTAAATTCTTTTAGCCATATCTAAATAATTTGCAAATTTATAGACAGAGAGGTCCTGCCTTTGAGGAGATTATCTTTTGATTGTATATCTTTAAGGACTCTTCATGAATTATTTATCTGCTCAGACGCATCCTCAAAATTGTCCTGCTGAAGCTGCACATACTGTAAATACTTATCAGCTGGGCTTTAGACCATGTGCACATGGATTTGATGCACTACAAAACCAGCAAAAGGGCATCAAATGCTTAAATAAATAAAAAAACCCACCTACATATGTGCACATGTATGAGGCAATGTAATGGATTCACATTTCCTCTTAATTACCATATCAAGATGCAGTTGTTTTATTGAATTGCCCTTGTCTCAGATGTTAGACTATCTTGACCTATTAAGTTGTCATGTTGTAATTGAGATAAAAGAGGAATTTGCTTTGCATCAGTGCTAATTGGTTTATCAATATCCCGTACCATTTACATTTTGAAATTGAGAGTCTGTAAAATACTGAAGCATGTCTGCATCAAGCCATAATAAAAACAGTAGCATTGTTTACAACTATTGTAATCTAATGTAGGGTAAAGCTTTCATCAGGTTCTGCTTTAAGTCATGGTTCACTTAATAAAGCATATGGCAACTGATTTTTTTCATTGTATTTTTATCTACATTTCTAGGAATTGTTAGAATCACAATTGAAGACAAAATAAAATCAGGAGGTTTGGAAGACAGACACTGGGCATGTCAGCCCTGCGCAGAATGAGTGGATGTCTGCAGTCACTGTAGCTTTGAGGAGTTCAGAATTTTCATTTTCAGTTTTGGGGTTTTTTTCAGTTTAAATATTGACTGAATCTACATTCAGCATTTGAAAAGGAAAATTCAGTGTGAAGGTGGCAGTGTACAAACCTTCCACCTTGCAGTCATGGTAATCAAAAAGGACCTGGACCTGTACTTGTTGTCAAAGAAACCTGCTGGTTGTAACCTGACTTAGACAAAGAGAAAAATCTCATTTAGTTCAAAACTGCACGAGGGAGGCTTAAGACAGAGGCAGTAATTTAAAGCTTTATGAAGTAATTTAAAACCCTTGCATTGATTTTAATATGCTGTGATTTAAATCCCGGCTTCTACTTATAACTAGACTACGAGCTTTCTGCTTTTGGTGTGTACAGGTTTCTAATACACAAGTTAATGGTTGCAACTCCAGTTTAGGAGTTTTGCTGTATTAATAAATTTGTTAGAGTATTTTTTTCCAAGTCTGCAAAGGATACCATGACTGCCTAGTCTGGAAAGAGAAGAAAGCTGAATTTCATTTATTGGATCGATGCATATCTGGTGAAGAAAGTCTGACTCTGACCTAATAGTGGTAAAGGACACTGGAAATCTAAAAAATTCATACTAGGAACTGTGGAGCTTAGACAAGTTCTGAACGTCTAGCTGGAATATCTTCATGTCATGCATCGTGTAGGGCTCCTGCATCATTTACGTCTTAAGGTTTAGGGACTTTGGATAATTGATTATTCAAAGTATTTCTGACTAAACTAGATGTAAGCAGGACGTCACACCAGAGCACCTTCCAGAAACCAATATGGACTCTGAGCTTAAGTCCTCAAAACAGTGTGCTATTAATTCTATTAATAAACCACTTAGTCCCTAATGTTTTCATAAACCATGCGGCCTGAATTGTCACTTTCTGAAGCAGAGTTAGTGTTCTATTCATCTATTTAAGATGTTTAAAGTATATCTGACATTGTTTTCTTTTTTATATTATGGATTTTTTTGAAACCTCAATGTAAATAGCATAGAATTTAGTAAGGAGGAGGGAAAGCTGACATTAATGAGCAAAAACTCCATAATATCCTCCCAGAAAAACAGGTAATATTGCCCTATCTTTTCTGAATTTATGTTTGTTTCCTTATATTGCTTTTCTACTTTAACATCATCTTTACCTACTGATAATCTTCATTTACTAATCTGTTTTCATGGGAAGTGATTTGGTTTAGGTTCTCTAAGTTTTGTTTCCAAAATCTGTCCCGAGTTCTCACCACTGAAATGCTTGCTTTGTTGTATTTTGCTGGTTTTTCCCCTTAATTTCCTGAGCTTTGTGTATGTTCCTGCTGAAAAGTAAGAAGGTGTGGCAGACATTCTGGAAGCAAATTCACACTGTCATTTATATTGTCGTTTTTCTCCTAGTGTAGTAGTGCAACTTGCCAGGGGAAAACCCTTGAGCAGATTCTGCTGTGCAGTTTAGTGGATAATATGCATATTGCAAAATATTGTAGTGACTTATTGAGTCAAAGCAACCTGCAGGGCTACATGGGAGCTTCACCAGTAGGAAATAAAAACATTAAATGGTGCACCCCACAGCCAGAAGCCTTTTTACTTTTGCTGATCATCTGAGTGTCACTGGAACTCAGGGCTCAGTAGACGAATGTCTAGTGCTAGCAAAATAAAGCTTGAAAATGAAATATTGCTGATAGCTGGTTTGTATTTAGGTCAGATGGAAGTTGCTGCCTGTCAGGCAGTTTGCGGTCTCTTCAGAAACTGCCACAGATTCAGGGAAGACAGAGCAGCGAAATTGCTTTATATAGTTGGAAAATAAGGGACTAGGAGAGCAGTTAGAGCTCTATGGTAATAGCCTGACTACAAAATCACTTTCGCACTTCCAACAGCAGAGGAATTCATGTCTGTGAGGAGAGACTCCAGTGGCACCCAGACTTATCCCCAAAACTGCAAATAAGCTCTTTCCTAAACAATTTTACTGTATATGAATTTATGCCTGCTTGGGTTCGTTGCGTTTTTTTTGATACATAAAATGAAAAACTGGTAATAGAATTTGGCCCTCTGATGCTGAGTCCAAAGGTAGTTTCAGTCTCTAGGTCTGGTTTGCATGTGCACCCCTGGGCTGTAGATGGAGGACATGAGCAGAAATGGGAGTCAGTAGTACAGAGTGGAGCACATGCTGCAGGCTGAGGGGTGATTGGCTCTGGATGACTCACACTGCAGATTTTAGAAAGAATGCCTTGGAAAATAATTCCTCCAAGAGCACAGTGGCTCTGCTGCCTTCAGCATGGGGCTGTAGCTAAGTCTTATGAAGGTTAGTAATGACTTTTCAAAGCACTTACCTTGTTTAAAACCCCATCGGCAAAGTCGTTTTTAGCCGTGGAAGAAGGCTCCTAAGGTTCTGCATGAGCGTGTGCAACTTCATACGGCATTTGTCTGAAGCACCCTGAGATGAACAACTCTCAGCTGCTTCAGTTGTTAAACTTTAAATTGTTTTGAGATCCCAGTTTTTCTGAACTCTTGGTGGAGTGTGGGAGAGTTTCAGTAGGTGGTTTTGTGAAAAACTCAGCAAAACTTGAGTTCTGAACAGGGGCCAAGACCATTTCATTTTGTTTCCCCCTGCCCTGCTGTATGTGGGTCCGTTGCTGAGTTTCTGCTGTTCAGTTCATTAGGAATGTTATTGAAGAAGCATTGATTTGAAGGAAGCAATTGTTTTGGTTCTATTATAAGTACATTTGATACATGGGCTTCTTTTCTGCTTATGAGAGGGAAGAACATTTTGGTAATTGTAAATGCACACGTGCATGCACAAGCAGCTCTTGCCACATCCAATGGCAAGTTGTTATGGGGACTGGCAGACTGTCATCATTTTGATAGCTTGAGCAGTATATCTCCTGAACAGCAATGGAGCTCTTATGCAGAGAGTATCATATGTTCCCAGCCAATTTACAGGGAAACAGCAATAACATTTTATCATGGTTGAGAGCCCAGTAGCTGCTTCCCATTAAACTTGCCCTTTCAGATACCTGTCTTGGATTAATTTGTTGATTTCAAATGGAAACTCAGTCTTCTCCACTGAAGCATGACTTTCTAGGATAGACTCTCACTGAATGACAATTACTGTATATTCTAGCTGGTTTCAGACTATTACAAGCTTTGGGCACAGTGGAAGACAGAGGACTTCTTCAGTAACTGATTTTAATATATGTCTAATTTTAACTGTCAGTTATATATGCACCAGTGGGTGAATCCTTAGAAAGATGAAATGCAAAGCGCTTCTAACTTGCTCTTATTAATGATACACTTGCTGCAAAGGAGGGAAAAAAAAAAAATTAGGTTCAGGTCTCCTGAAGAGAATCTGCATGATGTTTAAGAGCAATGAATGAATTCTGAAGAAGCTGGGATTTACACTTGCGCTATCTTCCTTTTTCTTTGCCTAGAGCAAAAGATATGCCAGGTGTAGTGCAGACAATATTTTACATATTTGTGTAATGTATCTTTTAAAATGTGCTTTCACAAAGAGGTAGTTAGAACACAGAGAAGAGCATGCTTTGGGAGAGTTATATGCACTTTGAAATAATAAGCTCTCTGTCTTGCGGTATACTTGCGGCTGTAATTATGGCCTCTGCACGCAACTAGATAGAGCAGAGCAGGCACCACACTGCTAAAAATAGTCATCTGGAGGTAGCAATGATAAGGAAACAAGCAAGCCAGGAGATTTCTTTCAGCCAAAACAGCAACCTCTGTATTTGAAAGCTCAGGCATTGTCTGCTCCTAGTGCAGGCTTTTAGGGTGAAGCAATTAAAACAATTATTCAGAGTGCCTTTTGATGAAGACTTTGACGCACTATGCAAAAGTATACTTTAAATACTCTGAAAACATATTGGTGCTGGAAAAATATTTTTCTTTTTTTTTTCTTCAAGTAAATGGCCATGGAAAAAATTCAGTTGAGTCCAAAAAAACATGAGAGGAGTAAAGCTTGGTCCCATTCAGGCTAGCATGAGACTTTCTGCTGAATTCCAGGGGCTGTCGTAGCAATTCCGTGATAAAAGTTCACAGCAGTGATGCAAAAAAAGCTACGTTTGTGGCACAGAAAGTGATCTTGCTTTGCACTAGGAAGGCAGGATTACAGGAGACACGTGTTGTTGTGGGAGTAGGAACTGTGGGAATAGGAACTATAGGAATACTATCTTAAATATAGTTTTTAAAATCTGAAATCCCTACTGGAATAAATAAGCATAAGGTTCAGCAACTTTTCCTTTGGTGATGGGCTTTTCTCATCTGCAAATTAAAACCTTGAGTGCCTGGAAGTGATGGTGTTAGGGTCACCACAGCTATGGACAGCTGCAACAAGTCTGTGGTGTTAAGTGCTAATATGAAGAGTATTGAGTTCTGTGAAAAACTTTTGTAGAAGGTTGCAATATATCTCTTCTAAAATGTCCTTTTCTCCTCTTGTATCGTTACTGGAGATAGTTCCTCTGCTTGCTTTTTTGTCATGAATGTAACTGAACATTTGTACAGGGACAGGTAAACTGCTGCTTCTCATCATTGGTGTAAGTGCAATTGGTATAAAATTATGTTCATATTAAGTTGCAGGTGTAAATGTGAGTTAACAAGAGGGTTCATTTCCTACCGTACTGAAGAACTTCAGGGTCTGCATTGAGCATCGGTCTGTGCCGTCAGCTCCATAACAGCACAAAGGACAGTTCTACATGGACAGGCATTGTTTTATCAGGATCAGTAACCTTATCAACAGCTGACCCAGAACCGTAATATATGTTTGCAAATAGGCAACACATCTGTAGTGAGAGGCAGACTTGCCTCGTAAGCAGGAGCGTATGATGAAAATCTTGCTTGCACCAGAAATGCACCAAGGTTCACATATAAGCGCATCACACAAGTACTGCCACAGTGACACATTGCTCGTGAACGTTTTTGCTTTGTTAACTTCAGAGGACATAACTTTGATTTGAAGAACAAGTATGTGACCCAGTAAGTAGCAGAACAGAATGCATTTTAGTAATTTAAATAGAAGGGACCTGCTGTTCTCAGAGGACCTTTATTTTGCTTGCTCTTTCAAATTGCAAGGTGAAGGGGAGTGCTTAGTGCAGAAGGAAAAAAAAAAGCTCTGAAAACCTGCTGCTTAAATGGGGGATTGATGCTCTTTAATTTAAGACACAGCATCCCTACCCCCAATATCAATACCGTGTCATTTTTCATGACTTATAATATAGGGAGAGAAATAATGATAGGGCCCTGAGATATAAAGCAAGTCACCCATGTCTTGTGCGTTTTGACATTAACACTTCTCTTCCTTGACCTTTGACAGATTAGGCCTTGACCCAAAGCTGCTGGCCAAAATCCTAAATATGAGCTCAGGTCGCTGTTGGTCAAGCGACACGTACAACCCTGTTCCTGGAGTGATGGAAGGAGTACCATCTGCTAACAATTACCAAGGTGGCTTTGGAACAACACTGATGGCCAAGGTACTTAACTTTTGCATGTGAGGGATGTGCAGTTTCTTCTCCCTGGGCTTCTAGCAAATGTTGGTCTCAGTGAAATTGATGGTTGCAGGGAAATAAGGGTGCTTGGACAGAGGGGAGCTCGACTGACACTATAGCTCTGAATTAATGAGCTGTGCAGGGGGCTTCTCCTTAGCCTCCAGCCTCCTGCATGACTGCTCTAGAGCTTAAGGGTCTAAGCTCAAGAGAGCAATTTGGGGAGATCCAGGTGACCTAATTATGTGCAAAGTGGCATAAGCACCTAAGGTTTTGGGCCCAGTCTCTTCCAGATACCTTAAACTGTGCTACTGGACATGCCCTCTGGCACCCACTTCCTGGCTAAGCCAGCTGCATACCTGCTTGTCCTTCTGCCCCAGGCCATTGGGAATGCAGAAAGCAGAGAGATTTCAACCCACACACCCCTGCAGTCTGAGTTTTTTTCAGGTATCTGCACTACCATGCAGTGAGCTCTCCTGAATTGTCTTTGTTGGTGGGAAGAGTAGTGCTTATGAATAATAACCTAATAATCTAAATTACTTGTTCATGGAGTGGGAGGTCTGGGTTTAAGTCCTTCTCAGCATGAGGAAATTGTAACTTAAAGCTATTCCATCCCAGAAGCATGCACCTACTGCCATGCTTTTGGCTCAGTGTCCTCAGTCACCCTGTGGTCAGGAAAGCAAAGCTTTTGGAGGCCAGAGAAAGTAGGCAAGCAAGCCAGGGCCCTGCATCCCACTGATGAGGGAGACACACTGCTGGAGGAAGGAGCTACAGAGCTCTGGCTCTTGAACTACCTATGCAGTTAACATGTTGATTGCTGAAGGTAAATTACAAAACCAGTCCTGGAAGAGATCTCTCATCTAAGTGTGTAAGTGCAGAAAATAATTTCAAACTGGATAATGTCCTGTGGGAGACTTTAGAGTTTATACAGGACAGATTTTAGGCACACTGATTTGTGAGTGCTCCCAGCTGGTAAGCTGTTCTGGCTATTTTCAGCTCTTCCACCTACAGTGGAATTAAGCATTTAAAACCAAAACAACATTCTCAGAGCTGGTGATCAAACTCAGGTATTACCATGCAAGTCTCCACGGTGCTAGAGCTCCTGTGTGTAGTATTTGCCTACTGATACTGTCCTGTCATTTTGTGGTTGATCAGTGTCAGTTGGTGCATCTGTGCGCTCGGTGGAGTTGGCCAGGTTGTGTCCAGAATGGGTGTAGAGGAGCACCAAAAGACTTTGTCATACTGCAGTATGCAGACCCCCTCAATGGCTGGACTGCTCATTTTCCATTTATGGACCCTCAGCCAGGAGCTTGAGTTTCTCTGAAGGTTGTGTTAGAATATTGGAAAGCTGCAGTTTCCCTGTCGTGTTCGTGTCACCACACACAAGGGACAATGAAGTGTTATTTAAATTATTGATTTATAAAACCTGGTGGGTTATTGTTTGGAGCTTGCCAGGGCTTTTGATTTGAGATAAGTAACTTGCTCTTGGCCCTGTGTCAGAGCTCTTGCTTCTGTTTTGTGTGCTGTTTTTAGAATGCCTCCTGCAGTCTCTGTGCTCATGCTTCATAAACCTTGTCCAGAATAACCTCTCCATACAAATGTGACCCGGGCACATATTCCCTCTTCTCCCTTTTCCATGTCTTTCTAAAGTTTGGGGGGATTTTTTTGGGTTGGTTTTTTTTTTTTCCTTTTGGACTACCCCTAAGAGAGGCCTGCATCTCCTCTGGAGAATGCCTTGAAAGATCATCCTTTCACTGGAGGGTTAGCAGCTTGGCACATGCCAATCTGCCAGCTTTTCATTGTGACGCATCGGTGATAACTGAGAGGAGAGTTTCTCAGAGAGGTTTGCAATTACTGTTCACCTTTTCTCACTATGCCTCTCCTGCCAGTCCTGAAGAGTGCTTTCTTTAGGCTGGAATCCTTGGTAGGAAGGAGTGACACTAAATTCTTCTCATGCCTTTGAACAGTGCTGTGTTGTTCTGTACAGAGGGAAGATTACTTGAGTGAGCAAGTAGCCAGGACAGTGATCCGTGTTCAGGGTGCACCGCTTGGTACAGTGGTGGCCTTTCTTAAGACACTGCTCCTTAGTCTGTGGAAAGACTTTTGGTGCTATCCATTTCATCTTGGTATGTGACATGTCATGCAGGCAGTTTGTGAACTGTTCCACTCAAGGACTTGTTTTCCGGAAACTCTGAATGTTTTTTTCAGGCCAGGCTGGATCTGGCTCTGGGCAACCCGATCTAGTGGAAAGTGTCCCTGCCCATGGCAGAGGGTTTGGAACTAGATGACCCTTGAGGTCCCTTCCAACCCTGACAACCTCTGTGTGAAACACAGAGCATGCTTTTGCATAGAAGATAAAAATAAAAGCTATATTAAAGGAAGAAAGTGGCTACAACCCTGAGGTTGAGAGAAAAATGCTCTGCAATTAAAATACTAAAGAGTGATTCAGTAACAGTCACTAAACACAGTTACTAAATGTCAAGTTACTGCTCACAGACACAGTGGAAGTCAAATAATTCCATTACAATATTTTGTCAGCATTGTGTCTCAAACAAAGTCAGAGATTCCTTATTTTAAGTGTTTGGGACAGAAAAGTTTGTCAGACACCTCTTAAAAGGTCTCCAGTCTTGAAGTCTGAATTTGGTCGACTTAGTGTGAAAACTGCTCAAAAGATTTTGCATTCTAAAAATCTGGTTCACTCCCTTTCTCCCATCTTTGTGTCCAAGGCTTTGCAGGCCAGAAGTTCCATCTTTTATTCACAGCACAGTTGCTAATTAAATGTCACCTTTGAATGCTGAGAAGAGCTAGATTTATTTCATACTAGACTCAACTCACATCAAGACAGTCTCTGAGCTTTATTCCAAGTGGCAGTTTGATTTACATCAGCTGCAAAATAAAGCTGAGGATCCAGGTATTTGCAGTGTAAGCACTGGAAGCAGATTCTGAAGGAGAGTCTCTTTCCCTGTTCCATACTGAGAAAAAGTGATTAGAGTAGTTGGTACAGTTGAGACATCTGGAAGGTGTTGTCAGTTCTAGAGAATATGAGAGAAGCCATAAACCGTGCTCTGATTTTTGCTCTTCCAAAAAGGTCAGCAAAGGGCAAATTTCTTTCAGAGCTGTTTTATACTGTTTTATACTGTTTCACCCAAGGAAGCTCTAGCGCCAAGAGAGAAGCTGCAAAATACTTTGCAATTTGAAGCTAAAGCTAAGATTTACTTGAAAGTCTGTTTGCTTGTTTTTTAACTCCAGAGCTCTAATTTATGGAGTGAAGTTTACAAACAAAAAAACAACCTTGCTTGACTTTGGAGTCAGGAGTCCTTGTCCATTGAATTATTGTGATGTCAGGTGTCTCGACTGCCTTGGAGCCAGCAACAGAAGGTCAAGGGCTGTAAGTGACCTCCCAAGCTCATCCAGTCCAATCCCTGCCAGAGCAGGATCTTCTGTACCAGATCACACAGGAACGCATCCAGGCAGGTTTGAATATCTCCAGAGAGGGAGACTTCACAACCCCCCTGGGCAGCCTGCTTCAGGGTTCTGTCACCCTCACAGGGGAAAAATTCCTCATTTCATTATTAATGTAACCAGAACTGCTTTATGAAGTTGTATTGGTGTTAGCAGGCTCTCAGAATGTACAGAGATCTTTTCTGTGAAGGTCCCTCCAGAGAGAAACAGGTCACCATCACTGCCACCGAACCCTTTAGTAGCTTCCAGTGAGGTGCTTTTGCCATTCCGCTGTTATTCCCAGGCACGATCTCAGCTGTCTTTAGTAAAATGGATCAAATGGCAACACGTTTCTTGAGGAAAGTTCAGAGGAGGCTAGGAATATGTCTGTAAATGTCGTACTGTAAGTGGAAGGAACTGTCCCAGATTTGTCAGGGCATCATCAGCCTTCCAGCAGCGCTGCTGGACAAGGAGCAGTGATCTGCGCTGGTGCAGGCGCAGCCTCTTTCGTTTCCTGTGACACCTCATACGTACGACTTTACCATCTGCCTGGCTCTGGGAGTCACTCGAGGGTAATAGGAAGAGTAACTAGAATTCTGATCTGTATCAGAATGACCTTTATAGAGCTGATTTACAGATCAAAGTGACATTTAGAGAGTAGAATAAGATCTTGGGTTTCCTTGTGCTAATTCAAATCCAGACACACAGAAAGTAAAGACCTGTCTTGTAAGTCAATCCGTGAGGAGCCTGAGGTGCTCTCAGCAGTACCTGTAGTCTCTCAGTTCTTCTATACCAAAGACTTTTTATTTAAAAAAAACAACAGTGCAAAGTCTATAAGCTGTCATGGTCCTGGATGGACATGAAGTCCAGGCACTAGTAACAGTTGAGAGGTTCTTCTGCAACTTCCTTGAAATGTGGACTGCAAAACAGAGTTTTGTTAGCAAGACATTCTAAAGGGAATTAGAGGCCTGTCAGCCTCACCTTGGTGCTGGGGAAGGTTATGGAGCCATTTATGTTGAGTGCTGACACAGCATGTGAAGGACAGCTGGGGGTCAGGCCTAGCCAGAATGGCTTCCTTAAATGATGGTTCTGCTTGACCAGTTTAATCTGCTCCTGTGACCAAGTCACTTGCTCAGTGGATCAGGGAAAGGCTGTGGATGTTGTCTACCTGGATTTCAGTAAAACCTTTGACAGTCTCTCCTACAGCATCTTCCTGGACAATCTGGCTCATGGCTTGAATGAGGGCACCCTCAGCAAGTTTGGTGATGATACAAAACTGGGGGGGGGGGGGGTGGCCAACAGGTTCTGCTGCCCATCCAACATGGTCTGGACAGGCTGGAGAGCTGGGTGAAGGCAAACCTTATGAATTGCTGGAGTGCATCCAGACAAGGGAAAAAAAACTGGTGAAAGGGCTAGAGAGCAAGTCTTGAGAGGGATAGCTGAGGGAACTGGGATTGTTTTGTCTGTAGGAAAGGAGGCTGGTGGGAGGTTGTAGTGAGATGTGTCTTGGTCTCTTCTCCAAAGTAACTAGCAATAGGAAGAGAGGAGATGGCATTAAGTTGTAGCAGGGGAGGTTTGGACTGGGTATTGAGAAAATCTCTTTACTGGAAAAGTCGTCAGGTATTGGAACAGGCTGCCCTGGGAGATGGCAAATTCACCTTCCTTGGAGGTGTTCAAAAGACAGGTAAATGTGGCACTGCAGGACATGGTTTGTTTGGCATCCTGGTGTTGGGTTGTTAGGGTGATAGTTGGACTTGGTGATCTTAGAGGTCTGTTCTAGTGTAAGCAGTTCTGTGATTCTAACCTCGAGTGCAGGCATTTCATACTTGCACAGGAGATCTGCTCTTACATCCAGGCCCTTGTTAGCTTTTCATTCTTTGGGTGGTTTTATGTCTGATTCAACTTAGCAGTCAAGACATCCTTCAGCCTGGCTTGTCATTGCTGTCCAGCACTGTGTGCAGCTGACTGTGGCTAGTCTCTTGCCTTCCAATTCCACCCTACTTATTTCAGATTGTAGCTGTAGTTTACCAAGGATCCTTGGAGAACAGATTTCAAATGCATCCTCTTTGCAACCTCTCCTCCTTTTCTTGCCCCAAATTTAGTGTTTAAAAATGCAGTGTAATTCTTCTCTGTATCCTTTTACCTTCAGTCATTAAAGAAAACCTTGAGTTGTAGCAGGCTCAGGACAGTCCCCTAAGGAATTCTTTCATACATCCTTCCAGTTAGGCTGCAAATGATGCATATTCACCAAGGGTCCTGTGCCTCTCATGTTGCCCTTAACTGGTCACATTACAGTAAGTGTATGTGTGCTAAATGGCCTCAATGTTGTTACTGAGGTCCTTCCTGCTTGTTTTTTAACCTGATTTTGGGAAGCAAGGCATCCTCTTGCCTGAAGAAGACAACGGTGCCATTAGAACTGGTGTGAGCTGCTTAAATGAATAGCCAGGGAAAATTTATTCCTTCAAGATGGCATAACAGAGTGGGGAAGAAGAGTCTGAGACTTGCTGATAGGTTACACAGTGATCTAAAATCTTAGCATTCCTCCTGGCCTGTCCTGAAGGAGGTTGCTTGCCTTGCAAGCTCTCAAATAGTGCTTAGGTGCTTTTTAAAAGACGGAACAAGCCTCCCTTCTTCCAGGACTGCAGTTTTGAGGCTGGAGTATTGTATTTGTTGGCAGTAGAACTCTCTTCAAATAAGCTATAATATATGCATGGCTATTTATATCCTGGTTTCTCCCCTGACTTTTTTTCTTTACTTTCATTATTCCACCCTGTGCTTTTCCTCCTCTTCTCCCTTCCCACAGGACCTTGGCTTGGCCCAGATTTCAGCCACCAACACAAAGACACCGGTTCCTTTGGGATCCCAGGCACATCAGATCTACAGGATGATGTGTGCAAAAGGCTACGCCCTGAAAGACTTCTCAGCCGTGTTCCAGTTTTTACGTGAAGAGGAAGCCTTGTGAGTGGTCTTTTGAAAATGGACACAATAGCAAACCACAATTTTTTTATCCTTATAGCTCGAGGAGTATATGGGTTTAATCAAATACTGTGCATCCTGATCCCGTACAGACTAAGCATCTTTGTTGTCTAGAACACATCAAACTCCATGTTTCTTTCATAAATCTTGAAAAAGCAAGACAGAGGAGGAAATTGTTAGGGAATTTGCCAGACAGCAATGGGGTTTTTTTCTTTTTTTTATGAACCATCGAAGCTGGTTGTTGGTTTTGTTGGTTTTTTTCAATAGATACAACCAATAAATATTTTTTTATGAAACACTTAAATATTTGCATATAAAATGACTTACATTACAGCTATAGACTTAGGTGAGACTTTGAATAGTAAAAGAATGTTACATAGTGATTTTATGCTATATAGTGATCTATTATAATTAAAAATCAATACTGTATGGCAAAAGGGGAGATTTGTTCCATGAAGAAAGGCAGCGTGAGATGGATTTTAGTTTTTTTTTTTCTTGGACCTACCAGCCTTGAGTGGATCAGCAGTGAATTTCCCTGGGATTTGGGTGCAGATGAAGTTTATAGGCACGTGTTGCACAGTGGAGAGCTGTTACAGCATGCTTACCTGATAGGCTTAGTCAAAATGACATAGATGTGTGTCCCTCATGTAAAGCTCCCTTACTGTGTTTTGCTAACCCAATTTTATATTTTCTTGTATTCTGCCACACACTTTCAGAGCTCCAGAGCAGCACATACTGGCAGTTCTAACTAACTGTACATTTGTTTTTAAGTATTTTAAGTCTAAACAAACACCATTATTTTGAAAAGAAATAAAAATCTATACTGCTAAATACGAGCTGGTTGACTTTTTGCTTCTTGTTTCGCTGCACTCTTGTGTACACACAGCTAATAAAAAACTTGTCCTAAGTGGTCTTATTTTTTAATTTACTTGGGTTTCTACGGATTATCTTGCAAAACCAAGCCCCTGTGAAATGCAGGTGGTAATATATTTGCTTATGTATTCACTTAACCGTTCATCCTCTCCTTGGTCATGCAAACATTCAGGTACACACTCTGCTTTATGACTGTACTCGTGTTGAGCTCGCTGAAGCTGCTGACATTCAGCCTTTCTTGCAGGCTCTGAGCTTGGTGGTCAGTATGCATTCACATTTCTGTTTTGGTTGTGCGACAAAACCTTTTGTATCCGAACGCTTGGGTAACAAAATTGGGTGCTTCAGTCAGCTCCAGGCTATGAATGATCTGACAGCTCAGCCCTTCTGTTTAACACATTGTGTTTTAAGGCATCACACAAGTGTCCTTCAGCAGTACTGGTTGATCTTTTCCGTTTTCTTTGCTCGATGTTCTAGGACATTCTGGGTTATGTGTAAGTGCAGGGTTACTGGGAGCAGTCTTATTTTAAAAAACCTGTTTTGATAAAAGTGCAGACATAAAACTACCCACAATAGAATCATTGAAATCGCAAAGGCAGCCACTTGAGTGGGTGCTGGACGATGCGGACACAGGGAGCCGTGGTTGCAGGTGCGTGGTTCAGCCTTTGGTAACAAGGTCACAATCTGTGACATCTTTTCCTGTGGGACTCCTGCATCATCACGCAAGGGATGGATCCAGTTCCATAATGTGTTTGAGACCAGTGGGGTCCTTGCTCGTTTGAAATTTTCCTGACGGCTGAGGTAAGGAATCATTGCACAGTCCTGGTTCAGTTTGCCTCCTGTGTTTGGCTTGGAGATCTGCCTGGCTCTGCAGGCTGCTGAGAGGTGCTTCCTTTGGCTGCCCCTCCCAGCCTGCAGTGTAGCATTTGCTACGAATGTGTTTGCTGGTAGCCCTGGGTTCACTCACAGCCCTGGCCTTACCTGGGCTTGCAGCAAGCACAATCTTTCGTTTTCTGAAGACATTACATGCATGTGTAAAGTGTTGAGACATTCTTTGAAGCTTTTACCTTCCGAAATCATGAAGTCACTGTTAAACATGCAGAAACTTTGTTGTTATTTTCCTGTTCTCCATGATCTTGTAGTCTTGCAGTTTAAGTTTTCTGGGGTTCTTTTTTCCTCCACCCACAACCTCTGATCAAATTTTAAATTCCATCTGCAGCACAAAGTTTGCTCAGGTTGGAGGAAAGGCTGCCATAATGCTGTTTTGGCAAACCGTCAAAACCTTCTGTGGTCTTCTTCTTGGGGGAGGATTCTGGCTGAAATTAAAAACAAACAAACAAAAAACCCCAAACCCCCAGCTTCAGGCAGCAGCCAGCATGTCAAGTTCTGGAATAAGCAGTTCATTTGGCAGAGCTAGAAACAACTTTTTAAATAAATCCTATTATGGAAAGTGCCTGGAAACCTTTAATAATGTCCAGTACCTGAAGCCAGTAATGTAATTTGTATTAGCATTCACATTTTTTTCACAGGTTTTTTTTTTTTTTACTATTCAACCAGGTACACATAATGATGGTGGTACTGGTGCTAGCCACGGCTGTTCCGCATGAGCATGTGTATGGAATGGATCTTTTGCTGGGGGTCTGTTCCTGGTCTGTGGAAATTAGGCAAGTACTAAAACTATTGTCATTGCCTGAAACAGGTGTTGAAAATTAATTTGTTGAGTCAAACAAAAAAAGATTGTAAAATTGGTTTAATTTCTATGCTAATTACTTCCTCTTAGGTACACAAAAATTAGATGCACAAATTAACTGTTATTTTGTAAATATCCCAAAGGAAACTTGAATTCACATCTCCTTTAAATTAGTTCAAATGCTAAGCTAGCCCTCCCATCACTCTTACTTTGGGAAACTTTCCTGTATCAAATGCATTTATTGGCTAACAGGAAAACATTGACAACCAATAAAAGTAGTGATGGTTTAAAAGAAATCCTAAGCAACCTTATTTATGATTCAGTACTAACAGTCTTAAAGCAACTATTTTTGGTTGTTTAACAGGTGATGCCTTCTATTAAAGCTGCTCAGTGAGTACTATATTGCTTTAACTTTATTTATGGCTCTTACAAGCCTCGGGAGGAAGAGGAGAAATTGTGACCAAGGAAAAGTGTTGTATGTGATATTCTGGCTCTGTTCAATCAATGGGAAAGTCACCATTAAGGAGAAGGCTGCCAGGATTTCACCCTGTGTGATTCCAGTGCAGATGTGGTCATGCTGCAGCTCTGGAGGAGGTCAAGCCCATCAGTGTGGCAGGGATTGTGCCACGTTACGGATATTGTCAGTCTCCATCCCAGCCTTGTCCTGCAGTAGAAGAGAGAGAGAGAGAATCAGAGAATTGTCAGGTCTGGAAGGCACCTCAAGGATCATCCAGTTCCAACCCCCCTGCTATGGGCAGGGACACCTCACACTAGATCAGGTCGCTCAGAGCCACATCCAGCCTGGCCTTAAAGACCTCCAGGGATGAGGCTTCCACCACCTCCCTGGGCAACCTGTTCCAGTGTCTCATCACCCTAATGCTGAAGAACTTCTTCCTAACATCCAGTCTGAATCTCCTCACCTCCAACTTTGCTCCCTTACCCCCAGTCCTGTCACTACCTAACAGCCTAAGAAGTCCCTCCCCAGCTTTCCTGTAGCCCCCTTCACATCCCGGAAGGCCACAAGAAGGTCTCCTCAGAGCCTCCTCTTCTCCAGACTGAACAGCCCCAACTCTTTCAGTCTCCTCATAGCAGAGCAGGTCCATCCCTCTGACCATCCTCCTGGCCCTTCTCTGGACATGCTCCAGCATGTCCACATCCCTCTTGTCCCAGAGGCTCCAGAACTGGCTGCAGTACTCCAGATGGGGTCTCACCAGAATGGAGTAGAGGGGGAGAATTACCTCCCTCGCCTTGCTGGCCACACCGCTCCTGTTGCAGCCCATGCTGCCACTGCACAGAACAGCTGCTGTGTCTGCCTGCCCCAGAGCAGAGCTTCCTGTCTATTCAGCTGGGGAAATCTTGCAGATTTTGTTAAGCAGTTTATGGAACAGAAAGACTGGAGCCACCCCTGGCACAAGCAGAGAAGGGCTACTCTGTGTACGCAACAGATGTCTTTCTGTGCTTCTAGTCCACCACTGCGATTTGTGAACCCAAGTCTATCCAGGCACAACTCCAAGGGTACTCATTTGCTGTCATACCTGTTGCTTTCGATCTGTCTACATCATCACTGTCCCACATTAAAAAAAAAAATAGATGCAACTCATCTTTCTCAAGAAAAGCTGAGAATGTGTCTGACTTCACAAGACTGGCTAATAAGCTGAGGACACTGAAGCTGTTCAGTAACCTCACCTGTTTTTGTGGTGCCCTGGCACAATGTTTAGTCCTAGGGCTTTCTACAGTATCTTAAACTTAAATTTTGCCAAGACCAAGTTTAGGAGACTTGCAGAGGGGAAACTTTTTTGTTTACTTAAGTGTCAAGTTCTTCAAACTTTTACTGCAAGCCTTGCAAAGCTGAAAAATCATATTTCAGTAGTGGGAGAAACTTAGTTCAACCTCTACAAATTAGAATAAATGATGCTTTTGGGAAGCTTTCGAGCTTTCAGGAGCAAGGATGCCTGCAGTTCTAGGCAGCAGCATAACAGGTGTGTGGGGTTTCAATGCTGCTGGTATTTCTAAGGTCTGTTGCTTTCTAGATGTGATTTGTTGCAGCCTGTCCTGCCTGCTGGCACAGCTACACGTTACTGTTTTTTCCAATAGGAATAATAGGAGCAGTTACAAAGTTTTCTTAGGTGGGTAGAGAATCAATCGTTTTGTGGTTGGTGTGTGCAGTAGATTTATGACATGGAACTCAACATCCACAGGGCAGTGATTTTTTTTTTTTTTTTTGAGGGGAGGAGTGTTGGTATTCATCATGGATTGTAAATAGAAGCAGGTGGATAAACTAAATGCCTCATAGTACATACCTAATGTCTAAAGTACTGACTGCCTGCACTTACATTCAACTCTTCCTTTTGACCTCCACCCTGAGATAAGGTCTGGATTTCTATTTGAGGTCAGAGGTAACTCAGCCTGTTTCTTCATTTACTTAGCCTCCTTCAGTGGTGGCAGTGTTCACCTTGGTAGATACTGTCTATGGAGATAATGTGCTAACAAATGTTCTATGAACTTCACTCCTTTCAAAACGCCTCAGTGTGCTGTACAGAAATAACTGAAATGCAACCGATAAAAAGATGTTTGCATGTACCTGAAATGCAACTACCCTTGAAAGAAATGCAAATATTGTTACAGTACATTCCAGCCCTTGCAGTATTTTTAGAAAATAAATTAGATGTGTTTTGTCCTGTTGAAATTTGGAGGAGGAACCAGACAAGTAAAACAAAAGCAAGAGCCTTCAAACATGGTCAGATCTAAGTTTTATTTGTCCAGAAAGAAGTGTTGCTGCTGTTTGTCTCTTGCAGTTTGAGAGACAAGACAAGGCTAGCTTGAATTTGTGCAAGCAACCCCTAGCACCAGCAGCTGTAGGAAGCAGGTGATGTGGGAAGTAATTTAAAGAACATTTCTTAAAATTTCTGGCCTGCATACGTTGTTCTGAGTCCTTTTTTTCATGTTTAATGGTGTTAACTGGACTGTAATTACTACTTGCAGGGACACCTGAGCCATCCATAAGCTACCCATAAGCTGGGTAAATAGTGGGGCAGCAGTGCTGTGTAGATAGTCTGTTTCCAGTACCTAAACTGGCTGGTTTGTGGCTGGCAACAGTAGGCCTTTTTTGCTTGCAAGTCATGTAATTGACTCCATGTCTGTAGAGCCTGGAAGCTTTCAGTGCCAGGATTTAGTAGGCTAATGCACTGGATGCTGTAGCTGTTACCTGTTTTACAACATCATTTTCCTGTTTGAATGATGCCTAAGACAGGTCCCCTTGATGTTACGTAGTGTGTCAGGCATTGTCAGTCTGCAGTCCACAAAAGAGCCTCACTTCAGCCACTCACTAGTGATTGAAACCAGAGCTTCAGAAACGTGGGGTTAGGATACCTTTAGATTTCTCTCCCTTTCTATGTGCAAGGTTTTCATACAGGCTCTAACCTGTTTGAACCTGTTTGTTGCATGGCACCCAGAGACTGCAGTATGTTCATTGTTGTTCTGCATATGTCTGTATTAGGACTACCTTTGCCATTCATGCACAGAAATATCCTATTTCTGGTCCCTGCCAGAAGGGGAGAAAAACACTGCTAAACAGGTGGAGATCAGCAGGGCACAGGACTTGATGCCAACATGTTGCTCTGGCTGGAAAGCCATAGGGTCCTGTCCTCACCTCCTATTGCTACCACTTCTTCCCTCTGCTTGCCCCTGAGTAGATAACTCTGTTAGCTCACATGGATGCAAATGGAATCTGTATTTAATAGAAGTGGGCAGCATCTTGTGCTGTGTGACCTACTGTGTCTATCAGGGGAAATGATTCCTTGTAAAACAGATAAGGGAACTGCAGTCTGCTCTCTCTGGCACCATGATAAAGCTGGAGACAATGAGTTCACAGACCTCTTTAGATACCACCGCTGCAGTCACATCCAGCAGAATGCTGTTCCTGTCCTGCGCTGCACCACCCAGATCTGCCGTCTGAGCAATAAACATCACACCAGCCCCTCCAAAGTTTCCCTGGGGCCACTTGTGGCTCTAGTTTTGGCAGCTTTGTCTGTCTTGGCCCTGGCTGCCTGGAATCTACTTCTCTGCTTCCTCCCAAAAATTCCTTTTGCAGCGCTGTGCCCAAGCCCTTGGTGCGCCTGCGAACAAGACCTTAGGTCTGACTTGCTTTCCATGTGCTGCCAGGAGTGCCAAGAAGCACATAATGAATGTGTCTCCCTTCTTTCTCCCAGACTTAATAAGTAAAGGGAGCTATAAACAGTGAGCCAGAAGGATGAGGATGGCAGGCATTTATGGGGTAATAGAACTCTGTGCATTGAGCCAGCCGCTGTGCTGCTCGGTGACTGGTGTCTCAGCTTTCTCTGAGAGCAGGAGCTCTGTGTGTGTCTCCTTTCATACCAAGAGGAGCCAAAACTAACTAGCTCTGCCTGCTGACCTGTGGCTGTCATTTGGAAACAGACTCATTATTTACATTTGCAGTAAACCCAAAAAAAATCTCCTTTTTTTTTTTTTTTTTCCCCCCACATATTATTATATAGCTGGTTTGCTGCTTTGATTTTTTAAAGTCCACTTTCCACAAGTGGTTGTTCTAATCCATTTTCTAGTTATTTTACTTCCTTCACCTATGTAACAGCCTAGGTATTATAGGGAACAGTTAACATCTAAAATTACATTCAGGAATCTAGGAGAAACTCGAGTCTTGAGGTAACCCTGCCGTGGTGCTGTTAGTAACACATTGCAAACAAGTAGTAAGTGGAAATAATGCACTCATTTAGAAGTAATAAATCCTTTGATCTTTCTTTGAAGCGAGGGTATATGCTTAAACTACCAATTCAGGGACAACCAGATGCCCATAAAGAATGGTTCTTTGCTTTGATAGAAAATCGCTGAGGCCTGCCCAGCAGCTCTGGTCTGTAAACAAATTAGTTAAGTGCTCATCAGCTCTGATTTGCATAGGACAGTCCTTGCACACAAAACTCCTTCCAGCCTTAGCAAGCTATTTGCTTGTAGGAGGACTACTGGGCTCTTTTTAGCTAGAAACCCCAGCAGAAAATTGCTTTGTGAGAAGGGGCAGGATCCTGGTTTGGAAGTGGTGCCTCTCCCCTGCGTAGATGTCAGTAGGTGACTGGCAGTCTGGCATGACCGCTGAGCCTCTTCATTGCTGGATGTGGGAGTTAGAAAACTATCTGATACTTGGAAATTTGGAGAGGAGTTAACTTCTTTCTGCTCCATGGTGGCATTCATCCTTGGCTGGGTAAAGAGCATGCATGGGGAGGGGGGTCGAGAAGTGAATGCTTGTGTCTGCAGGAGCAGGATCCCAGAGCTGAGTGTTCACTGAAAAGTATTTCTCTAGGCTGTAAAGTACTCATTGCCTTTGAGTAAAATTAAATGCCTTGTGGGTGCTTGCTGGCTTGTGTGCAGCCTGCAAATCTGGCACGTAGAGGAGTTCTTGGTTAGAGTTCTCCTTGTTTAAACTTCTTTGGATCCCCACAGTTACTTTTGTCTAACACAAAGGGAGGTCAGTCTCTGCCACAAACAGAGCAGATGGTGAGGATCACCCTAGAGGATAGGAGACCTATAATACTTCAGTGCCTTCTGCATTTTGAAGTGCATTGACTTCTCCGCTGATTTCAGCCTGGACAGTGGTTTGCTTTTCTCCTGAACCAAGCAAACAGCAACTTTTTCAGTGGGGAGGCAAAAATATCAAAAGGAGAAAAAACCCACAAAGTGTTGCTGAAAGCAGTGTGGGCACTTTCAGTGCAAATCTGCTGCAGCTGGGATGGTCCTAAAAATTATAAACTAGATTATTTCTGTATTAGTGATCTCACAAACTTTGGGTGCCAAGTATACAAATAAGGGCATCGTGTGGGTATGCATGCACGGAATACACTGGAAAGTTAATCAGGTATTTCTGCCTTACCCTAGTCACAGTGAACAATGTTATGAGTCTTTTTTGTTCACTGCTTACACTCTTTCCCTTTTGTCTCCCCTTTTGCTTGGAAAATAAACTTAGGTTAGTGTCTTTGTGCCTGAAATCACAGGATGGAAGGGCAGACTAAGGAAAACATGTATTGTTTGTAGGGGAAGGCTAAATAAATCCCTGTTTGGTTTTCACTTCTTTATTTCACCCGCCAGATGCCAGTTTTTCACTTAGGCTGTGATAAGAACATGACCCAAACACTTCCTTAAAAATAAAATAACATTATTACAGGGCATTCTGTGTTAACCCATCAGCCATCTGCCTTTGAAGGGTTGTGTTCAGCCCCTCGGTTTTATAGCACCAAGATTCAAATATGGGATTGCTAGAGGAAATTAATTACTAGTAAATTTAGAACAAAGGAAAGAACCTGTGATTTCACAGCATGTAAAACACCTTTTGGAATTCTTTGCTCTCTTCTTGGAAGCCAGTGTGTCAAATTCTCGGAATTATTTTAAAGGGCTCAGTAAAATGCATAGCTACCCAAGAAGCCATCATAAAATCTGTTGCTTAAGGATATAAATAGCAAGCAGAAGATTATTTTGTCTCTAACCACTTCAGATCACATCTATTCAATGTGTATTGCAAAGCACTGCAGGGCTGGAATTTCTGGTACCCTGGGTGCGAAGTATGGCTGCAGGTAGGGAGTGGAACCTGGAGGGATAAAGCTGTGACATCTGCTGCTGCTGTGCCTGACTCCTGAACTCTACAGTTGCTCCCTCCTCTTCCAGCTCACCTCCTATCAACCACTAGAATCCAACCAGGGGTGGCAGTGGGCTCAGGACCCACACATCAACTGCCCTACACATCCAAGCAGTACTTGAATCTTCCTGAGTTTTTTTTTTTAACCTCTTTTGTCTCCATCCACTTTTTCGCTCCAGCTACATTAGGTTTTTGGTCACACTGCTTCAGGTCACTTCTAAGGTGTGCAAAGACACATCTTCAGGTTAGCCTATGGTTAACCTGACTTTTCTGTTGATTCTTTTGCTACTGGTTCTCAGTTCTCCCTCTCTTAGTTCTCCTTTTCTTGTTGCCTTCATGTCTGTAAAAAGCATTTCTCACTTGCTTCCTCTGATAGTCACAATCATGTGCTCTTCTCCTCACTGTGTATCTTTCTGTGTCCCAAAATGTGATCCACGAGGACACATCATTCTCATCCCTGAGGGCAGCAGCATATGACTCTGCCCGAGCCATTGCTGTAGTGTTTCTTTTGTTTTCCCTGTAAACCAGTTTGTATTTTCTCCCTCGGCTCTCCTGTTCCATTTGAACCACACTTCTTTTTCTCCTCTACCTTTGCAACCATTAGTACTCACACAGGGGTTATAGACACTGTGTAGTGAGTTTGAAGCATCTTCAAGTAATCTCTTCAAGTCATTGATGACTTTGGACCTTGTCACTGCATTCACTCTTATCTTCCTGTCTTGCTCCTACTCCCCAAATTTGCTTTCTGACCAAGTTAGCACCAAGTGTCCTCACACCTCCTCAAAACCAGAGACGTTAGTATCAGTCTTGAGGGCTGTACCTACAGCAACGATGCAGCCTGGAGCAGGAACCTGCTTTGCAGCACATTTTCTGAGCATGCCCATGCCAGGATGCACATTGCAGAGTGCCCCTGGAGTACATGGTCAGATTTTCTTTTGGATGGAGCAGTGGTGCTCCAGTGCTGTCCTGGACACTCTGGTTTCCTCATGGACCTTTTGTACCCAGGACCAGACTGCAGCTGGGCTGGAGAAAGCTCCAGTTATAAAGCACAGATGGGCACTGGCTTCTCAAATCGCCTGTGTGGCTTTCCACACTGAAATGTATCTTTTTTTTTTGGTGAAACATCATCTCTGTTACCATATTCTACATATCCAAATGCTCGTGCCAGGAGGCATACTGGTACTGCCCTGAATAGTTGCTTTTCTAATACAGGAGGTGCAACATTTGCATAGCTTTGCAGTCTTAAGGATCTAACCAGATTATTGTTGTGGGAAAAAATAGATTAACTTGATTAAGATTAAGTTCTTAATAGATTAAGAACTATTCTTTGTGGGGGCTTTGTTTTTATGACTCTGAATTTTTAAAGATTTCAAGATACATTTGCATTCATAAAAAAATGTATTTTGACTCTGCCCTGCTGAGGCCACATCTGGAGTACTGTGCCCAGTTCAGGGCCCCCCAGTTCAAGGGGGACATGGAACTGCTTGAGAGAGTCCAGCACAGAGCCACAAAGATCCTGAAGGAAATGGAACAGCTCTGTTAGGAGGAGAGCCTGAGGGAGCTGGGGCTGTGCTGGGAGAGGAGACTGAGAGGTGACCTCAGCAATGGGTATCAACACGTAAAGGTGAGTGCCAGGAGCTGGAGCCAGGCTCTGCTGGGTGATGCCCAGTGCCAGGCTAAGGGGCAATAGGGGAAGCTGAGGCATAGGAAGTTTCATTTAAACATGAGGAGGATTTTTTTTTTCCCTGTGAGAGTGAGAGAGCCCTGACACAGGCTGCCCAGGTGGGTTGTAGAGTCTCCCTCTCTGGAGATATTCAAACCCCACCTGGACACATTCCTGTGTGATCTGGTGTGGGAGATCCTGCTCTGGCAGGGGCTGGACTGGATGAGCTTTGGAGGTCCCTTCCAGCCCCTATTCTGTGATCCTGTGACAACATAATGGCTGTCAGTCCTGCTGGTTGTAAGGAATTCCTTTGATGGCAAGCCACAAAGTCCTCAGCAGCCCTGGTAGAGATACAGACTTCCAACCCATTAGTCTGCCCTTTATTTTGTGTATTTATTTTATTTGAAAGCCTCCCTTCCCAAAGCCCACAAAGGAGGAATAGGAAACAATCATCAGTGTGGAGCTGACTTTTCCATTTCCTTCTCTCTCATGTAGTTGTTAACAGTAATTTACAGTTGCTCATTTACATCAAGAGGGCTGTGATCTTTCTACCTAAAGTAATAAAATCAATGTGTAGGTCTTACTAATTTACTGCATGCCATAAAGGCTAACGAATTGTACTGTATAGAAGAATAGTGCCAAAGTATTTACTAAAAAGCATATGATATTGAAAGTAATTCTGCTTCCTCTTGACTTCCCTAACCTCTGGGAAAGTTTATGTCCTTAGGCATGTTCATCAGTTGTGCTGAGGTTATGAAGAAAAGATTCACAGTGAATATTTTGGATGCATGCACACATTTTTCTTTCCATCTTTCATGTGAGGAATGCCATTTGGACATAATTCTACCTTAAGCAAGAGAAAAATCTGAGTGCTTCTGCAGTCAATAGAAATTTTACCTTTTATTTCAGTAGGACAGGACTTTTTCTTCCATATTACCTTTTTGAGGCATAATTCAGATTGGACTGTAGCTCTTCAAGTTACAAAAAGTGTCAAGTTTTTTAATAGAAATCAGAACGTATTATGAAACCAAATAATTTTGCAAGAAATAGTGAATTTCAGGTGTGACTGACTTCTGAATTGTATTACTGCTTGCCAGGATCTCTCCGAAGTGATCAGTAGGGCAAATTGTCTGAACTTGAGAGTAAGATCAACCAATTTGTTAATGAAAGGCAGCCGAGTGTTAAGTAGCTAGGAGTCAGGAGCTCCAGGCTCACAACTAGGAGCCAGGTCTATTGGGCACTTTTATAGATGGAGAGGTGAACCAGGACAAGGCAGTATTGAGATCTGCAGTCACTGCTACACTGAGCAGCTTCTGTCAGCTCTGTGGCCTCGGGTGGTAGATAAGTCACAGAAGCATAGAATGGTTGAGGTTGGAAGGAGGTCCAACCTCCTTGCTCAGTCAGAGCCACCTAGACAGTTGCCTAGGGAGACATCCAGATGGCTTTTGAACATCTGCAGTGATTGAGACTCCACTCCCTGGCCAGCCTGTGCCCACAGCCAGTAAAAAAGAGGTTCCTAATGTTCAGGCAGAACCTTCTTTGTTGAAGTTTTTGCCTGTTGCCTCTGGTCCTGTCAGTGGGCACCACTGAAGAAAGAGCCAGCAGCTCCCTCCTCTTTGCACTCTTCCTTCGGGTACTTCCATACAAGACCCTCACTCAGCCACCACTGCAGGCTGAACCACATCAACTCTCTCAGCCTTTCCTCACAGGAAAGGTGCTCCAGTCCCTTCAGCATCTCCACGGTCTTTTGTTGGACTCTTTCTAGTGTGGTTTTTGCCAGGTACCAGAGCACACCAGCATGACTGCAGAGAGCAGAGCTCCTCTGGGCAGGAGCAGGGACTGAGCCCTGGCTGCCTGCACATCTCCTTTCAAGGCATTTTCCCACAGACACCCAAGTATGCTGGGCTGCAGATGGCTTCATGCTCATCTGCTCTGTGGTGAAGTGAGAAACCTGTGCCTTTGCCATTGCATTCTGCCCACAAAGGGTCCACTTCACAGCTGTAGAGATTCCAAAGTCCTGGGTGAAGCAGTAAGCTCTCCTTCCTAAAAATAAAGCTTTCTTCTTCTATTTGTGCTGTAGTAACTTGGATCAGTAAAAAAAAAAGGCTCTAGGTGAAAAATGTGTGCTGGCGGCCAAACTGCTGTGTGGAAGGAGCCAAGGTGACCATCGTCAGGAGTCTGAGTCAGAAATTCTTCCTAATGTGCAGTGGCTTTAGATGTTAATGCTTTTTACTGTGGGAAGGAACATGTCTGATACTGTGCTACAAGTTCATCTGTTTCCCTTTGTAGTGTGGCCCTGTGAGTTGTGATAGGCCTAATCAAGGTGAAAGGCAAACTTTGCCAGGCCACCCTGAACACAGTGACGATGTCCTGCTTGAAAGAGCTTCTGCTAATGACCAGAAGAATACACTTAGGATTCAACTGGCAATGATGTGGTTTGCTGTAATTTGATGGAGTGCCATGATTCTGCATGTGACAGCCTAGATCTTCTATTGATCTAGGCTGAGCTACAATCCCTAATTTGAGAAAACAGATAGCAAGCTGATTATAAATAAATAATAAAGTGAAAATCTGAATTGGCTGGATACGCTGTTTGCTGCGGAATGTTTGCTCCACTCTATAAGTAACATTTGGTTTGTGTCCAGATGAGGAATGACTTAATTCACCAGACAGGTAAAACAGGATGAATAATAAGACCCTAATACACTGAATCAAATGAGAAAATAAAAACTGTGATAGATGTGACATTTGGAGAAATGTTCAATTTTGTCTGTCACTGTTTGAAATAATGCAATGTACCTAGCAGAGGTAAGAGCACAGCAGCAGCAGGGGTGTCACCGTTTTCTGTTAGCAGCTTAATGTGGAATGCAGAGCTTTTAACAGATCGGGTCTGAGTTAATGGACTGCTTAGTTTTTCTTTCATTCATAGAGGTTTTGTGTGTGGGATCACGAATGGGCGTGTCCCTCTACCTCTGCTTTGTAGCTCATCACTGTCACATATGACATCAGTATTGCTGTAATGTCCAAATGTGTCTACAGACTTTTTCCACAGGGTTCCCGCACCTTAAGTGTGCTGATGAGCTGGTTTTGCACTTTCTTTCTTCTGATGCAGATGACAAGAATGACTTCCACATGGGACAGCCTTCTGCAATGCACTTTCAGAACAGTGCCAGATGACAAATCTCATTTTTGTTCCACTGTTAGTCTGCATGTGCAACATGCAGGAATTTTCCAGAGTCTTTGCTCACAGACTTTATATCCAAAAAAAATTACATCTCTGTTCTCATAAAGACCCTCCTCAAAAGAGCCCCTGGCTACCTCACCTTCCCTCTTCAGTGGAGATCTGCCCTTAAGGAGGGCACATGCTGGGTATTGGTATGTGAAAGAAAGTCCCAAAGGGACTGTGTCTGACAATTTTTCTGCCAAGCAGAGTTAGCCTGAGGTTTGCCCAGCCTGTTCATTTGCACATCAGTATCCTGATGGTCCTCCTCGGCTCTGGAGACTCCCGGTGTTACTTCCAGGCTAGCTTTGCTGTTTGAAGATATGCACACATTAGAAAGCTGGATGTAATCCTGGGAGAGGTTCCCAGAGTGCTGTGGCAGGGCACAGGGCACAGTGCTGGTTAGAACTGCCACGTGGAATGCACTCATCATGTGCACATCCTATCACAGGCAAAGGCCTGCTTCGGACACCATGGAAAGCTGATTGGGACATCACTGCCTCTGCCTGCTTTCTGCCAGTGCCATATCCTGGCCAAAGACACCTCTCTCCCCAAGCCTCCCTGCCCTAACTGTGCCAGTGGCATCCTGCTGCAGAAACTTGGTCTTGGTACATGGAAAATGTATGTGAAGAGCAACACTGAGGAAGCAGAAGTCAATTTGCTTTCTGAAGAACAGATGAACAGCAGACCTGGTTACCATAAGAGCACATGCCCAAGACTGGCCAGCCCTCTAGTGCAGCAGAGATGCAAGCACTCGACACTGACATCTGGAAAATTCAAGTCAGGGAATTAAAAATGTTGTTTCCTGACAGTGGCAGTAACTAATCATCAAACAGCTCAGAAGGAAAAGTGACAAATTCATCCTTAGGAATGCTTTTAACAAATGCGTTCTGGCTCGGCCCACTACTGAGTTTCACAGTCAGCATTGCCGTGAGCTGTGTAACAGCATCTGTGCATCTTTGTCTTCATCTTTGCATTCAGTATTAAACAGAGGCTCTGGCCTTGTAAAGATGCATTAATTACTGTTCAATGCATTTGTCTTCTAGGATTGAAGGTGGGATTTTGCACTAATGATTTGTTGTACTAATGCCCAGTGGTAGCTGAACATGAGATACAGGTGCATTCATCATGGGTTTTGGCACCATGGCAATAGATGTTATTTCTGGACCTGTCTTCTTGCTGTCAAGAACTGTGCTCAGCTGTGTCTCCAGTTCCTCCTTCTTCAGGCTCAAGAGGGCCTGTAGAACTGCTTGGAGAAGAACTTTACCAGTTCAAAGTTTGCACCTCACAGAAATGCATAATTGCAGTGAAACGATTCCTGTGAAGCAGTCCTCTTTGAACTGTAGCCATGTGGAAAACAGGAAAGCACTGTGTGTGTGGTCCCCTGGCCAGGTAGCTCTGTCTCCTTTCCCATGCAGTGACAAGTGATGGATGTGAAGAGTGTGGCCACAAGGAGAGCACTCCATGAGACTTCTCCAGCCTGTTCTCCTCCTCTCTCTGCCTTCTACACCTTTTTTCTAGTTTTCCTCTGGCCTGACCCAGTCCATGGGGGACACTCAGCACCTTTCACAGCATGCCTTGAGTGACTCCATGAAGGATGTGCTAATCTCATCGGGCCCCTGGCATTTGAGCTGAGATGCAGAGGAAAGTGTGCCCCACAGCACCCACTCAGGATGGGCTTTCCGTGGGGACAGAAGTCATGTAAGTTGTGGAGAGGGCTAACATGAGTGTGGCTATTTCAGGTTTTGTGATCAGGGAAACAGCTTGGTTTTGATCCCACTTGTGTTGCAGGTACAGAAGTAATCTATTCAGTCTCTGGAAATGTTAAATTTCCTTTTAAAAGCCCAGGAGGGGAACTCAAACACACAATCAATGCTTGTACTCCTCTGGTCTTAAACAACTACTTCTTCCACTTTCTTTCTCCACCTGCTAAAGCAAAGTGATCAACATCTGAAAAAAGAAAAGGTTAGCAGATTCCACTGGTGAGCCTCTTTTGTCAAACCTGGAATTGTGTTTGCTGGATAACATTAAATTAAGCCTTAAAAAAAACACAAACAAGCAAAAATCCCCAAACCCAAGAAACACAAAACCAAGCAACCAAAAACCCTAATGAAACCCCAATGAAACCCCAGAGGCTCTGAGATTCAACTAATACCTTGGCACTGCCAAAGCATGGTGGAGTTGTAGCTGCTTTAAAGCGCTCTGCTGTTGCCAGTAAAAGGCCTTACTCTGGATAAGGAACTGCTCCTAATGCTCTGGCAGACCTCCCTTGGGCATGGGAATGTATGGTACAATGTTCTCCTGTTTAACTGCTCTGGTTTTATTTAGAGGCAAGGTTAGGGTGTTAGGAAACACCTTCAAAGCAAGCAGAACAGGTTAGTTGTGGGATAGGTAGGAAGCTGGTTTTTTTCACCAGGATCTTCAAAAAAACAAAGATTTGTGAAGCTTTTGAAGTGACTGGGGAGAGGATTGAGTTCTTGTTAGACCAGATAGGAACCTAATTAGAGATGGATGAAAGCAGCAAAGCACTCTGCAGCAGGCAGTTTTCCTGCTGCGTGAAAACTCGCTGAAACGTGAGGATATGGCTAACAGCAGGTAGTAAGGAGAAAGAAAGAAAAAGAAGGAAGAAAGGAAGAAAGGAAGAAAGAGTGAAAGAAAAGGAGAAAGAAAAAGATCAAAATAAAGAAAAGGGAAAAAAAGGAAAGAAACCAAACCATGTTCCTTTTAAGTTTTAAACCCTCAAGCACCTGGACATTGCTAGTCAGGGTTCAGAGAAGACTGGCAGGATGTGAATACAGAAGACAGAAATCTTTTGCCAAAGGCCACAGGAAGGGGTTGAATAAAAAAGGACTGAAGCAGATGATCAGATATCCCCCCCCCAAGCAAAGGGAAGAATTAGCCATAACCAGGGCTAAACTCAGGGTAACAATTCTGCTTCCTCTTTGGGAAAATAACCTTTGAATGGACCTCTGGAGCAAGAGAAAGAGATCAAGGAAAATATGTCAATTTGGGATAATAAAGGAAGCAGAAGGGCCATAAATGGAGCAGATATGCATCCCTAGGCAGCAGCCACCTCTTTTAGCAATTGACAGTGGCCCTCAAGGTGTTGTTACACACGATGGGTTCTCAGACTTGATACTACCTTTCTTCTTACTGCCATTTACATAATATATGACCCTTGGCTTTTGTGTGTATGGAACAATCTTGTAATGGAAACATGAATACGGGAGGTAAATTAGCCACACTCCATCTGTTTTGATGTGCTTCAATTTGAAACAAGTATTTTTTCTGAATGCATTTTTACAAGTGGAATACAAAGACTAACCTGGAATTTTGATTTTGCTTTTCCTTTATCTGTTGTAACCAACATGAGGTGGAACTCTGGAAACTGAGAAAGCTCCAGGACAGAAACCTGAATAGCTTCACTTACAGAAACATAGATGAGAAACATTTCTGTGTTCAGCATGGTTGGACAGTCTGGCTTGATAGGACTTCATTTGCACTTTTCTGCTGGTCATTGTTTGCATGGCTNTTTTTGCAGGCGAAAAATATTAGTTTTTTAAAAAAATTAAACACCAAAAAAAAAAAAAAAAAAAAAAAAAAAAAAGTAAACAATCAAAATGACTTGTCACTAAGCACGATAAGCTCACTTCCTTAGCACTGAGGAGGTGACAGGTCATGCCTGTATGTGATATGATTTTAGATGAAAACAAAACTGCCAGGATTTCCCCAAGTACATGTTGAATTCTTCAGTAATGCTTGCATGCTTAAGTAATATATGCAAGCTCTGCTAGTTTAATTTTCATAAACTTGATTGATTCAAATGTTGACTTTACTACCACAGTTTTTATGCTCTCCTCTAATCAAACTACATGTTTGTTATTTCACTTTTACATATTTTAGTAATTGGATTGTCTACCTTAATGGTACAGTATAGGTTTTGCATAGTTTACTAAGGAAAAAGCTGACTTGATGCTATTTCTTCTATTTTAGTGTAGCATTCTTTATTTTCCTGGGCTGAGCTAAGCTCTTCATAAATTACTTTATGGGGAAAGTATATTATCAAGTTGAAAGGAATTAAACGAGACTAAATGAATTGTCTCTTGCATCCCAGCATCACTCCTGCTCCTTGCCTGGGACTCTTCAGCTGCCTTAGCCTGATATCCTGGTCACAACTTTCCAGTGTCATGCAAGTGTACCCAGTTGCTGTATTATTCTTATGGCTTTCTACTCAGAAAATGCAAATGGCCGAGTTCAAAACTTGCAGCATTCATTGTTGTCTGTCTGCTCTTTCCACTTTCTCACCGTAGATACAACATACCAAAATCCTCCTTTCTTTCCTTTCATTTTACCTTGCAGCTAAAATATTCAAACAGCATTTGCAATTTGGTGCCAAATTAAATTAGATGTGCATCTAGTTGGACATACCAAAAAATGAGACTTCCCAGCTTGCTAGCCAGTGTTGAAAGGCCTTAGCTTTAACAACTACAAGCCTCAGGATTTGAAACGTGTTTTAGTTTCCTGGTCTCCTCATCTGCCTTATGACAAATCTTTTTTCATTTTTTACTCTTATATAATCAGGTTTATAGACACATAAACCACATAAATATTGCAAGGATTTATTTTTGTCTCTGTTTTAGGAAGATTGTGATTTAAAAAGTTAAGGACCTAAGTCTGGGTTTTATCACAATGTGAAAAGACCTTTTCAGATTATTTGTCATCAGAGTATTGAGGTTGATTCAGACATTTCTCTTTACTGATGTACTCTGTGAGACATAGACAGGTTCTGTGGATTATCGGTGTGATTGGATGAGGCTAGGATGTCTGAGCAGAGGGGAGATTCAGGTGCTGCTTAGGATGGATACTGAGCAGAGGGGTAATTCAAGTGCTGTTTGGGATGGATACTGAGCAGAGGGGTAATTCAGGTGCTGTTTGGGATGGATACTGAGCAGAGGGGTAATTCAGGTGCTCTTTGGGATGTACACTGAGCAGAGGGGAGATTCAGGTGCTGCTTGAGATGGATACTGAGCAGAGGGGAGATTCAGGTGCTGCTTGGGATGGATACTGAGCAGAGGGGAGATTCAGGTGCTGCTTGGGATGGATACTGAGCAGAGGGGAGATTCAGGTGCTGCTTGGGATGGATACTGAGCAGAGGGGAGATTCAGGTGCTGCTTGGGATGGATACTGAGCAGAGGGGAGATTCAGGTGCTGCTTGGGATGGATACTGAGCAGAGGGGAGATTCAGGTGCTGCTTGGGATGGATACTGAGCAGAGGGGAGATTCAGGTGCTGCTTGGGATGGATACTGAGCAGAGGGGAGATTCAGGTGCTGCTTGGGATGGATACTGAGCAGAGGGGAGATTCAGGTGCTGCTTGGGATGGATACTGAGCAGAGGGGAGATTCAGGTGCTGCTTGGGATGGATACTGAGCAGGGGGGAGATTCAGGTGCTGCTTGGGATGGATACTGAGCAGAGGGGAGATTCAGGTGCTGCTTGGGATGGATACTGAGCAGGGGGGAGATTCAGGTGCTGCTTGGGATGGATACTGAGCAGAGGGGAGATTCAGGTGCTGCTTGGGATGTTCGTGTATTGTATTACCAGAGGGGTGATCAGTACATGAATTAATACAATTCGTTAATTAAGCTTTGTGTGTTCATAGATAGACTTCTATGCTAAGCAAGTGTCTTTATGAGTGATTTTTTTAAAAGATAATTGAAGGTATTTCTGACAGGTATGTTGTTTTTGGCAAGAAGAAGTGTAGACTGGGTGGCAAGTATTTGTTTTTCTGATACTCCTCCTCCCTTTAACAACCCTTTCCTATATTTTCCAGCAACTCTCACTGGTTGGAGAGGTTCTTTAGCTGACGAGAGCTTGAACAGAGCTCTAAGGTATGTGTAAGTCCTGCCACAAGTGATGTCCATGATTTAATAGGTGGCAATCTCTCTTTGAGTCAGAGTTGAACTGCCAACCCAGTCTGGAGTTTAAGAGACTATGCTGATTGTGCCACTGTGCTTGGGGTGAAACTTAAAAACCAAGGTCCTGTCTGTTTATGGTCCTTAAAGACTTCTGGCATAGGTCCTTTACTAAGCTGCTATATGGTATTGTATTAAGAGTTGTATCTCAAAGGTGGATTAAGAGATCCTTTTGTGTGGTTTCTAAAGCACTTAAGGATTTTGGGGGATAAAAATAAACAGAAGTTACTATGATAATAAAATGCAAACACTCTCTTCTTCATCTTTCAGACAGGAGCACATCACCTTCAAAAAAACCAAAACCATCTCAAGTTTTCTTTAGCATGTAAACTCAGGAGGTATTGACCAGATGTGGGTCAAGATCAGCTTTTAATCAGAGTTTGAGTTTTGAGCTAAAACTCAAACCCAGGCCGAGTTTCAGGTTCTGATCTAGTGGCAGAGTCACCATTGAGATTCCAGCTCAACACTGTCAGAATTGCATGAAGTCACCTGTTCTCCTGAGACTGCCATATTTGCCCTCACCTTCAAAGAGGATCCTTCTTCCCAGGGTATGAAAGACAAGGAGCCAGAGACCGATTTTAAGTCTTTGAAAATGACTTAGTGCTAAGATCCGGATGCAAGGGTTCGTGCCTGGTAGTCTCACTGAAGTTCGTTTCTAGTGCTAGACTTAGAAATAGGTTTGGAAGAAGACAGGTTGGAAAGTGCTATAGGATATCACCTAGCTACACCACTCCATATTCAGCATAACTCTGCAAGTCTTCACTGGTCTTTTTTGAGAGCCACTTGGTAAGTAAAACTGTCTAGGTACTTAGGCAGCACTTGGGCTTAGATCTAAACTGTCTATGCATGGCTTACCATTATTCACAGCACTCTGGAAGCCCACGGAAACTCTGTCCCATCACCTTCTGGCTCTGCAGTAATCCATTTTGCTGAATACTTATCTGTGCACAGGTCAGCACATTTCTGTCACACAGGCTGGCAGCACTTGCCTGGGCAATATAGTAGTAGATGGACATTCTCTGTAATCATGGCATGAAGCAGTCTGTGTGTTTAAGTCTGTCCTTGCCTCATCTGCTCCATTTGTTGTAGGACCTGGTTTGGGCAGAATGGAAGAACTCTCTAACTGGCATTTGTAGAAGAGGCTCCATCCAGATGGGCAAAGAAAATTTCCCTCCAGAGATTAAAAACCATGCGGACTACAAAGCTCATTTAGGGGTAGCTCGGGCAGCTATATTATAGTCTATGATACTGTTGGTGGAAATATTTACCTACTTGGATAGAGAGTTGATAGAGGGATCAGCTCAGGAAGAAGCACTCCCGACAAATCAGTGTGGTGTGAGATCAGAAAGCTTGTACAAATAAAAGGTGATAGGCTTATCAGTTTTGCTCACTTACACAGAGGTGGCTGAAAGAAATGTAAGGTGTAAGAACTCAGGCAAGAAAGGGAAGTGACTGACATGGCTGCTTCAAGACCTGCTGGTTAACCTGAAAGATGAGGAGGAAATGTACAGGCGATGGAAGCAGGGGCAGGTATCCTGGAAACTGCACAGTGACACTCGTGGTTGTGTAAGGAGAGTGGACTGAGAACATCACAAGGCTGGAACCAGGAATATCAAAATATATGCATGTACTTGAAGTTGTTCCAGTAAAGGAAACTCACTTTCATTGAAGTACTGTAAGTTGATCTAAGTGAGTTTCCTGACGGAATGCTTTATCACTTTGATCCCCATGAAGAATCCATCTGAGTGAGAGCCAGAAAAGCATGTAAATCTGACACTACAATAGGAACATTTGTTTAAAATGAGTAACACATCACGATAGGTTTTTTGATAGCTAAAATAAACTTTATGCAGTACAGTCTTGAAAGCATGTTGAAAAATTAATGGATAAAACATGTTTCAGCTCAAGAGTCAGCTATTCAGTCAGATTGCTTCTTTCTTTTTGATTTGGTGTAATAAAAAGTTAAACCTTCTCAAGATTCATTGTATCAGACTGACTGGGTCTGTTATGGTAGAGCACATATTATCATAAAGAGCTGGCTTCATAAAGATACTTGTCATAGCAATAGAAACTGAAGCAGAGACACAGATGCTTGTTGTCGTCTGCTAGTCCTGCCAATGGTTATTGGCAAGTCTGCAATCAAACAGAAAGATGAGAGCGTGTGTTAGGTTGCTGTGCAGAGATGTTTCCTACCAGGTTTATGTAAGCAATTAAAACATATGCTGTCAGGTAGAGCTTGTGCTGCTTCTTCCCATCTATACCTTCTATGAATATATAAAAACAAAGTCCCCAGCAACTGCAGATTTTTACAATAAAATCTGATAGTCAGAAATATGCTTAGCATATTTATTTCAGAACATGTAATGATCATCAGTTTGTCAGAGATCTCTACAAATACACACAGCTTTATACTTAATGCACTCATAATGGTCATCACAGCCACACATCTCCCAACGAGAGACAGCTGCAGCCAGCTCCCCTGCAGGCTACCAGCTGACATATTATCAATTACCAGCAGACTGACGAAACACATCTGTGCCATGTTTTGCCTGAAGAGTGCTGAATCACTTTGCCTGGCACTCTCGAGCAGTGGTGACTAGGTGCATTAGAAAAGCCAAGATGGTGGGCAAGCCAAGAGAAAGAGAGGCCTGCTCCCCATTGTGGTAAAGACCAGGTTTGGAACTGCTCTGTGCACAGCTTGTGATCTCTTCTGTATGGCTTACATTGAGCTGCCCATGCACTGAACACAAGTTGTCTTCAAACAGCACCACAAGAATGCCACAGCCTCAATGCTTACATGGGGGCAATTTAGAGAAACCTAAAACTTACATACATTTTGGAAGGTAAAGAATTAAGAGAGGATGTTTTCTGGAATAATCTGTGCTAATCATTTGTGAAATAACTCAGTGACCTGAGTTGGTTCAATAGCTCAGATTTAATATAAGTACGAGACTTGAATGAAAACTGGCGGAAGGGAAATGTAAAAACTGGAATTAGAAAGAGACATTTGTGCAAGAGGCTGTAAGGGAAATGTCAGAAACAAAATTTCGAGTGATTATTTTGGCTCAGTGGTATATGAACCTTGCTGCACGCCCTAATTTATGATTTCTTATAGGGAGTGTGGTGCTGGCATAGCAAGAAACAGTGGCTGAGGTGAGTGGCTGCCTGACAAACCAATTTAAGATGATGGTAAGCACAGCGATGATGAGTGCAAGTACAGGGGTGAGACTTCCCCACACCCTTACTCCAGACACACTGATTAATGAGTCCATCGCCAGCCCCTGGCTTTTGCAAAAGCTTGGGATGAGATGAGGTATGAGCAGATGAGGAAGAGAAGAGGGCTGTGAAACAAGACAGAAAAGAAATGGGAAAGCTTTGTGGAAGGACTAAATTCTGGCCAAAAATATTATGAAAAATAGAGATTGTTTCTGTAAGGAGAACATTGGGTTTAAGTCTACAGAGACGATTTCTAATAATAACCCAGGAAGAAAATCGACACTAAGCACTTTAATTTTTCTTTTTTTTTTTTTTTTTTTTTATGGGCAAGAAGTACACTTATGGTATCTTCCATAATCCACTTCTTGACCTGAAAACAAAACTCAGAAAAATATGCTTTATTGATTCCTCCATCTCTTACATGTGGTATGTAGTTTATCTGTGGTCCTGTCACTTCACACTTTGAGGAATTCAGATTTTTCAAGTCCTAGGTCAAGCACCATAACCACTGTGCCTCCTACCAACAGAAGCAGGGTCAGATGTGGAAAGGATTAAGGTTCCAGTGCAACCGTGCAGATGCCCTTTGGTTCATGAGGAGATTCAAGCACTGTGTTTTGCAGGACCTGTCTGCTGTGTATATGTTAGATGGCTCTGAAAAACACCAGTGGGCACTGTCTCCTGGAGTACACGTGCACAGCGCACACGTGCAAACTGGATGATGCTGATCGAGGATCCCATCTTTTCCTTACAATACTTCCCTGATATGTCTGACAAAAGTAGTGCCCTGGTATGGTCAGTCTTTGCCAGCAGAAAGGTAGGCATCCTGGGTCGCCGTGGCTAAGGCGGCTGGGGACAGACGCAGAATTTGCCCCTCTGTTTCACCTTGCTGTTAAACATTGAAATGCCAGTAGGTTTAGGTGAGGGTTTAGGGATCATGCTTACGGACCTGGACGCTCCTTTATGGATTTGCAATAGGACACAGGGCTGCTTTTGCTTTGTGTAACCCGACAGACAGAGCAGCAGCAGGGCAGCAGCAGAGGCCGGCAGTTGTCCATATTCTTTAATTGCCAGCACACTCCCAAGCACAGTCCTGGCTGTGCTGATTGCCCTTCTTCCAGACAGCACACAGACATGCTTCAGGGGAGAGCATGTGCCAGGGACCATTCTCAGCAGGCAATTTCGACTCAAAAATCCTGGATCTGAGGGGGCGGGGAAGGGAAAGAAGAGGCTGTGGTATGTAGCGCTGAGCCATGCTGTGCCGCCTGGCCCTCGGGCCAGCGCGCGGTCCCTCGTTATTTTACTTACATTTCCTGTGTGTCTCAATTCTCCCTCTGTTCAAGAGCAACAGCAGCACTTCCCCACTTTCCAAACAAAAAAAGGCCTTCTGAGTGTGCTACAGGAATACGTGCTATTTTAAGTATTCACCGGAGACTAGTCCAGTTATGGCTTTTTTGCAGTCTTCTGGGAAAGCGCATCCATGGTAAGAAATCGTCATCCTGAAGTTGAGGTTCTCACTAGGTTTGAACCTGCAGTGGTCTCCAAATATGCAATTGTTTGAATCTGAGGTTTAAGCTTGGCCCACTGTGCTGATAGCTCTTGTGCAAAGTTCAAGCTTGAAACTGAAGTAGAAGGAGAGAAGGGTTCAACTTCATTGCTCTGCCTGTTGGGTTTCTTCCTCTCTGGGCAATGTGAAAAAGTCAGCAGTCTTATTTTTCCTTTTCCATTGCCAGGGCCAAAGAATGCAGGAATATTAGCCAAGAGCAGAAAAAAGTGAAGCTTTGCTTTAGCTTCAGGGATCCAGGATACTTGCCTTTCTCATCAGAGAGAGAGAGCAATCAGACTGATATACTATTTTCCATCAATCAAGTCAGCAAAACCAGGCAGAGCACTTCCTTTGACATCAATGCAGTGGTGACAGTTGTAGAGTTAATGCATTCCTTCTTAATGGAATACCATAAATCTAGGTTCAATGCTGCCAAAATAATGGCTGCAGTTCTCACTAGAGAAGTCAGCTCTCTTCCTGCATTCCCATGGGCCTAAAACAGTTTAGTTATAGAACTAATAGTAATTATTTACTGTTATTAATAAGGATCTCTAAGGCAGTTTACAGGAGTGGTTTACCTGTTTGAAGTAATGCTATTGCCTCTTGGTTGAGCACACCACAGCCTTTTAGTAATTGCGCCATATTTAACAGCTTCAGAAGAATTATATTTCTGCTTTTAAACCATAGGGAAGAGTAGAAAAGAACAATTTGTGGTTTTCCAGGAAGATATTTATATTGTGTCAGAGGCTCTCTAAACCAACCACAAGTTGCCCAGTTTTAGTGTCTTATAAATAAGGAACTATGTAAGGCAGAATTCAGATGTAGCAGTAGCATGTGGTACTGATACAGGAGGGAAAAAATCATTAATTCACCAGCTGTATTATGTTTGGACACCAAGGAGGCAAAACATTCCCAGGAAATCATCAGATCTAATTTAGAACCTACTTGGAGGTTCAAATGAAAGTCAGAAGACCTCTTTGCAATCTCAGAGAGCTGCTTTGCAGGTGAGGTGCGCAGCCCAACTCGCTGTGGATGGAGCAACAATAGGTGCATTGCAGGCAAAGGTCCTGACACTACTGGCAGCTCAGCATCTACCAAGTCTTTTCCTCACCATATCTTAACCCTGTTCCTCCGCTCCCAAAAGAATTTACTCAGCCCCCAACAGGATTTTGTTTGAGATGTCTAACTTGCTGAAGTTAAACAGCTTTATAGCACTGTTCAGGCTCAAGGCTTTACCGCTCACAAGTTTATCTCACTCTGCAGGGATCATAAAGCACCTTTCAAATTACCAAGCCAGCACTGCTGGGGCACAGCAAAAACCATTGCAGTATGCAGTCCCTTGAGTGTAGCATGTAAGTGTAGCAATACTTTAAACCCTTCTCTGCATGGAAATCTGGAGACAAATGGTAAATATCCAAAGAACGGGTGGTACCAGAGGGGAGCAGATGTGCTGATAACCTGCATTTTGGTTCAGTCTGCTTTCAAAGTGCAAGCATATGAGCAGAGCTTCCTCAGAAGGGACCCCTCCAGAGAGAGCAACAGCACCTCTGCCTGCCTGCATGAGGGGATCTCAAATACATAGAGGTGTTGAGAACAGGAATGCCCTAATGGTGCCTGCCCTCTAAAGCAAATTTCTGAAGAAAAGTCATTGTCTGTGTTTTACAGTGGCCTATTGAATTTGGTGTTCAGTTTAAGCAACCACGACTGATCATATGAAATGCTCAGCTTTGGTTCTGTTTGCAGCCCTAGACGCTCACATACAATGTGCAAGATGCAAATACAACATAAGCAGAAGGTAACCTAGGGGGTCCAAGCCCTGAAGGCTTGTAATGTGTCAGTTCACTTTTTGGAATGGATTTCTTGTTTATGAAACCAACCACTTGAATTTAATTGGGAAGTAAAGGCTTGATCTTGGCATGTCCAAATCATAAATATTCAACTTGCATTTAGTGCCTAATACCAAGCCAACAGCGATAATCAGACTTGGAGAGGGCCAGCAAGGACTGCATGCTGTGGGTCAGCTGAACACTGCTCGTGTTGGCTTGGGTCATAGAACACAAGTAGAGGAAGTGTGATGCTGGCTGCACCGCAGCCCCTTTGGTCTGGATGTATGCAGCTGGCTTTTGGTCCAGAGCTATGAGGACAGACTAGCAAAGAAGCAACACACATTAAGTTGCTCGTGGAACTGTGTTGATGTCTGGGTCAGACAGTCTTGCATCTGTCCAACTACCAGCACAGTCTGGTCCAGGCAGGCATGCATTAAATCTGGTCCCAGGGCCAGACAGAACCGCAAGATAAACACATGTGCCTCCACTGCTCTCTAAGCATACTGGCTGGCAACAAGCAGATCATTTGCCCTGGAGTGACTACTGCTGCCTTTTTCTTTTTTTTTGTCCCTAGCATGTAGCTAATGCATGAAGGCATTTCTGGTCATAGTTATGCCAATGACCCATTGTCATCTCAGCTACTGCAGACTGCATTTACTCAGAAAAATCGATGGTCTTTTTTATTGGACTGAAAAATACGAGTGGACAGGCTTTCAGGAATCACAATCAGAGTACAGTATGTCTGCATCTAATTATGAGGTTGGAGCAATTAACGCTTAGGCTGGACTTTGCTCTGTACTCCAGAGCTGGTTGTTGAGAAAATACAATTCTCAAAAGCTTGCCATTTAAAATTTATTTAGCCTATTTTCAGTTATCGTGAAGGGGTTTACATGCAACTTCTTAGGGTTGTGAGGGTTGAGCTGGGACTCAGGAGACCCTGGTTCAATCTAAAGTGTTCTTTGTGACAGCAGAAAAGTCTTCATTTGTGCTGCTATCTCACCAGCCTCCTGGGAAGTAGTCATTCCTTGCTGTAAAGCAGGACTCCATTAGCTGTAAGGTGCTCACAATGTGGGCTGCTTAAGGTATGCCACTCCTCTCTCAGACTTTATTCTTAATGCATATGACTGCCACTACTTGCACCACTTTTTGTTCCTCTGATAAGCAGAGACTCTTAAATCAAAGCATTACATGATGTGCATGTACATGATTGCTTTGCTCCTCATTCATGAATCCTCTTAAATACCTAAATCTGACCTAATTCAAAACAGTATTTCTCAGACACATACTTTAGATTTAAACATATGCCTCAGATCCATTTAAGTAAAAAATTACAAGTATGATGCTGAAGACCTTTTTTTTGGTTATTTCCCCTCATAACTTCACCTTGCAACACTTTCTTAATTGCAAAACAATTTTGGCTTGAACTTCTGTGTCTCAATCTGTTGTAACTGTGACCTAAAGAACAGTGCATACACATGCAGAATTTAACTGGTCCCCTAGGAATGCCCTTGCACTGGAGAGTGAAGGAGGCAAAGGCATATCCGCAAAGTTATATTTTCCTTCACCAACTTAATTGCTTCTGTTTGGAACTTTTAAAATCTCACCTTACCGTGCAGTCGTTTTCAAAGTGAGCACAGTGTGACTGACCCAAAGAAATCCATTTGCTTTTTTTATTGTAAATTTGGTTGTGATATTTTATTAGGGGAGATTGCAACACCCCAGAGGAGTAACAGTTGGCTGGTTGTGTCACTTTTGGCATTTCTTAGCTTACACCATGCTTAACTCTGCTATATTAATAAAGTCCTTTTAATATGCTTCTGTGAGAGTAATTTCCTAGGGCTTTAAGAAAAGCATATGGAAAACCAAACTCTATCACATGATGTCACACCGAGACACCTATGGGTCATCAGCACAGCTGGACCTTTGTTCCTCCAACAGGTGAGTTAATGGAGTAATTGATAATAGTACTAATAATAGAAGTATTTACCAGTTTTGATGGTTATTTGCTCACAGAGCAATAGCAGGACTCAGCTTGAGATTCTCAGTTACCATATAATGTCTGTAACAGCTCTGGAAAGGTCTTCCTCTTCCTCTCCCTTTATAAGCACATCTCTTTGCTGGGTCTCCTACAGCTTCTCAGTCAGGGTGCAGTGTCCTCCTGCCCACCAACCTTCCTTACTGAGCTGGGCAACCCCTCCTCATGTTCACCATTCAATCCAGCCTTGCAGCTGGACTCTCCTTTCTTGTCTCCTTGGTCAGTCAGACCCAGGCTCCTCGCTCAGTGTTTTGTCTGACCATCTGGTCCCTTTGGGCACACTTCAGTTTCACAGTTGGTAACCTCAGTGGTGTCTCTGATGCAGTCTCTCTCATTTCTCCAATCTTACAGTTCATTCTTGGTCTCAAATCCTCCCTCCTTGTCCCACTAGTTGCCTTCTTCCTCTCTTGCCTTCACTTCTACTTTTCTGTGTTTCCTTGCCACAAATTCTCTGTATTAAAACCATTGGCCCACCTTCCCCTACACCTCCCACCATCCCCTCTTCCTTAAAGTTAGAAAGAACAACTTCTGCTGCTGAATTGGGCTGGCAAACCCTTGCCCTTGGCATGATACCTGACTTGGAGCAGCCCCTAGGTAGGGATTTCTTGGCATACACTGTATGGTTGTTCAGTCTTTATGGAAGTTGCTGGGCCATTGGAAATGGATGTCTCCTACAGAAAGCTCTCCATCTTAGCAGTTGTTTGGTATTATTCTTCTATCTATAATCCTTGGCATTTCAGATCAAATCAAAAGTAAAATGCTGATAAAAGTGATACAATCAAAAGGAAATCTTTACATTTTTGCAGCCATTCTCACAGCGTTTCTTAGCCACCAGTGTGCATAAACTACACGCAGATCCCACATATGCATGGCACTTTGCAGAGCCCTTTGATCTTTGACAGGGATCTTCAAACACCTTTGGACTGGGAGACACTCTCCCAGTCTTTTACTGTTTCGGATGTATTTTTTATCTGAGTAAACACTTGATCTTGATCTACTTAGAAGAAGCTTTCTTTTTCTTCAAATGACTTGAAATCCTTAGCAGAAGATGAAAGCGCAACGTTGTAGCTTCGTGCTTGTGGAGACATTAGCTGTCTATAAGTATCTGAAATAAAACAGAAATTGCATACAGAGAAAATGATGCATAGTAAACAATCACAGACCAATAAGACATCATTCATGAATGCTGGATCAAACAGCTGTTTTTCCTGCCTTCTGCAAAGCGTTCCTGACATACTATGCTCCTTACTGAACAATTACTGCATTTGATGCACTATTACCTCTCTTGATGTTGATTCCCAACCACTTTCTAAAATTTCTTCTGTTAAAACTCAAGGAGTGATTAGGACTTTTGTCCTATCATAACTCTCTGAAGCTCTAAGTCTATAGAATTTTGTACTCTTTTCCATACTCTCCTCCCAACTAATGATGAGGGTTTGACTAAACGAAAAGTCTAAACCAGACATTTTCTCCCAGCGTGGGAGGCACAAGACCCTGCTCAGTTTAGGAGTGCAGCATCAGGATCCTTTCATTAGATCTCCAGAGCTTCCATGCATCAGAGAACTACTACAGCTGTCTCCTCTTGGACCAAGAAAGGGACCAAAAGCAGTGAGGCAGAGCAGGTTGTCTGAGCAGAGCAGGACACAGAGCAGAGCAGCACACACTGAGGCAGAGCAGTGAGGCAGAGGCATCTCCCTGAGGCACTGCAGCACAACTGCTTGCAACTTAGCTCCATTTATCTTATTTGCCCCAGTGCAAAGGCTCCTTTGGCCACAGAGACTCACCAATCAGAATGGCATTTGCAAAGCTGACCAATATAGGTGAACCCAGGGCTTGCTGACACTCACAAGTACCTAAACACCTATGGGTACCTATGGGGACACAGCGGCCCAAGCCTTTGTTTTCCTCCCACCCTTGCTTCCCCATTAGCAGAAGGTTGAGGCAAGCCAGGACATCTAATAGGCCTATTAGCCTTCCAGGACAGCAAGAATAAACCAAATGCCTTAGTCAGTTGTAAATAGATCTAGCCTATTTCTTTCTCAGAACTTAATATTTGCTTTAGCTTGTTGCATGTTGCATGACACAACTGAGAAAATAGTTAGAATTAGTCAAGATAATAAAAATATTCTCTGTCCCTCATTAGAAGTCTTTAAAAGAGTTAAAAAATAAAACGAGGGATCAGGGTCAACAGCTGTTTCATTTTTAGTTATTTTAACTCCAGTTCTCAATTATTTTAATGTTTTTTAAATGTTATCCTTAAGGGTTAAAGGAGAAGGAGTGATGGGAAAAATACAGAGTTCTTCAGTGGAAAATTCATCAGTTAATTCAATATATGGTGCATGAGAAAAGGACAAACAGAACAGAGTTCCCTTGGCCATAAGCTAATAATAAAGTCTCCAGCCAATGTCTGGGGTAGGGCCAGACCTTCAGTACTTCTTCTGGCTGGTGACAAGTTGCTGAAGCCCAGCATTTGTGGAGGAGAGGTTGTTGCTTCCACTGACCAGTGAAGGTGGTAATGGCAAGAGCGACTCACAGTATCCCAGCAGGTCATGTTTTGCCCTGCAGTGTCCCCAGGTTCACAGCACTTTAGTCCAGCATGTAGCTAAGAGACTTCAATGTGGAAGGACAGCTGATGAGGGCCCTGGTGCAGTCAGCAGCATCAAAGATAGGTAAGACTCCAGGGGACTGTTCAGTTTTCTACTGCGCTAAGGCCAATTTGCTTTTTTTTAGCTCATAGGCAGTATGAGGGCATTTGACTTATCTCAATAAGCAATAAAACAGCTTCAAGAGAGGTCAAACAACCTCTCTGTCATAGTTTGAGGGGTCTTGGGTTCTCTTAAGAAAACTACAGAGACCAAGACCCATCCCAGGGGACAGACCTGGTGGTCCCAGGAGGTTGCGGTATTGTTATTCTATTCCCTTTTCCAGTATCACAGCTTATAAGCCAGTGCCTGGTTGATATTGCTCTTTCCCTTCCCTCTCCCCCTCTACACCTCTCTCTGGAAAGAACACAGATTCCTCCTTATCTCATGTCTTGTATGGGAGGTGACTGCAAGCTGGCAGGGAATTTGTGGATGTGTTTGTTCTACCTGACTGCCTCTTGCACACATGCACCTGTAAATGGAATCTCTCTTCAAACATCCAAGCAGTGTGCAGCATCTTCACTCTTAACTCTTCAAAAGGAGTAAGAGTCACTCCCGTCCTCCAGTCCTGGGTGGCTCATGGCCTCAAACTACGACACTCTCGATGGCCAGCCCAAACAGTATTCAGTAAACTCTCTGTCTTCTCCTTACTTTATCTTCTGCCTTGGCCACTGCCTGAGGACCAAAACCTCTGGTATTCAAAGATGAAAAATATTAAAAAGGTGAGCTCCTTCTTTCTCTGTGAGCACTCTTCAGGCTCTCCTTCACCACACGAAGTGGAGCAACCCAACTACCCTTTCTTCATTGCAAACTTTGCTAATCAAAATCAGAAAACCAGAGCACACCTTCTCCTGATGCTCTCTTATCTTGCTGCCCCTCTCCTGCCCCCCTGCGCTAACACACACTTTTGATAGCCCTCACTGGAAGCAATGCCAGCTCTCAGTGTTTGTTAAGAAGGCTAAATCAGGACTTCATAATAGACCTTTTATACTTCCAGTGTTGCCCATTTTACTGCTGCTTTAACATTCATTGCCCAGACTTGGCTTGTATTCCCCCTTCCCAGATCTCAACAACAGAGCACTCCTGTTAACTTAACCATGTCCTTTCTATTTCTACATTTCTTGAGCAGTACAGCCGTGACTTTGGCTTAATTTCCCTGTGGCTTTTAAGCATCTTTTGAATCCGTACATGCGGTTACTGCAAAGTGTGAAAGTCAAAAGGGAGTTTGCAGTTTCCTGTACCTTCAAGAGATCTACAGCCATGTGTTGCCTTTGCACAGGCAGCAAGGAAAATGTTCCCTGTACCAGAGCGGCTGTTGGGTGTGCTCAGTACCCTAACCTGTCCCAGACAAGGCTCGCCTGGCTCTGCTTGTGCCTGGAGGAGTCATGGGTTGCCATACCCTCACCAAAACACAGGGTCCCACTGTTTTCCTGTCTGATTTTGATATCTACTTTCAAAGTGCAGGCCACGCCAGGACCAACCTTCTTCCATCCATCCGGTTCTCCAGTTTGGGCATCATTCACCTACTTACTGTTTCCTGCAGCCTGCTGAAGATGTCAGAGACAGGGAAACAGAGAGGAAGAACCATAGAAAATCTTGCTCATGGGAGCTGCCAGTGCTTTAGCGATGCTCCTCTGTTCAGTTAGTCATGGAGCCAGATTTCCAAAAAGATTGAGGCCTCAGGAACCAGACCTGGCTAGGACCTTTCTCCTTGCTACTGAACAGACAAACCAGCATCCAAACATCCATTCAAGAAGGAGCTCAGCCAGAAGTGAGATTCAAGAGGGCCCTGTTCAGATGCTGCTCCCTGAGGTGCCTAATCTTCCATTGGTGATGCACTTCACTGCCATGGCCCTTTCTTGAATCCAACCCTAGCCAGCTTTTGTGCTGAGGTATTCTCAACCTCAGGTAACTTGTCTGCCTGGACTAAAACATCTGAAACAAATATTTATTGAGCTTGAGATGCAAACCACTCCTTAGGCACACTGTTGCTTAGGGCAGGTCCAAGATTTATCGTGCTCATTGCAAGGTTAGAAATATCAGAGAGAAAAGCATTTCCACAGCACTGTGCCTGTGTGGAGATTGCTCCTGCTCTGGGGTTATGCACCAATGTACCTCTTTGCCCTTAACATACTAATGAAAACAAATAATGTGGTGCAGTCTGATCTCCCTAGAAGCACAAAACAAGCACCATTGTGTACCTAAATGACAATAGATTAAGATCATTATTGTATGTAATAGTCAACACTATCACTAATCAGTAAAAACAGCAGTAGCAAGATGTTCTTTTCTGAGTGAGAGGTTTGTCAGTAGAATTAAGTCCTTCTCTCAAGATATGGTAAGATAAATGCAGGCATCTAAATGTAATATCAAAAATAGCAACAGGCAGGAAGTAGATCTTCTTTACAAAAAAAAAAAAAAAGGAAAAAAAAAGTCAGTTATCAAATAATTTGCTCTAAATATGTCTTTTGCTTTTTAATAAATTATTAATGATCAAGACCCCCTGGATTAATTGAGCCTGCTTTTCATGATGCCTGGCATTCCTCAAACACTGCTTGGTTGAAGTGAATATAGGGATAGGAAAACAATAGCATTAAGTAAACAAATTAAGAAAACCTGCCACTGAAACATCTTTTTAGACATTCACAAACCTTGTGTCAGTAACAGATGCAAAGTGTAACAATTGCTGGTCTTTCAGTAAACCGACAAGAAAATGATGGTTTTCACCTCCTAAAGCCTTTTAAAGACACACCCACATACACAAGACCACAGCTGCATTTACTTCTTAAAGCTGAAAAGCAACGAGCTATAATATGACCACTTAGCTGCTAGAAGAGAGTGGCTCTGTACAACCAACATCTTAAAGGTGGGCCATAAAAAGGTTTTGGAGGATTTCAGCCTGAGAGAACAAAAGAATGTGCTAGGCAGCATCCTTCCTCTTGGGCACTGGGAAGTATTTTAGTGGAAGGCTAATGAGAATCCTCGCACTTTTCTCTCCCCTCTGCAGGTAGATCTCCTCTTGTCTGGATTCTTCACCTGACTCCACCTTGCAGTCAGCAGAGGAGCAGCTCCAACCCATACTTCTGCCAGGACATAACACAATCTAGAGGGTGAAGGCTCTGGGGGCCTGGTCCTGGTGTCAATGCGATGATCTAACTGCACGCTGCTGCTGGATGAAACCTCTGCTTTACATTCTGAGTGAGTAGTTGTAATAAATATTGATAGCTGTGCTCTGTTCTTAATTTCTTTGGGCAGAGCATGCCTGTGAAGCTGTGGAATGACCTTGGCGGAGGAAGCAGTTCTTACCAGGCATCGGTACCCCTGTGAGGGCACAGCAAAGCCAGAGGACCTGTCAACGCAAGCGAAAGACACCGCTTGCTTAGCAGTAGTTACTTGGTGCTACAGGAAGGTAAGGGGTTGCTTACAGGCAGAAATTTAGAGCTGTCACTCAAGTGGTCATCAGAAGAAGAACGAGCACTGGGGCATTGAGACTATGAAACGAGGCATTTTCTTCCTTTGCAAGGAGAGGAAGAGTCCACTCCTGGATCAGTCTTCTCATTTGAGATGGAGCCCCAAACCTGGGTTTTCCTGGCATGGATCCCATAGCATTCAAGACTGTCCATGTGAGCACAGCACTGTGCCTGCCTGGTGCACTGCAGATGGGTCCTGTCTCTGTAGTGGCAGAGTACTACTTGGTGTAGTCTTTTTACCAGTTCAAGGCTTTAATCTCAATTTCCCCCACAAAATTTGTATGCAAATATTATCCTGGTTCACAGCCCTGTTACGAATGGGATTGTCCTCTGAGAGGTTGCCATTTAGCTTGGCTGCCTTTGCTGTAGACTTTACAGATTGGCATCAGAGTTGCCTTGCAGGTACAGACCCACCTGCAGTTGAAGCAGCAAGTATTTTCCCAGCTTTGCCAAGTATTTTTGCATTTCAAAGATGACAACCTGTTTGTAGCACTCCAGTCACTGCATGACTGAAACTGAGCTGAGACTCAGAAATACATTTCTTCTTCTTCTGCACCAAAGAGGAAGCACATTTTGTTTGCAGCCCTTTCAGTTACAGGTTGTTTCTCTGCTGCTGAGTGAGGGGATTGGTTTTTCTGCTTTACTTGACAGAATCAGCTCATGTGTCCTGACATAAATACTCTTAACTCATACATCATCTCCTTAAACTGGCTGATAATTAAAAAAGCGTAAATGATCACGCTTTACATTAGGATTCTGTTTATGAGTAATGGATAAAAGACTAATAAATGTGGTAATAATTTGTTAATTGAGTATTATGGAGTCAAACAGCTTAATTGGTTTCAAATAACCATGGATTAAAGCTGTGCATTATTCTTTCTACTGATATCCTCTGATGGCAGCGATATGTGTGTGTGTAACCTTGCCTTAGTGCCTCGAGTATGGAACTTTACAACTCCAAATACATTTAAACAACACACAGACTCAAAAATCAAGCTAAGCCTTGGTTATGAAGCTAGTGGATTTCTGTAGGCATCTTTTAACTCATATTCCTGACAGTAGGAAGCCATTCCTGATAAGGGTGATTTGCAGCTTTGCACACCAAATGCAACAAATGCATTTTCCATGCGAGGCTTTGCGACTCCTAAGTGTTTCCCTGAGAGCTGTCACTCCTGTGGTGACAAACTTCTGAATGCTCTGGAGAATCACAGCCATTGCATGTTCTTTATGCACTAGATACCTACGTGTACTTTCGGCAGAGAAGTATATACTATCAAAGAGAATGTTGCAGAAGTCCCCATCCCCTACATCTTTTTTTCCATGACAGGTTTATTACAAGAGTGAAGCTCTGAAATTTCTGCATGTCTGTCAAAGCAGACTCAGGTGGCAGTGGAGCAGAACAACACATTTCCTGAACAAAGCTACTATCAATGGATATCTGTTCACATGAAAGTCTTGCATGTCCCAGCTCCAGTGCACCCATGAGTCTTACTGAACCAAAGGTGCTTCCACTGCTATGTCTGCTATGCTGCGCTGCCCATTTTACCCAAGCCATGCAAAAAGAGCTGTATGAGACTGGAAAAGTCTCTTTCACCTATGAGGAAGTGCTGTGGCTAATTCTGATCGTTGCCATGTGTAGTAAGCATCACTTGAGCCTGCACAATGACACTACTGTCACAGAGATGAAACGTGGAGGTGATTTTGACAGAAGCAGAGCAGGTGAGACCCAAAGTGACACAGTGCCTGTGTTCCAGGAAGTTACCCACTGCAGATGGACTGCAGCAAGCTAACATTCACTCACTGCTGCAGGATTCCAGTAACTGAATGCTAACATTTATCCCTATCCTACTAGGGAAATGATTCGTTAACAGTGACAGGGATCCTGGGACACTGGAGAAATCATGGCAGTGTTCTGCAGAAACATCTATGGGAGCACCTCAGCATGCCCACACCAGCATAGCTGATGGAGAGCAATTTCTGTGATAAAAACAGACAGCCACTTTATTTTAAGGCCATTCTCATAATTTGCTTCGTTCTTATCAGAAGAATAGAAGTTTATACTAAATAAATGCTCACTTTCTTTGCTTCCTTCTTCAAATCAGTCACTGTCAGTTTGATATAGAAAATATGGCTGCTAATAGCTTGCAGTGGAACAAACATTTGCATAACTGTTACCTCAGAGCCCATAACTCCGAGCTAATTGGCTGATGGTGATTAAAATGATTAAGTGACTGTAATTTATATGATTAACCAATTAAGCCATTCTCTTGTGATTGGCCCAGGGTAGGCTCTGGGCTGTGAGCTTGTTTCCCAGCATGCATACCGGCAGTGCACAGCATTAAATATTCTTTTAAATACTTGCTGTTGTTCCTACCAACAGCACTCAAGGTGCTTTAAAGGTAGTTTAATTACTCCACATCATTTGTGTAGCACAGAGAGTCATAAGTTGAAGGCAACCCATGAATTATTAACAAAATAAATCTAGCACTGTCTGGGATAACACAGAATTTCCAAAGGCGGCAAATAGGAGAGTGAATTTGATCATCCAGAACTGATGGATGGCTGACTGCTGTAAATGCAGACAGTGTCACTGCCTTGAACAGAAGTTATGCTGATTTACATCAGCATGACATCCAGATTTTGATGCTTGAAAACTGGAGATTCACCAGCAGGTCTGCAAAACAGTAGAGGAAAATAACTGCAATTCCTTCCAGGTAAAAGAAGCAAACTGCCTGGGTTAATTTGTAACTGCTTCCATTACCAGGGCATTTGCCAAGGGAGTGAATGCTGTTTGAGTGAGCTCTGGCTCTTGAAGGAGCTAGGCAGGTGGGCAGGAAGCAATAATTAAGCATATTCTTTGTTAATCTCCTGCTAGGTACACTGAAGGGAAAACTTGCTGTGGTTTCATCCCCTTCTTCACTTCCCCCCCACTTCCCATGGGTTGCTGTTGCCAAAACAAGGGACTGCTACGTTCCCAGCTTTCCCCTCTCTCACCTCCTACCAGTAGACAGTTTAATTCTGTTTCCTGAGGCTAAACACATCACCTTCATCCACATTACTTTTAGCTGCTGTGTGTCCTGAAACCTTAAACCCATTGCCAGTTATCCTGGACTATCAGTTCTGATGCTAAAGTGTGGTAAGAGATGAGACTAATTTGCTTTGCTTTTCATTGTAGCTCAGAACGTACTGCAAGTTTCTTTCTGTTTCCTCATCTTTCTTGGCTGGTTATTAAATGCCAACGTTATACAGATTGCTAGCATTTTACTATCACACAGGTTAACTAGTTCCATATGCAGCTTCATCCCAAACAGTGGCCTTGGCAAATGGGCAAATACTGCACTTTGTTGTTTTCACTCCTGCTGCTACTTAACTGTATTAAGTCTCACTATGACTCAGATTTGTTATTCGCAGTGCCTCGGTGGATAGATTCTTAGGGTACATTGTTGTATTTTCAGGCTAATAATGCTTGAGAAGCTGATTGTTTAATGAAGAATCTCAAAATCTGAACAACTGCTTCTGATCCAAGTGTTCTGTCCAAAAAGGCTTTGACGGGATGGCTCCAGCATTAGAATGTTTTACTGATGCTGCAGAAAAAATACACTGCAAATATTCTCATGCTGAGCCTGTGGTGGAGCCAGAAATTGACCCCCCAGCTCTGTGTTTGTTGGGTAACATTGCCTCCCTTATCACTCACAGAAAGTGCCCAGTGAGCTCTAGGGATGTCTGTGAAACTGCTCGTGAAGCTTCAGTGTTGAAGTCTGCATATATGTCTGCCTGTCTACCACATTACCAGTACATCATTTTAGACCTGACCCTGGAAAGTGTCAAGAAAGCTTCATCCCCCTCTGAAGTAAATAGCTGTAACTTACCCAAAAAAGAAGAGCAATAGTTAAGGCTTGGGCTGGGGCACAGGAAGATGCTGCCTCAGACTCTGTGCATGACCTTGGCCCATCACCTCACCCCTCTTTGCAGGGGTTACCTGTTGTCAGGGGGAGGACTCACACCTTCATCACTCCTGGCATAGCTTGAGGACAAGGCCATTAATATACATAATGCACTCACATAGCACCAGGATAACCTCCATGGAAAAGCTTATAAATAAACATAAATAAAGATCTGATGAGTAAAAGGCTGGGGTCTTGCCCAGGTTTCAGTGAGACTTAGAAAGACCACACGGAAAATGCATCTTAAAATAGACCATTTGAAGGTCATAGCCTCATGCCCTTACCTGTCAAGACCTGAGTGGAGGCTTTGCCTGCAAAGTGATGGCATTGCTGATGACAGCAGCACTCTCCATGCAGGTTTTGGCAGGTGTTAGCCATTCACTTCACCTTTGCTACTGTTCACCCAGGAATTTCTTCAGAGTCATGACTTGCCGTGTGCTTCTGTGGCAACTACCATTTAGTTAAATGAAAAAACACATTTCTGCTGAAGATCTGCTGCTGTGGTATCAGAACTTGGGAAAAGGCAGAGCCTCCAACTNCCCTTCCCTTCCCTTCCCTTTTTGACAGCTTATTAAATACTAAAGACAGTAAAGTTCTACAACCTTTTAGGTCTCTATAGCCAAGTCCTGTCAGCCTGAGGGATCAATCAATGAAAGAACATTACCCAGAAATGCTGAACTCATGCTATCCTGGATAATCTATATTTAAAAAATGAGACAGAGCTCTTAAATGACCTGCACATGGATTTGATCTGCTCCTCCCTTTTAACTTGCACTTCAGTAGCCTGGCTTTAAAAAAATTAACTGTTTCAGTAATGTGGGAGTCCTTTCATTCCTACAGTCTTCTGATTAGTTCCAATAAAACTGCATAGTAATAAAGTTAAAATCCATTAGTGGGTACAAGACACACAACAGAACTCGTGTTCGTATTAAAAAAAATGTAGAGCCATTACAGCCTCCTGTGCAAGTTTGAATTTAGCACGAATAGCTTTTGCTTTTTTCCTTTTATTTTTCCTTTCTTTCTTTTTAATTTAAGACCTCAGCAATGTGAGTTTCATTTCCCATGTAATACTATATAACTTTTCTGGCGGAGTACTGCAGTGACTCGAAACAAGGCTGATGAAAAACACCCCAAAAATGGACAGAGGCACTTAAATAAGAGTTAGACTGATTGCCAGCAGCTAAGACTTAATCTACATGTAAAGTGGCACAACAGGAGTGCATCCATGAGGGGAGGTGTTTGGTACTGAGGACCGCCGGTCCACGTTGTCTGTGTTAGGGCTCAGAGGGCACCAGCAGATGTGCTTGAGTGGAGCACTCTGTGCTTCCTCAGAGAAGACATTGCAGTTTGGTTTCACTCAGAATGATCCAGGTTCTATGATGAGGCAGCACCCTGATGCAGCTCAATGGCTTGTGCAGGAGCTCAACCTCACATCTGATGCTACTGCACAAAGTGGTCCAAAACACCTCTTCAATTTCTGGTTTCTAATGGTGCTTTCTGGTCTTTAAATTCAACTCTTGGAAACACAGCACAGCTCTGAGATCAGCTCTGGCCAAACACTGTGCTTGCACCAGCTCTGCTCCCTCAGCCAGGAAGGAGGCATGACCTGATGGGCATTCTCAGACACCCAACACCCAGCAGCAGAGTCAGGTCCCATACAAAATTACTTTTTAAAATACAGTATGTGGAGTAGTCTCTGCTTTTCTGAGCCTAGTGCCCAGGAAGGGTGGTCAGCCCAGCCCGAGGGGGTCAAATCCTCACCTCCCTCATTGCTAGGCAGCCACCAGGGCTGCAAGCAGCATTTGCCCAGGCTTTCAGCACCCCTGGCTGAGGAGGAAAGTAGCTCTGGCTTTCCCTGTCTCTGTTTGAGTGCTCTAACCACTAAACACCCATGCAGAGGGACAGACAGCCCCACGAGCCCCACCAGCAGCCAGGCTGTAAAAGAAGGACAGATTAACAGGGCACATAGATGAAGTACAAAGCTCTGACAAGTGCTTGGATCAGAGGGTTTCCTCACAGGAAAAACATTAGACTTTCTCCTCCTGAGGAGTAATTGCAGGCCTGGCAGGTGTGCCTGGTGCTTGAAATAAAATAAAAAATTCCATGGCTGCACTTCTCAGTGAAGTCCTCTTTTCCTGGATGAAAATCAATTAACTCTTCACTGTGCCTTGAGGCTAACAGACAGGAAAGAGCTTAACAACAGGAAAAGAGACCTGGGCTTTATTGTACAGCAGCACAGGGCTCCCCAGGCTCGATCCACTCCATGACTCCTCTAACCAAGGGTCCTGTCTCCGCTGTGAAAGTCTGAGGTGTTTAAGCACATGCTTAACTTCAGGCATGGGAAGGTTTTCAGCAGCCTGATGTAAGCCTGGCAGTCACCTTTCCTCCTCCCCCCACCTCGGATGGGAGGTACATACCTAATTGTTTTCTACCCCTTTGAACATTTCCACTCCACCAGTGAAGAACTGCTGAGCTGGGCCCTTCTAGAGTAACTGCTCTGCCAGGGAAGCTGCTTGTTATTCCTCTCTCATCTAGTGCTGCCTTTTATTCTTGGGAATGAGGGCTTGTTTGCATGCTTAGGGGAAATAGCCTTCTAGAAATCCCATTTAAGATGCTGCTAGCCACTTAGGTAGTGGTCTTACCTTTTCCAGTCCCAGTAAGTCCTTGGCTGTGTCACATCTGGTTAGGCACTGTTAGAAAATTATATGTTGCATTGATTGCCTTTCATTTTTTAATTAAGATAGAGGATAATCAAACATGTGGTGTTCCACCTTTATGTTAGACATGATACTCTGCCCTACTATTAGCTGCTAAATTTGTCTTCTCCTTAATGTAGATCCTCTCAAAATAAGAAGTATTTACATGCTCCTTATCACCTTTAGCTGTTTCTAAACTCTCCAATTTCTGTTATGCCATCTTTAAGACACAACAACAAAAGAATCCTTGTGAGATTCATATCATGCCATTACAATAGTCCCTGGCTCAGTTTCTGTTCTTTTCTTCATCTAGTTTTTGTTGTTGTTGCTGTTATTATTTCAGGTGCTGCTGACAGTTGCTTTCAGAGTGGCTATAGTAAGATTTGAACCAAATATGATCAGATACTTCAAATTAATCTTTCCAGCATGAATTAATTTTTAATTACAATGCAGAACTAATGTCAGTATATTACATCTTCACCTTATTTGAACAGGACTCTACCTCAGGTTCCTAACTCCTAACTTTCTCTGCATCCTTGCTACTTGGTGTCCCCTCTTACAAAGAATGACAATGATTCTGCCTCTGTACAGTGCTGCCTGTGTGGGAATGTGTCCCTGTACCTTCTTTTCAGTTCCTGTACCTGGTCAGATCAGCTTCTTCAGCTGCATGCTGGGGCAGCCTGTGCCACCATGTGCTCTGCGCTGTGCTCCTCTTCTGGTACATCAGCAGCGAAGACTGAGGGAACACTGAACAGCATCTTAACATCATTGGCATAGTAGACAGATGCTCAACTGCTGATATGCTTTTTCAGTTCGACTACTGCATGAATATAAGTGGACAATCTAATCTTAATTTAAAAACATTAAGTTGTGGAGAAATTCTTCCTCTCCTGACAGTCTGCTGCAAGAGCTGCCTTGGTCACCTCACAGCCTGTGTGTTTCTGGTTTCAGTTCTTCTGCTTTTGGTGTTGCTGCCTGGGTCTTGTTATTTGTTAACTGAGAAGTGATGAAGTTACTTAGAACTTCTGTCTTCAGATGGATAAAGCAGCATTAAGTTAGCTCCTTAATTTCGCCTTCATAACCTAAAGACACAGAATTTGTTTCATAGGACAAATTTTCCAGGCCCCAGGTTAATCTTGCAGATCTTTTCTCAACCACTGCTTTGACACTAAAAAGAAAAAGGACATTCTACCAGTGAACTGGTACTGTATTTATAGACAATGTCACCCTCATCCTCAGCTATCTATCAAAACATCACAAGTACTTTGGCCATAGTTTTACACTGAAAAATGATTCTTAATTGTCTGTCTGCTGTGATCCCTCAGTCCTTTCCAAAACTACTCCTTTCCAGTGTTAACAGTATGCATTCTCTCAACTTGATTCTCTCTACCTACATGGCCAAGTAAAGGATTTTGTTAAGATGTGTATTGTTTGACTGCTCAGCAGGATTATGACAATACCTATCCTCATCATTTTTTGATCATTCTTGATCCTTGTCAGATACACTTCACAAATTTTAGATTCCATACAAAATTATGAATGTTTCTTTTTAGCAGAAAGCAAATCTCCACAGAACCCTACTAGAAATATTCTCACAGATTCATTGTGTTTCATTTATAATTATGTTTTGAGATAGAACAGTGAAGTAATTTTTAACAGTAAGATACAATTTTTAATGACCCACTTGCATGAGATGTGTATGTTCTGCATCTGAGCATGACAGAAATGCTGGGGCAGAAGAGGGTTGGTATTTGTTTGTCCTTTCAGAAGCTTCACAAGCAGAGGAAACAGTGATTGGCGTCAAAGTTTTCTGCTCAGTGGTCTTTTTTTCTCAATTAAAAAACCAAACAAACAAACAAACAGCAGAACTGAAAACTTGCACCTAAAGGACAGTTAAACAAGAACATCAATGTGGTGCCTTCTGGAATCATAGTCCAAATGCTTTAATATTTCTTCTTAGCTCCTTAACCAGGCCACCTTACACCAGGAGCCCACTCTGAAGAATTACGGCACATTTTGAGACTGCTTTACCATGTTGGAGGCTAAACTGCTGAATCAGCACTGAAAGGGAGGGATTCCAGTTGTGAACAGCATTTATGCACAGGCACATTGGGGACCTGAAAGGAAAACTCGCAGCTGTTCTGTGCTTGGGTTTTCTGAAGAGAGGAAACTCTTTGAAGACTTGATTTTTGTAACATGCTGCATTGTCCTGTGTAGAAATGCTGCCTGTTTTCCTCTTCTTCTTCTTCTTCTTCTTCTTCTTCTTCTTCTTCTTCTTCTTCTTATTATTATTATTATTGTTATTGCTGTTATTATTATTCCTTTTCAATTTAGGCACTTAGGCCTATCTACTTAAAATTGAGCACCTGTCTGCTTTGTGTGTGACACTGCCTTGCTCTATGTAGCCCTAAATCTCGAGTCTTGAGCACTGAGTTGATTTATGCTAACTTGATGGGGTTTACCACAAATTCCCCACACCAGCGTAAACCTTTAAGTTTCAGGTACCTCAACAGATATTCTTTACTGTAAACTTCTTTTTTCTGCCTATCTGAAATTCTCTTCTGCCTGCCCTCTTGTGCCTGACTAGTTCTCCTTTCACAAGACTTCTCTGAGGGCACAATCACACACACCCCCTCCTCCTCTTTCCCCCTGGTCTCTAAACACTACTCCTGGCATGACTCTTTAGAACCTTCTGCTGAGCACATTTCCTTGCAAGTTTGGCAAATGGCCTAAATGGGGCAACCTTTTTCTCAGTTCGGTGATGGTAGGTCAGGACACAAAGCCACAGAGATTTTACTGTGCTACAAAACTGGGTCAAAGATACCCTCTGAAAAGGCCATCGTCTACAGAGAACAGGATGCTTAGCCAAGTGTGTCTGTCTTAGTTGAACCATTTCTCCTTTCTTTAAGAAATATTGCACTTCAACCTGTAAGATTGCCTGTAATGACTGTAAGAGGGGACCAGGTGGTTTCCCACTCTGCACTTGGCACTTTGTGTGGTGTTTAACAGGCAAAACATCTCGTTGTAAAGGCAAATACACGTTCTTGTTATGCACAAGAAAATTCAAACCCTGATATCATCTCCTGTGAAACCAGTTTTGCAACCATCACTGCTCAACTGATTGCATATCTGCTTTGTGTTTCCCTTCCTCCTAACAGATACAGGCTACAGGCTTAACTAATGAGAAAAGGTAATGTATTCAGGCAAAATCATTTCTTGATATCATTCCAGAGGACACTGCTGGTACTGGAACTGTGGTGGCTAAAGCAACTACAGTGGTGCTGGTGAGGATGCATCCTCAGCTATGCCAGAGGAGCCCACAGGTCTGTACAAGTAACACCAGTGCCTAAGTCATGCCCTTTCTCCTCCATCTGGACGTCACCCATCTCTTCCTTTTCACTTGCAGAGTGTGTAATTTATACAAAATACTGATTAACTTTGCAGTATTTTCTCATTTAAGAGGAAGGTTACATTCAAAATTTTGGTGTGAGTGTGCAAAGAAGTGTTCAGTGAATTAAAGTAAGTGGAAAGTAGCAGGGAAGGAAAACAAACACTTGACATGTGGACAGGGAAAGGGACAAGGTGCAAACTTCCAGGCAAAATAACATTAAGCACCATCAGTCTTTGACCTAGAAATAAGGAAGGACAAGTGACAGAATATCCAAAATTAGATCCTCTCAGTGCCACAATGTGGCAGTTCTAGACTTAGCTCCTAGTTTGATTGCACAGTTACCTTCCATCTGCTCAGAAAAAGCTTTTTCACTTATTAAATTACCTCCTAAACGAGTGTCCCTGTCTTAGCTAATGTGACAGACATAAAATTCTTGAAACTGCTTTAAAATCATCCCCAGTTCACTTAAAATCACAAGGCCACCCCAGCCAAAATGCAAAACTTATTATGAATATCCCTATAAGCAGCTTACTCTTCAGTATTTATAGACCTTACCATCTTAAAGCAATCCAAAAGCCTAAGACATGGTGACAGCACTCTCCTTTTTAAATGCAGACCTTCCTGCTCTGAGATTGGATCTGCCTGTGATCTTTATAGCTGCTCCCCACGCTATGAGAGACTTGAGTCTGGGAACAGCTCAGCCAGCCTGGGTGGTTCAGAATTTACATCTACATTCTGAGCTTTTAAATGCACAGCCAATAAAACAGATAATGAGATTAGGTTAGACTCGAATGCTTGGGGATTTTTCTGCCACTGATTGCCTAGAGCAAGAGAGGTCAGAAATTACTCTCCTTCTTGCAGGTGCCTTATAACCTTTGACTGCTTGGTTCATTCAGTGTGGCAGATGAAAATCAAGCTGTCATGATCAAGTGGTCAGAGAAGAGTTCCCTGGGAGTAATGGCACAGAAGAGTTTCTTGGAGACCTACAGCCTCTTAGAGAAACAGCAAGACCACCACTGTGACCAACGTACACTTCATTGTGGTAGAGAATCAAGATTAGCCTCTAAGGGGCAGTCTCTGTAGCATCTACTTCAGCAATTTTTTGTCTGTGCAAACACATAGGAGATGGAGCAGGAGAAGTAGAGAAATGGCACACAATGCTTCTTTGCTTCCTTAGGGGTGTCACACTTGAAATATGAAGCACTCTCTGAGCTGATGACTTCCTTCTGCTGCTTATACATTATCCTGCCTGGGCAACAACCAAGTTCTGTGCAATAGTACTTCATTATTTTAATTAAGCTTATTGCAAGAGTAATCATCATTGCCATCAGTATCAATCACCAGTAATATTTCCAGGGATGTCGGTAAGTGATGAAGGTCCTAACTGACAATAAATAATAATGCTCCTGGCTGGTGCTGACACTTCATTGGACTTTGCTGTGTTGCTCTAAATACTCCAGGGCTTGCTACAAAAAGAACTATTTATCTATGACAAGAGCTGGGTCTGCATCATATTTGTTTTGACTTCCCAAATGGATATGTTCACAATCTTTGCAAAATTTATCCTTTTTATTATGACAACTACTGCGTCTGAAACGCATTTGAAAAGAAATTAGAGAGGTCTCACTCCTCTGCTGCAGAATTACTTTCTCACATATCCTTAATTAATATCACTTTGAGTAAGTTCTCTATTTTCTTGGAAGAAGACAGAACAGATTCACTTGAATGACAAAAATGCTTTTGCCCATTAGTAGGGCAGTCTGAGGGGACATCTTTCTGCTCGCATCAAAACAATCCCACAGCATCCAGCTCTGACTGAAATGTGCAACTTGCACATTTAGCCCAAACCATCAGCACATTTGTTGTTATGCTGCTATGGTTTAAGCACTCTGCCTCTTCTGGTTTGTGCTACAAATTTTCTTACCTTGACAAAGTCACTTCTGGCATTTTAGAAATGGCTTTTCTGCTCTCACTTCTTTGCATGCTTATTAATGCTCTGAGGAAGATCATTTGCAATTCAGCAAAAGGAGATACAGGCAATTGTTCCAGAGACACAGAACTTAAAATACCAGCATAATATTTCCAAGAAGTTTCAAAATATTAATACCATGGACAATAACCCTGAATTCTCTTTTTATTATCTCCCATATAAAAGCAAAATCCAGGACTGTTCAAGAGCAGTCATCCCCCTCAACAACATCTGAGCTCGGCTCTAAGGTCAGCAGCTGACAGTCCACCTTTCATTTCTGTCTGTCCTTCTTTCACCTCTCTCTCTGTCTCCTTCAAAGTGCAGGCACTGAACAGATGTCCCTGGGGTCTTTGATGGGTGATAGCAGAGGCTTATTTATTGCACTAAACACAAGACAAGGCTGACATTTTCCTAACTCACATTTTCAGGCCATAGGAAGTTTTCTGGTTTGTACATATTGATAGGTAACAGAATGTGAAATTCTCTTTAGTGACACAAACCAGCAGTAAACACAGCACACAGTGCTTTGCAGGACAAGAGCTCTTGCAAATGCCCACCTCAGTTCATGTGAGTGATACAGTTATTCAAGAAGCTCCGAAATAAGGCCCATTGGAAGCAGTCATCCAAAGGATGACACTACACAGGACTTCAGGGGCTGTGGGGCTGTGGGGCCACCAAACAGCTCTCTTCAGCAGTGCAGAGGTGGGTACCCCCTGGAGATGAGACTACAAGGATGTAGTTCTATTGATTCACCAAGAATTGAATACTCCACCCTCCCATGGTCACTCTGTCCAAGATGACCACCAGCCTTTACCTCTGCTACTAGCCCTTCTCTGTTTGCAAACAGCAGGTTTAGAGGGAGCCATCCCTCATCTGCTCATTCTCCAGCTGTGCTAGGAAGGTATCTTAGACACACCTCAAGAGCCCTTGGGACTGCTTCCTGTCTGCTGTGTTGTATTCCCAGCAGATACCTGGAAAGTTGAAGTCCTCCACACACACAAGTGCTAGCAATTCTGAGACCTTCCCCAGATGCCATTAAAACACTTCATCGACCTCTTCATCGACCTCTTCATCCTGGTTGGGTGATCTGTAGCAGAGCCTCATCATGACATCTGCCTCGTGCCTTACCCCACAAGCATTCAACCCCACCATCACCTTCATCATCATGCTCGAGGCAGTCAAGAGCTTCCCTAACATACATGGCCACCCCACTGCTCCTCTTTCTGGGACTATCCCTTCTGAAGGGCCTATAGCCATACAACACAGCACTCCAGGTATGGGATTCATCCTACCCAGTTCTTTCTTGCTCCCAACACCCATTTCATCTGTGCTGCAATTTTCCACATCCATATTTTCTAATGCAAATATACCTGTTTAGTTTAGGAAATGTATTGCCTACATGCCTGCCTATCTATCTACCCACTCACCCACCCATCTGCCTACCCATCCACCCACCTACCTACCTACCTACCTACCTACCTGCCTACCTGCCTACCTGCCTACCTACCTGCCTGCCTACCTGCCTACCTACCTGCCTGCCTACCTGCCTACCTACCTACCTGCCTACCTGCCTACCTACCTGCCTACCTACCTGCCTGCCTACCTACCTACCTGCCTGCCTACCTACCTACCTGCCTACCTACCTGCCTACCTGCCTGCCTACCTGCCTACCTGCCTGCCTACCTACCTACCTGCCTACCTACCTGCCTACCTACCTGCCTACCTGCCTACCTGCCTGCCTACCTACCTACCTGCCTACCTACCTATATCTTTCTTCTTACAGAATTACTCTGAAACCCAATGTTAAAAGTTCAGTATTCTTCACTTCCCAGAGGCTGAACTGCTGAAGTGCTGCCCTAAGGTCAGCCGGTGTGGCCAAAAGGCTGCTGATGTGTTCCTCTTTGTGACTGTTCAGTGCTGGAGGATGCAGCCTGTTCCACCTGAGTGCTTATGGAAAAGGAAGCCCCAAGAAGCAAATTCCCTGTGCTGCACCAGCAGTTTATCACACAATCTATTTTCTGAACATAAATACAGTTAAAGTCTGCTCTGAGATCCAGCCCGTTCCTAGCTAATCCACCCCTCTGAGGACTGTGAGCACAGACAGAAACATTACCATTAGTGTTTTGAAGCTGTGATTAGGGAACAAAGCTATCATCACTTCTCGGAACGGGAGTTGCTCTTTCTGTTTTTCCACCTCCATGCTGCATCCCATCTTCTCCACAACGATGTCTCACTCTCCTGGTTTCTCTCCTTACAGGTTAACACCTGAGATATATGTGCCATATATCTCTTCCAATATATCATTTTAGAGTGAGTCACATTCCTGGTGCTTTGGGCTCTTTTAAAAATTACATTTTACACATCAGTAAACTTGTAATGTAGGAACTGCTTTCTTAGTGTTATTTATATCCTTGTGCAGCAAAAGAATTTGTCAGAGAGTAATAGGAATGTTATTTATCTGACAGCTCAGCTTTATTGACTGCTACATTTCCTATCCTTCAGTACTTTTTGGCAGAGGAGTAAATAACAGTGTTATTAACCTCCAGCGCCCATATAAAAATATGCAGTTGTTAAGAGGTAAATACTACTTTGATTATTATTGCCCCTGTTTGCTTTCTCTGTAAAAATATTAGATTCATTTGCGGATCTAACAAAAAAAAAAATTAAGTTGTAGGCAATTCTCTGCCCACTTGCTCTGGGTAGTGTCTGGTACCTTCAGTGATCAATAAGGACTGTATCACACTTCAGCCACCTGGCCAGGTAGGATTGAAATAAGGATATGAAAATAGGAAGAACTGGGCGAGTCAAACCAATGTTTTTAGGGCTGTGCTGATGTCTGTTTGTGCTGCATCAGTGGCTGCTGCCTTCTCTGATCCATGCTAACCTCAGAAAAATGCCATCCAGACTTATAAAGGGGCTAGACCTATTAATGTTTAAACAGCAGAAGTCTTAGACAGTAGCAATGGAAATCCATTCAGTCCTAAATCCGCAGCACTTTCAGCAAGAGCTGAGAGGCACACAGAGATCATACCCTCAGAAATATTTTCTCATCAAGCTTTCTTAGTTTTGAATATCAATAGATGTGATGCATGTGAATATCTTGGGAATCAGAGTCTCAGCACCTCACCAGGGCTGTTCAGCACCTTGCAGGATCAAGGCCTTTGCACATAACTCTCCCAATCCCTCCAAGTGCCAAGACTTCATTACAGAGAAAGGTGCTTCTGTTTCTATGGCAATTGCGGCAGCAGGAAGCATTTAGGGTTTGCTGCTCCAGACAAATCCATCTTCTGATGCTCATTGCAACTTCCCTCTTTAAAATCTCATCTGTTTCACCCACAGAAAAAAAAAATAGTGACTGGTAGCACAACAGGATTTTAGATGTCTAGTGAACAATGCAGACTTGTATATCAAGTGTAAGTGTACATATTGAGTTACATTCAAATGATGTGAAGAGCAAGTATACATGGCCACCCTCTGGTGTCTAATCCCTGTCTTTTGTCCTCTGCTGTAGCCCTTCTGTGTAAGAGATCAAAACCAAGTTGGAAGTATCATTACTTCAGACTACAGAATGTGCTGGATTTTGGCTTATGGAGTATCTTTGCTCTAATAGGTGTTTTTGCCCTCCTTATTGTATGGCTCTGCCTGGCTCCACGAATCAGCTCAGGAGAGCAATTGCTATCCTTTCTGAAACACCAGACACTGTGAGCTGTTGTGAGCCTCACATAGAACTTAGCAGCAGCTGTGCTAGTGGCAGGATGGAAACACCTTCCATGTTCTTAACCAGAGTCTTCCCTGGTGTCTTGGTGAAAGTATCCAGGCTTCCAGGCTTGAGAATAGCATCAATACAAAACACTGGGCTTAACCTGCAGGAAGACAAAAGATCTTGTCCAACAGACATGACAAGGTGATGTACTTTCTCCCTGTGTCCTCTAGAGCCCAAAGTGTCATAGGAGTCCTCTTCTTGATGTCTGTGAGAGCTGAAATTAACTGACAGCCCACGGTCTCACCCCTGGCCATGTTTGCACTGGTGAACTGTCTCTTGCTGCAGGCTGCAGCTGGCCCGCATATCTCAGCACCAGAGAGGCCACAGCACAAAGATGCTTCAAACAGCATATGGAAAGAAAAGATTGTCAATTCTGGCCAGAGGAGCAGCAATATGCACATGGTCTTTCAGGTGTGGTGTTAATGTGGTCAACAGGGGTCAATACAGTAGGAAATATATGAGGCCATGTTGTCCAGGTGTGGTCTCACTAGGGCAGAGTAGAGAAAGAAGTTAAATACTTTCACAGCTCTGTTAAGTCACTGTTCACCAAAAAGGTTTTTGGCCCACGTGAACAGGTGGCATCCAACATGTCGTGGATGGGTTTTTGCATACCCACCAAATTTTAATCTCTCTGCCTCCACTCACAGAGACACCAGCACCATTGCCAGCCTCTCTTCTCAGTCACGACTCATTTTGCTAGTCAGGCAGAGTCAAAGAGGACAAATATCAAAGCAGACAGAGGTCTAATGGTGCAGAAGCTCAGGAATATCTGACCAGTAGAAGGTGGAAGTTCAGAAAGAAGTTACCTGGAGACATGTGTGAGTGCTGCAGCTCCATTTCTAAGCATGAGAGACCTTCAAATGATCACTGAGCTGTAGTCCTATGCGTTTTAATACCCCCAATAACATTCATAGTTGCCTGATATCCTGGGCTGTCTGTGCTTCCTTAGAACTTGACAACCACTTCTGCTCTACCGAGGGCACCACATGCACAGGAGAGAGCATTGGTGAGATGCTTATGAGTGCAAGGCACAGTCCATAGACAGGCTGCTCCTGGGTGCATGTTTGCGTCTCAGTCATCTGTGATCATGGCAAGAGAAAAGAAACAGGGAAAGAAAGCTGGAAGGAAAAGATAGTCATAGGGAGAAAACAGAGCTATTAAGGCTCATGGAAAGAATTAGAAGAGGCTGGAGGGTTTCATGTGTTCTTTTACCTGTCTTGTATGTGGATTTAAGGCTTGCTGGAGAAAAGGGTCATAGACGAGGCCTGGTAGAGATATTAAAAGACTTTGCAAATGTAAGCAGCTATGCATAAAGGGCCACAGATTTACCTGCCAAGCGTAGGGACTATTTCATAACAGTTTATCACATCAGTGAATTAGTCAGAGGAAGAGCAAACAAATTTCACAATCACCAATCTCTTGCTATTCCGTAATCACCCATTCCCCTGCTATTCCCTGCTGCGAAGCATCAGATGGATTAGTTCTTATACATCCTGTCTTGCAACATAAATAATTTGTTTTAAACTCCAACACCATTGGTTGTAAGAAACATTCAACTTATTTATTAAAAAAAAAACTCAACAAACACCCATCAGCTACACACTTCTCAAGTGCTGAGAGCCTTTAGAGTGATCCTGTTCCTGCAGGGTGCTGTCTTTAGGGAAGAACACACCATACTGGCACAGGAAAGCCATCTAATGAAGATGGACACAGAGGAGTCTGACTTAGGTTAGTCTGCAGTGACTTCCAGTCTTTTCCTCAATGCAATTTCATTGTTGCACTTTTATGATGCAGACAGAGCTATGCAGTCAGGCCAATCACTCAGGAAATGCAATGCTGGTTATACTGATACAGCTGAGTCAGTCTATGAAACCTTCCATAACAGCATGGGCTACCTCCTGCTTTACTTGGGACAACAAACTGTTTTGAGGCAATTCCTTGTAACTTTAAACTTCTGCATTTGTCTGGAGTAATAGAGAGAGGTAACCAGCAGTGTAACACAAATACATTTACATCTTCCTACATTTAAGTACATTATCCACACTGAAATTTATTAAGAGAAAGTTATTTATTTCACACTCAGGATTCCTGAAGTCTGCAAAATCAGCGATATGGAAATAAGTGATTTCTGCTGATTTCACATTAAAAAAAAAAAAAAACCAGCCAAAATATTTTAAGTATAATTTAGAATAAATAAATAAGTAGATAGATAGATAGATAGATAGATAGATAAAAAGTACTTCTTTATTTCTAAGATTTCTAAACCGTTAAAAATCGATCACTCCAGGAAATATTTTTTGTCATCTGAGTTATCCCTAGCGTGGAGTAGTCACTTCAATTTTGCAGGTTACATGAATTGTTTTGTTTGTTTTTCCTTCTGGAAGCAGGTATAGTTACTGTAAATGGGTTTGTTTTCCTGCCAGTAGGGAATTACAGTTGTTTCTGCAAAGGGACTTAGATGCCAATGTCACATGAAGTGCCTTTGCTACCTCAAGACCAGGGCATTCTAAACACATTGCAGAAGGGCAAGCTCTGTCTGCCCATTATTTTTCACAAAGCTGTGGGATGGGAAAGCTTTTCTTTGTCCTGTTGAAGCTTAGTCTCTTTGTGCAAAGTAAATATGCTTCAGAGTAAATATTGTGGTCGCCTCTAAAAATCCTGGTGTTGAGAAGCAAAAATAAAGGGCTTGGAGCACTTGGAGTCTCTTCCTCTCCCTTGGCTGCCACCAATCCTTCTGCAGCACATCCTGTGCTTGTCACTCTACTCTGCTGATCCTCTGAAGATCCCAGCATCAGCTATCACTCATTGTCAGGGATGGGAGAAGGACCTCCAGAAAGAGAAGAGGATGGTGACCTTGTGGGGAGCAGGTAGCATGGGACACTTCATACTTCTGCTTCTCCCTCCTCTGTGGCACCTACCAACAGCAGGGACTCCTTTTCCTTTCCTTCCTCACTGGGAACATTTAACTACCCCACAGGTAGCAATGCAGCTGCACCTGGGGCAAGGGGGCTTTTCAGAGAGGACATGAATTTGTGTCCTGGGAGGTGGAAGTGCCATGGCTCCAGGTCTTTCATATCTTGGAGAAAAGCCCTAATCACTGGAAAGCCCTAACAGCCCCAGAAGCCCTAAACCCTGAGAAAAAAAGGGCACATCATGACATTAGCAGCTCTTGCCAGCTGCACAAGACATGCTCAGGTCCTGTGTGCTCTGTAACACCACCTACCAACAGACTACAGTCACTGGGGTTGCTTGAAATATTAAAAGTTCTCCAACAACTTCTAACTAACCTTTCCTTTGGGAGATGTAGAAGCCTTAAAGATGCTAGGATTTTGCACTGCTTCCCACACCTGGGTCCTGGCTGACTCAAGGCCCAAAAACTAATGAAGCCAACACTGCACTTTATTTTATGCTGTTCCTGGATTCAATCACAGAGTCAGGTTGGTCTGCAGAGACAATGTAAGGTCTTCTCCTGTTAGTGCCATCTGGAGTGATTACTACANTCCTCCTCATATTTAAATGAAACTTCCTATGCCTCAGCTTCCACTCAGTGCCCCTTGTCCTGTCATCAGGCATCACTGAAAAGAGCCTGGTTCCAGAATCCTAGAATCCATGATTCTATGACTCTAGGATTCTGATCTTCACCACCAAAAGAATTGCTAATTAAAAAACAAAACAAAACCAAAACACTACAACTACTGTCTGGATAATCTTTTAAATTTGCACATAGCAAGTGAACAACATCAGGAATTGCTTTCTCTTCTTTGCAGGGCAGACCTATTTACTGTATTTGATGTGTAGAGTAAATCAGGTCCTCGGTACTGCTGTACTTAATATTAAGCCATGAGTTTTCAGGGATAAGGTAATGCATGAGCGGAAGCTGTAAATTAAGGGTTTTTTTCCCCCAATAAATAAGCCTCTTGGGCAAGTTTCTGTCATCCTTTCTCCACTTCTCTCTTATTATTCTGACAATTAATAGTAGAATAAGTAAGGTANTGAAGTCTGCAAAATCAGCGATATGGAAATAAGTGATTTCTGCTGATTTCACATTAAAAAAAAAAAAAAACCAGCCAAAATATTTTAAGTATAATTTAGAATAAATAAATAAGTAGATAGATAGATAGATAGATAGATAGATAAAAAGTACTTCTTTATTTCTAAGATTTCTAAACCGTTAAAAATCGATCACTCCAGGAAATATTTTTTGTCATCTGAGTTATCCCTAGCGTGGAGTAGTCACTTCAATTTTGCAGGTTACATGAATTGTTTTGTTTGTTTTTCCTTCTGGAAGCAGGTATAGTTACTGTAAATGGGTTTGTTTTCCTGCCAGTAGGGAATTACAGTTGTTTCTGCAAAGGGACTTAGATGCCAATGTCACATGAAGTGCCTTTGCTACCTCAAGACCAGGGCATTCTAAACACATTGCAGAAGGGCAAGCTCTGTCTGCCCATTATTTTTCACAAAGCTGTGGGATGGGAAAGCTTTTCTTTGTCCTGTTGAAGCTTAGTCTCTTTGTGCAAAGTAAATATGCTTCAGAGTAAATATTGTGGTCGCCTCTAAAAATCCTGGTGTTGAGAAGCAAAAATAAAGGGCTTGGAGCACTTGGAGTCTCTTCCTCTCCCTTGGCTGCCACCAATCCTTCTGCAGCACATCCTGTGCTTGTCACTCTACTCTGCTGATCCTCTGAAGATCCCAGCATCAGCTATCACTCATTGTCAGGGATGGGAGAAGGACCTCCAGAAAGAGAAGAGGATGGTGACCTTGTGGGGAGCAGGTAGCATGGGACACTTCATACTTCTGCTTCTCCCTCCTCTGTGGCACCTACCAACAGCAGGGACTCCTTTTCCTTTCCTTCCTCACTGGGAACATTTAACTACCCCACAGGTAGCAATGCAGCTGCACCTGGGGCAAGGGGGCTTTTCAGAGAGGACATGAATTTGTGTCCTGGGAGGTGGAAGTGCCATGGCTCCAGGTCTTTCATATCTTGGAGAAAAGCCCTAATCACTGGAAAGCCCTAACAGCCCCAGAAGCCCTAAACCCTGAGAAAAAAAGGGCACATCATGACATTAGCAGCTCTTGCCAGCTGCACAAGACATGCTCAGGTCCTGTGTGCTCTGTAACACCACCTACCAACAGACTACAGTCACTGGGGTTGCTTGAAATATTAAAAGTTCTCCAACAACTTCTAACTAACCTTTCCTTTGGGAGATGTAGAAGCCTTAAAGATGCTAGGATTTTGCACTGCTTCCCACACCTGGGTCCTGGCTGACTCAAGGCCCAAAAACTAATGAAGCCAACACTGCACTTTATTTTATGCTGTTCCTGGATTCAATCACAGAGTCAGGTTGGTCTGCAGAGACAATGTAAGGTCTTCTCCTGTTAGTGCCATCTGGAGTGATTACTACAAGCACGAACAGATTGCCAAAATATTCTTGTTACAAATTTCCACTGCATGTCTTCTGATTGCCGTGGAGGGACACTGCTGGCATGGCCAGTTCAATTCAGGCAATAGTCAGAGAAAAAACGTGTGCTGGCAGCACACAGGCCCTCCTTTGCAGTGGACTGACAGCAGCTGCAAGCCTTTTCCCACCGAGACGTGCAGCAAAGAGATGTAGCTCCTCCCGCTGCCACCATTTGCTCAGCACACTCACGACACAGGGTAGGGAGGCACCACCCGGACATTCAACTCTGCAAAGTTCAGCTCTGCTCCCCAGCCAGGCAGAGGCAAGTGGGATGGGTTTGCTTTGTGAACATGCCTATGCATCCCTTGCAACTGCATTCATGTTGGAGATACCAACTAAGTTCTTGTCCACAGAATCACAGAATCACAGCATCACAGAATGCCAGGGGCTGGAAGGGACCTCCAAAGCTCATCCAGTCCAACCCCCTGCCAGAGCAGGATCTCCTAGACCAGATCACACAGGAACATGTCCAGGCAGGTTTTGAGTATCTCCAGAGAGGGAGACTTCACAACTCCTCTGGGCAACCTGTTCCAGAGTTCTGTCACCCTCATAGGGAAAAAAATTCCTCCTCATATTTAAATGAAACTTCCTATGCCTCAGCTTCCACTCAGTGCCCCTTGTCCTGTCATCAGGCATCACTGAAAAGAGCCTGGTTCCAGAATCCTAGAATCCATGATTCTATGACTCTAGGATTCTGATCTTCACCACCAAAAGAATTGCTAATTAAAAAACAAAACAAAACCAAAACACTACAACTACTGTCTGGATAATCTTTTAAATTTGCACATAGCAAGTGAACAACATCAGGAATTGCTTTCTCTTCTTTGCAGGGCAGACCTATTTACTGTATTTGATGTGTAGAGTAAATCAGGTCCTCGGTACTGCTGTACTTAATATTAAGCCATGAGTTTTCAGGGATAAGGTAATGCATGAGCGGAAGCTGTAAATTAAGGGTTTTTTTCCCCCAATAAATAAGCCTCTTGGGCAAGTTTCTGTCATCCTTTCTCCACTTCTCTCTTATTATTCTGACAATTAATAGTAGAATAAGTAAGGTAAAAGTCACAAAACAAGTTTGCTGTTGAGTTTATTTAGTGTTTACAGAGCTGAGATAGGAGATTAGAAATTAAAAAACAGCTCATAAAAATCTAATCTTCCCCACCCCTTTTATATTTATCAGACTTAACTTCCTTGAACCAAGTCTACTTTCTCCTTATTTGCCTGTAAAATGGTGGTACAGAAAAACAGCAAAGCATATCAAGAACATACCAAAACAAGTAATATATTTATTCATCTGTGTGCCTTATTTCAATGACAGAATATGAAGCTGTGGCAAGGGCTGACATACAGCACGCACAGGGTATGTCAGTGAAGGAGAGGATGGCAAACAGAAAGGATGCATACTCAGCTAAGAGTTCATCTTTTACTCTCAGCAGTTGTAGAAAAACAGAGTTTGCTGCATTGGAGGGCAGACCTGGAAGTCATTCAGCCAGCCAGCCACGCTCCTCAAGGTGGGCCCATAAATCTGCCTGAAGAATATACTAAATGCTGCCATCCCAACAGGTGTGAGCCTGCACCACAAGACAGCTGCAAGTTGTGTTATCCCAGTTCAGTGGCAATATCCCTGTCTCAGAAGGGTTTCAAGAGCTGATGCACTACCCTCCCTACAGCTGTGTAGTAGCTCAGAAGCTGGTTGCAGCAAGTCCACAGTGGCTCATAACACAACAGTGCAAATGTGTAGACGTTCTCTGCAGATGATCCAGCATCTGCTGGCCAACAGACTGTGAGAGGTGAACATAGAAATTTTGCATTATAGATGGCTTCAATTCTTCTCCTATGCAATAATCGGCAGTGAAGAACTTGCAGACTGCCTTGTGCTCTGTGGCTTTTTGGTGCAGCACTAATGATGTTTACACCTGAAGAGAAAACAATCAAGTTCTTGTGCCTCATTTGCAGAGTATGAACAATGTATTTTTCTCTCTTGAGTTGTTCAGTGTGGAATAAATGAGTTAAAAATGAGCACCTGGAGTGCTACTATATGTTTTACTGAGTCGCCTTGCGTGGGCACAGCCACATTTGCAAGCAATGCTAGGCTCAAAGCCACACTTTTGGCCCCACATCACAACTCAACATTTATAATAGCCCAAAACTGAATCTCTGAAATCTTGGAAAGTTAAAATCTGGATTCAGATTTTATGCTACAACCATAAAACTTATAATAACAAACTCATCTGAAATGAGACACCTCCTGAGGACCTGGCACAGTGAAATTATTAGCAAAATATAAAGGGAACATCCAGGAAAGGTAAAATTTACTGATAATCTAAATAAAGCCTTTGCATTTGTGCTCACTAAGAGGAGCTCAGCAAAGTTCTTACAATTGAGCAGGTTTTTTTAAACATAAATCTACAGAGAGGTTGTTGATGTCCCAGCCCTGGAAACACTGAAGGTCAGGCTGGATGCAGCTTCGAACAACTTGATCCAGTTGAAGATGTCCCTGCTGGTTGCAAGAGGGTTTGACACATGAATACTCCCGCCACTGAGTTTGGTGGTTTCTGACGATCCTTTTTCACTTTAAGCTGTTTCTCTGCCACTGGCAGACAGTGAATACACATCCCCTTCCTGTCAGGCGGTGGCCAGACCCTTTGGCTGAAGTCAGAGCGCTGGCAGGTTACCTGCCTTGGGGCTGCATGGTGGCGTGCACCACAGGCATCACCCTCCTCCCTCCCTGAAACTCAAGCTGGGGCCTTTGTGGTTTGCAAGCATTAATTCTAGGAGCCGAGCAGCGATCAGTCAGCCAGCCCAAGCTGTACTAAGTTTTCCTCGGTTGAAAGTTGTTCTATGTTATATATCACTCAACAGATCTATACACTGTGGTGCTTTAAAGAACAGAGCTCTGTCTTAACTTGTAATCATTTTCTTTGAACTCAGATACTGTGAGAAATGCCAATAAACCCAGCAAAGACTTTTTCTTACAGAGCAAGTGTAACCGTACAGGAATGCGGATCCCAACACCAGGCTCTCAGACCTCGTAAGCAATAGGGTTGCTGGTGGAGGTAAGCAAGCACACACAGCACTTTGGTGAGGAACAGACTGATTGCCCTCACCCAGGTCACTGCCACTGTGTAAAAGAAACGTGTGAAACTGGAAACGTGCAGCTGCTGCGTGGTTGCATTGTGCTAACCTGCATTCAGATTCTTGGGACCAGAGCATCTCCTTGGGAGACTAAGAGCACTGATGTACCTGTGTTGGGTCTGTGGTTGCATTCCATCAACAGCCTAAGAACACAGAAGGTTACAAGAAAGCAACAGCAAAAGGGATTAGAGAAGTCTGAGACAGGCTGATTCACAAATCTGCATGGAAGTGCACATGCAGGCTAAACCTGTCCTCAAGAATGGGGAGAGAAAAAACCTGACTTCCAGCTTGATCTCCTGTATCTCTAATGGATCCCAGCTCGAATGTTGCGTCTGATCCTCCTTCAGTTTCAGAAGGGTTTTCTAGCCCAACACACATCCAAATGCTGCTCTCCAGGCCTACATGAATACTTGTCTGTGTATGTTTACAGCAGAGCTGCGTAGCTGCTCATATTCACATGAGCCTGGCTGACAATTTAATGAGACATTCTGAATTTTACCTAAGGCATTCTCACCAGTAGGAAATCCTGTTAGATTTACAAGTGTCCATCTGTTAAAATCCTCCAGAGTCATTTTAGATGCTGCACTGTTTGTTGGGGTTTGACCTCCTTTGCTGTGATTGTTCAATTAGTTCTGTTGTGTTCAGAGCACACTTACACTGTGCATCTTGGAAAGCGCAGTGGGGGAAGCACAGCCATTTTTAAAGCTCAGCTTTGATGAGATTAAAATGCCAGCCAGGATGTGGCATGCATTGCTGCTTGCTTGTATTCCAGGGAAACGCAAGCTAATGCTTCCTTATTCTTCCGTATGGGGCTGCTCCTGGAAGCAAAAGGGTTACAGTGCCTAAAATGAGTTTAATGCACATCGATTAAACTTCTTTTTGTCCCATTAATGCATCTTGAAGGCGTTAAGTGGGATCAAGTGGAATAGGGGTTCAAGAGTCTTTGAATCTATTCATAGACCTGAAAATGACACTCTACTATTTACTGCTCATTTTCGGAATCATTTGGATTATCCATAAAATCTACATAATGTACATGAACTGTGTGAAAAGAAATTGCACAGCATTTGAGAATCTTTGGGTGAAACAAATGTCAAATCCCAAAGCTGCCTTTCTTAAAAAATAAAAGTAAAATTAAATTCAATTCAATTAAAACCTGAAGTATTCTCATGCATTCATGACACCTACTCACTCCTGTAGCACTCCTCCCCTCCGAAAGTGCAAGAGCAAAATTCCACCCCTGCTGCCAGAGAGAGCAGAGGATGACAGATCAGTGTGCCTTACACCTACACCTCATAAGCCCTTTTGGCAGGAGCGCTCAGGCCCTGCAAATACTACATGCCCAAAGTGGCTCCACTCTGTCCTGTACCGAGACCTCTCTACAGCTTTTTTATCTGCATGCCATAAGAAACTCCCCTTCTGTACGTCCTGCCTGCTCTCCCTGAAAAGTGCATTGAGCAAGGGTCACAACAACTGCATCACAAACTTATAATTAACTGTAACTAAATATGCAGAGCTGGTTCTTCTCCCTTGGCTTGAGGAACTCTATGTATACCCCTTTCTCCTCCCTGATGTGGGNTAGCCTTAAACCAGCACACTCCCCCTCTCCTTTCCAGCTGCTGTGCAATGGCTGAGCAGCATGGGAGGGCACTTGGGCTGGCATGGCATGGCATGGCATAGCATTTAAGCATGGTTGTGGCTTGTGGAGAAGATAGTCTTACTTGCATTTTGCATGGCTAGAGGAATGAGGCTAGTCCCAGGGTGCCAGAAGCTGTACAGCAGTAAAAAGGTAGGCTTTCTCCTCTTAAAAGACAGGAAACACTGGGTGGGTAGGTGCTAATGGGGTAGCAGAGGTGCCCACGGGAGGTGAAGGGCCTGGCAGCATTTTCCAGGGCAGTGTGGCAGAACAGAGCTTCAGAACAGCATTTGGCTGCCGACAATCAGGTTGTGTAGTAAGCGTATAGGTAGGTACCTTCTGTACCTGAAAGAGAACAGATGAGAAAGCACAACATATTTTTCAGAAATGCAAGCTGATGGTGAGAGCTGAAAGTGCTGGAAAGGGATGCGGGGGAGACACGCCAGAAGTAGGAGGTGACATGGAGAAGCCTGATGGGCACCGAGTAATGGACTGAGAAAAGGAACATAACAGCACTGCTCTTGATGGCTAACAACCAGCCACAGTTCTGCCAGCCAAGGCCAAACAACAAAACGGTCCTCCCCTGACACCCATGTCCATGCTGTGCATGGGGAGTGTTTGGGGTTGAACCAGCGACAACTGTTGTTGTAGCAGGCACAGGAGCTGGGTGAGAAGGACTGTAGCTTAGTTTCTTCTCTGCATTTAGCCAGGATGCAAGGACCAAGAGAAACACTCACAAACAAAACAGCATCTGAGCCGTAGACTGGAGAGCAAACAGGATGGTGATGTGCTTCATAGTAATTAAGGAAATACAGGGTAGAGGTTTGGTTCTAAAAATACACTGAACATTGGGTGCTCTCCTCATGCTAAGGACAGGCCTACTGGTGGGATAGTTCATGGAAGCTTCATATAAGGTTGTCATCATGGTTTCCTGCCTGTGAACCTTTTGTTTACTGGAGAGCTAAGACCTTCATGTTACATTACTAAAGATTGCACTAAGGTTTCCTGAGTGCTCTAGGAGTCCACAAGCGACTCCTGGCTTTGAGTCAGCATCTTTTTCCTTTGAGAGACACCTCAAATTCAGAAACATTTCATAGTGTGTAAAGGAACCAGGGAGGCACAAGGTCCTGCTCAAACTAGCCGACAGAAAATTAATGTGGTGAGGGCAAGAATCTTATCTGCTGCGATCCTTCTACTCACTATGACTCTCTCCCTAGGCTTTCTTAAATACGTTACTTTCAATCCACACCACTTTGCCAGTTGTGAACTCTACATAGATCTCTGGATATGTGATCTCTGAATTTGGTCCAGCGAATTTAAAAGAGCCTAAGCAGTTAGGCAGGCACCAAAATAGAAGAGTGGAGCAATAAAAGACGTTAGTAAGTGAACACTAATGCCAATAAGTAACAGGCTACGTTTTTATTTCGGATGCAGCCCCCAGGGAGCACATTACAGAGCTGTTCCACTGCAGCAGGAGCCCCTCGAGGCGCTGTAACTTGCCGCACACCTTCTCGTCTCCTATTCCCTTGGGCAGTCATTTACCTCTGGCCTAAGCCAGAAATAAAATAATATTCCACTTTTCCTCCCCCAACCCCTGCAAAGGCTCACCAGCTCAGCTGAGCTGGCAAGTGAGAATGGACCTCAGGCTCTACTCATTTCCCACCCTCCAATCTCTAATCCCTAGGGAGGAAATAAGCAGATGTGTGGCCCTGCTTGTTTCGTGCACCTGGACAAAGCCAGGGCAGTCCATGCACAATTGTAAGAGGGTTCTCTGTCCCTCAGGCAGCAGTGCACTGCACACATGTAAAGCAGAGCACTGTGTCTTTCTTTTTTTTCCAGCTCCCCCACATATAAATCCCACCAGCTTGTACCCTTTTTCCCACAGCCAAGAGACCTTTTCATGTCTGAACTCAGGTACTACAGCCCTTGCTGAAGAACCCTACTGCACATTCTGCCCTGTCAGCATTCAGGGACCCCTGGACTTCCCCTCACCCCAAAAACATTTCCCTCTGAAGCTAGGTCTGGACTCCAAAACAGCCGTGTGGCCGCCAAGGAAAGTGCTGTCAGTGCAGCCCATGGGGTATGGTCTCAGCTGGGAGGTGGTGACATTCCACAAGAAACAATGGAAGCATTTCAAACAAAAAGAACCAGCATTTAAAAAGGAATTTATTGGGGAGGGCAGGTGGAAAGTGGAATTAGATGAGAGTCTCAGAGTGCCTGTAACAATAGCGATGCTGATGGCAGTGGCCCAGAGCAGATGGGGGAAAGCTCCCCCCATGCTTACCCTCAGTTTGCTGTACTTGCTCTAGATTTATTCCTTTACCTCCCCACTGCTTACTTTGGGTCCAGTATAGAACTGGGGCGGCGGGGGGGG